>OZ018392.1:57625455-58225455 GCA_963969525.1 Ontholestes murinus | reverse complement strand
TTTAAAAGCACACAAACATTTTATTGGAATTTCTACCTTTAACCCTACTGCTTTAATATTTGATTGGATCAAATAATGTTAATAGAGACTATACATTATCCTACAATTGCAACAGAAGCACGAAGATGAAATCAGTTTTATAAACTGCTTCTACATTCCATCTAATTTGTCAAAAATAATTCAAAGAAAACTTAGCGCCAGCTTTAAAACCACATAAACATTTTCCCAGGCGTCAAACATATTATTAATGCACCTCTCGGCCTCTCCACATATACAGAAAGGACATTTATTAATTGCCTACAAAGTAATGTCTTTCCGTAATTTATTCCCGCCTTCAAATTGTAATACACTCCTCTTATTATCGCCACGTATCGCTTTACAAGTAAAGCTCCTCAACTCCTCTCTTCCATCTTGCACAATTTCGGCGCAGCTTCGATATTACACAATCGCCCAAGATTTATAGGAGGCGTCCGCTTAATTAATTGCCGCCGCTTTCTGTAATTTGATAAGTCGGTGACGCATACAAATGAACGGTGGGATCCATAGTTTCGGAAGTGTATTTGCATAATAAACACTTTTAAAATGTACGAGGCGGGTGGGCAATAAACAATAAGGCCGGCCCTCATCACACGATCCACAAGCGATTAATATGGACAGTGGTGGATGTGATTGTCTTGTAAGGAGCCCTTAACAGTTTCGGTAATTGTGAGAAGCGGAGAAGTGCATGAGTTAGTGGCCGTCTGGCGTAACGGTGGTATTTTTGCGTCGTGACTACTGAGCTCAAGTTCAGGTGATGGGATCATAGGCCGACACTGTAAATCTAGGAAAACCCGGGGCGGGTCCAGAACAAGTGCCCGTCCAGATAACCTCTGTGCACCGCACTCGCTCATTCTTGTGGGGACATGCTAGAAATCTTGTCACTGAGAGGATCCCTCGCCTTGATTAATGCCAACGCAAAAATAACGACACACTGCGTAATTGTTTCCTAGTATTACAGAAAAACTATCTTTAGCAAAGTATTTTAATAATCAGAATTACTCAGAAGTACTTCTCGATGACTGTTGAGGCATTTATTTTTTAAAAATCCATTATCACTTAATATAATAATATTAGTAACCCATTTATGATTTTCAACTTTTTATTTCATCTCTGTGAAGAAATATAATACAATTTTTTTACAAACTTATTACTTTCCCTATATAGAAAAATGGTGATGTGACCATCAACTACTTTCCCTTTAGTTACTCGAAAACTATGATGTTTAGGACAGTTATTTTTTAATATACTACAAAATTTTTGAGAGATGTTAACCCTTACAATGTAATTTCTGTTGATTTATTTCGAAATCTATTAAAAAGCTCTACTTATTTTCAAAGATTTGAATATCAGGATAATCTATAAGTAAAATTAAATAGCTTCAAGTCTAAGGACTTGGGGTTTTTTCAGAAAAAAACATAATTTAAATTCAAGTTCAGAAAGGAGTCTCTTCCACGAAAAATGCATTCACTGAATCTCTTGGAGAAGAAGCAACAGGAGGAGAAGTGGATATTGTTACAAGGCTCATTCATGAAGGCAAAAAGCTAGAGAATAATATCAGAACATTTACTACAATGCTAGGTCATAAATCTAGCCTGGCAGCACTGAAGATCTTATTGCGTGAGCTGGATGTTGTTAGTTTTTAATAAACAAAGTTTTGTCAAGGATATACTACCAGATGGGGATTTTTTTCACCCAATTTTTTAGCGCTTTTTATTTTTCCATTTATTAAGATTTTTTCAGTAGGAAAAGAAAAATTATCTACCAATCCAATTCCTTTTTTTAATTCTCCTTTTTAGAGGTCTGGAATTCTCTATAAATTTCACATCAGCAGCTTTTTTTCTCTTGGGTTTTCCAGAAATGTCCAATTAATATTGCGAAAATTTCTGAAATTGTCTTGGTTGCGACCGTAACTACGTGGTAATTCATTTTTTTTAATTCAGTGTAATCATCTTCAATTTCATTAATTACTTGTAGCAATTTTTCCTTTAACTTTCGAGAATTTTCTATTTTGAAATATCATTTTTAGATATACTAAACTATCATTTTTAGAATAGTATATTTTGTTCACAATTTTTGAGTTTTTTTAGCATATTTTCTTCAAAAATTCAAAATCACTGAGTCTATTAAAATTTTTCAGTAATTTCTTGCTCCAAATTTTCAGAGCTTCCCTTTAAATAGCTTCTATCTCTTTATTGAAATTTTATTTACAGATTTTCAGAATTTCTCAGAAATTTTTCACGAAATATTTGTTTTTGGTTCTTCCATTCATCACGAATTTTCTAATGCTGTAACCTTTTAGATTTCAGGAACAATTTTTCTTCAAAAGCTTTTTTCTTCTTTTTTTGGGATTTTCCAGAAATGTCCATTTGAAATTACAAAAATATCTTAAATCTATTAAATATCTTATTTTAATCTATTGTTTATTTAGAGCAATTTTTCTTGCAGTTTTCGAGAATTTTCTCTATTTTGATAATAGTTCTATTTTAGAAATGTACGTTCTCCGATTTTTGAGGATTTTTTATGAATTTCTTTTTTTCGAGTCTATTAAAAATTTTTAGATTTTAAGTCTTCATCTCTTCAAGTTTCTTAAGATTTTTCTATTAAAAGTCTATTCAAATATATCAGATTTTTAGTCTTTATCTCTTCAAGATGATTGGGATTTTTCAGCAATTTCTTCTTCAAAATTCAGAAAATTTTCTTCTTATCTTCGAGTTTATTAAAAATTTTTCAATCATTTCTATTTTAGATTTTCAGCCTTGATCTCCAGAGAGAGAAAACATCTTTATTATTATAAGTAAGTATTTATGCAGTTTTTATGAAGTGAACAGAGTACAGACTTGAGGTTTCTTCTAATCAGCGGCCATCGACCCGCGGTCTTTCAGCCTGGATTTAACTGTCAAAAACGTCATGATTACTAATGTCTTCTGTCATTCGAAGGTTATGATCGCTAATGGCATTATGAACTAATGAGATGAATTAATGAATGGTGATTGTGGATGTTTTGGCTTTGGGTTGACTAAAAGGTTACGAGGATTGCACAACTGGTTAAGGATTTCGAGGTTATGGGGATTTATGGCAAATTTTTGGGATAGATATTTCAGACGCTCTTCAATAGGGATTACTTGGGTTAATTCATATAGGAGGGTATTAGATGCGTTATGAATAGGATTGAGAGGGTGTCTGATTTTAGCAAGGATGCGAAGGGCTTATCGTTCTGCTACCTGGAGGTTTTTTAAGACGGCGGGATGGAGATTATGGAATAGGATACCGGAGTACTCAAGAAGAGGCCTACAAATCGTTTTATAAATATGGACGGCTGTGTGTGTCGATATGCCTTGATTTTGATAAGTTATAACTCTAAAATGTCGTGCTCTCTTCTTGATACTCGTTTACAGGTTTTGGGTGTGGGATTTAAAGGTTAATTTGGGGTCAAATGATATACCTAGGTATTTACAGGATGTTACTATGTGGTAATTTATTGTTATTGTGTATTGAGAATTGTAAGGTCGATGAAAGGAAATGAGGAGTTGGGATTTATTTGGATTAATCGATATTCTCCATTTTGCGAACCACAATTGTATGGTATCAATCAGCCCTTGCAATGTGGAAAGGGCTTTGTTTATGGTGGATGCGTGGGATATGAGCGCTGTATCATCTGCGTAAAGCAGTGGATAGGCGGATGGGTTGCGATAGAAGGGATCGGGATTGTAAAGGTCGTGTACATAAATATTATAGAGGAGTGGGGATAGGGGAGAACCTTGGGGGACACCTTGCTGAGGAACAAAAAAATGGATAAGGTATTTTTGACTTTTACTTGAAGGAGCCTAAACAAGAGGAAGTTGTCAATTTAATTAAGGAGATGGGGTGGAGTTTTTAGGGAGTGGCATTTAAACAGCAAACCTCGATGCCAAACAGAATCAAACGCCTTGCGAATGTCTAGAAAGACTATGGCGGACTTTTGGTTTTCGAGGTGTGCTGTTTGACAGTTTGAAGTCAAGACTATTAATGGTAAGGAAGTGGAGCGGTGTTCAAGAAAACCAAATTGGTATATAGGGATGTGGTGGGAGAGGTGGAGCATAATTTTAGTTTTTAGCATAGATTCGAATAGTTTCCCCAGGACCGGAAGCAAGGTGATGGGGCGATAGCTTGATACTTCAAATGCGTCGTGTCCAAATTTTAATATATATAATTTTAATTATTATACCTCGCTTCCATTCCTGGGGAACCTAGATCTCCATTTTTAGGGATATTCTAGAAATATTTATTTAACATTGCAAAAATTTGAGAACAATTCTAAATATCTTGTATTTTGTCAATTAGTTGTAGCATTTTCCACCTAAATTTCAAGATTTTCCTATCTTCAAATATGTTTTTTTAGAAATATATGTTCCTTTTAAGATTCAGAAAATGTTCTCCTTATCTTCGAGTTTATTCATTTCTTTCAGCAATTTTTTCTCCAGATTTTCATAGTTTTCGATTTAAATAGATTCTTACTTCGCATTAAAATTTTGCAATATTTTTGATTTTGGATTTCTAGAATTTTCCAGTGCTTTTAACAATTCTTCACTCTTTTAGATTTCTGGAATTCTCCATCCATTTTAAAATAACTTCTTGCTTTTGCAATTTTGCAACATTTGCATCTTTGGATTTCTAGAATTTTCAGTATTTTTAACAATTCTTTACTCGATTTCTAAAATTCTCTATCCATTTCTCTTCAGCAGATTTTCTTCTTCTGTTCAAAATTTTTAGAATTGTTTTAATGTATTTTATCGATTATTTTTAGTAATTCTAATAGTTATCGAGAATTTTCGTTTATTTATTATTTATTTATCTAGCATATGCCTGACCTACCCCAGTTAATGATACATTAATTGTGCATGTTTCTTTTTTAAAATTATAATTGATATTTATATGGCCAAAAGTTAATTGATTTAGGTGTGTATATTCCTTAATCATTTAATTCAAGTAACTTTTCGTTAATGCCTAATTTATTGAGATAAATAAATACGCTATGTGAATACATTATTTTTAATGTAGGTAAGGAGTACGCTACTTAATTAAGGTAAAAACTTAATGGGTTAAAAGATTTAACTGGTTTCTTTCAGGGGTAAATGTAAAACAATATTATATTTTATGTAATATACCAGAAACTATTAAAACAAAAAAATAAACATGCGGTTCCGTATACATTGCCTCCTGAATTGAATGAAGTCAACATATAAGAAACTGGAAATAAGTTGATTACCATCTTTAATAATTTGGAAATAAACTATAAAATATTTAAAAGTAGTAAAACTGTACTGAGGTACACAATTACATTACATGGTCACATCAGAGCAGGAAAAGGAGAGAACAACAAAGAGTTGTTAATAAAAGTGACAGCTCTGAAGCATCAACAGCTATGGAATTGGGAGATGAAGTATTAAGTAATAACAATCATGATGACAATTCATGTGAAAATAAAGTTATTTTTCAATTGAAAGATGAAGAATTCCGCTCAAATAGTCCTAATGTTGAGGCTACGAAAAATTTAGTGACAAAAGCCCAGCCCAAAATAAACGACAGTTAGAAGAAGATGATGGATACAACAATAACAAGAAATTTAAAGTAGATGAGAACAACTATGTTATGAGGGTGTTTGCACAATATTTATGGAGTTCAGTGCAATGCTCAGAAAGGATGCAAACGGAATTCATTTTGGTTTAGTCTGGGGTTATGGATCTGCATCAAATACTACAATATGTTAAAAATAACTTATGTAGAGACTAATTTAAGCATAAAATCTAATATTTACATCAATCTAAATATATTTTAACAGCTTTGGGAAACGTGCATTTAATACAAACTAAAAAGGCTATTCTTTACAATTTACTTATTTAAAATTACTTATTATGTAAATTACATGTTTACCAATAGCTTTTCAGTTCCAGATTATAACGATAAAACCTTAAGTTTAAAGTTTTATCTCAAAAGGATTATTCGTTTTTGATATACAGTATCCACCGATGTGTGTGGGATGTGGTGTGTGTTTCTCGAAAACTATCAGGTTTACGCAAAAAGGCTATTCTTAACAATTTGCTTATTATTATTATTATTATTAAGTTTATTAGAAGTAGGCAAAAAATTACAAAATTATTATTATTACATGAAATTTATATAACAAGTAATTGTTTTTTTACGCTTTACAACTTTTAATTAAAACCCTCGCTCATGTTTTACTGATTGTAGGGTGGGATAGAGGCCACCCACCCACCCTACATGTACATGACAACTTTAATTGCTAATCGTTGATGATTTTACTGCTTACAATCAAACCCTTTATGTAATAAAAAAATAAAACAAAATCAAAATTTAAATTTAAATATAAATGACTTTCTATAGCTAATCTTATCTAATTTAGATTTAGTCCACTCACCTGTCATGCATTAAATTTTTACTAATATACTCACTCAAAAATATTATTCTTTTATGTTCAAAAAGTTTTGTAATTAATTTTATTGGAAACCGCGAGACGATCAGGAATTTAATTTTATTTATATATGTAGGGTGGGTGGGTGGCCTCTATCCTACCCTCCAATTAGTAAAACCTCATCATTTTTTTTACATTATATACAAATTTCAGAAGTGTAGGTGGAGAGTTTTTCTTCAGCTTAAGTAGGAGGGAGTTGGAGAGTTCTAGTTGGTCGTTCAGCAAATTTTCTGACTGAAGATTTATTATTTCTAAATTTTCTAGTAAATTTAGTTTCCGTTCTTTGTTGGAGATGATGAATGATGAATGATGAATGATAGCATTTTTTGATAACATAGTAAAAAAAACCACTATACCCCTCCATATAAATTCCTTGAAAATCGTTCCACCTATTCCCAATTTCATGCCTTAATTATAACTGCCAAACATTCAAAGAAGAATCCTGGGACGGAATTTCAGATTTCAATGGTCAAGACTCCTTTTCTTATTTCTTTGACACCTTTCTCAACATCTTTAATCATATATGCCCCAAAACAAAACGACACCAAACAAACTCAAATATAAAAAAAGGAATTTGCCTGAGCATCTAAACATCATAAAAAAACCCTTTGGCTCTTATAGCATACGTCACCAAAACCGAAGAAGCTTATCTAGCATACTCCAGTTTAAAAAAAAGACTTCTTTGAAGAAGTTGATAAATCTAAAAAGAATCTACAAAAAGATTTATGGAACATAATAAACAAAGAAGTTGGAGGGAAGAAGAAAAAACAAATAGAAAGCAATTTAACGGCAGAAAAATTGGCTCAACACTATAAAACCGTTGCTGTAGAAACCATCAAAAATATTATACCAAATAGTGAAATCACTTTTGATAGCTACCTACGAAAGTCAGGAGTATATAACCACCACTCCTGTTTTCTCCAAAATACGACACCGCAGGAAATAATAAAAATAATAAAAACTCTCAAAGATAAAGAAACACGCGACATCTATGATGTGACAAGCAAATTAATTGAACATGTTACAGAAGAAATTGCTGCACCTATTTCCATAATAATAAATAAATGCTTGTTAGAGGGCCACTTTCCAGACCAACTTAAAATTAGAAAAATAATACCTATTGCCAAAAAAGCTAACCACCTAAGACCTATTGCAATTCTTCCTGTTATGTACAAGATTTGGGAATACGTAATAAAATCACGATTAATTAGTTTTCTGGAAAAACACAAATTACTCAGTAACTGTCAATATGGCTTCAGGACCGGAAACTCTACAACTTCAGCAATTGCCGCTCTGCTTGATAAAGTCGCAGAAGTATTGGATAACAAAGGTCAGATAGGTTTGACGTGCTGCGATCTGTCCAAAGCCTTCGATACCATTGGCCACGATGTTTTGCTACATAAATTAAATTTCCATGGAATCAGAGGGACACCTCATACCTCGCCAAGCAAGTCCAATTTGTAGATTGGAAAAATACTCGGTCAACAGAATTTAAGGTAAAACATAGTGTTCCACAAGTATCAATTTTGGGACTATTGCATTTCCTCATCTACATCAACAACTTATCGGCTAACCTACTAGAAGTACAACCCTATCTTTACGCAGACGATAAATCTTTCCTGGTTGGAGACTCATCGAAGGAGGATCAAATTACACGAAATAATAACACTATTGGAGCAATCAATGACTGTACAGGGTGCAATATGCTAGCTCTAAATCTAGGGAAAACTCAAGAACTATCTTTCAATGACAGAAGACACAACAACTACATCAATTTCCTGGGAATTATGATAGACACCAAATTGAACTGGTCTGCACACATACAATATACTTGCGAAAAATTAAAAAGATTAATGAAAATTAGTACTTACCTGACAACCCGAACTTACTATTTCGCAAAATTCCATTCTTTCCTCGAGCATGGCATTATATTTTGGGGAAATGCCGTAGATGAGGAAAAAATGTTATTCTCCAAAAAAGGGCTATCAGGAGTGTCTGGAAGAGAGAGTTGCAGATCTCTATTTAAAAAACATAAAATACTTACCTTAACAAATTTGTAAATATTTACCATCGTTAAATATGTTTACGGTAACAAGAACAAGTTTTTAAAAAATAACCATTATCACTCGTATAATACCCGTGAACAAGAACAACTACAAATTCCATACCACCGAATACGAGCTTCACAAGGATTGGACTATTAGGAGCCAACTATTTATAAGAAGCCGCCAACCGAACTGAAGATCCTTAACATAAAATCTTTTGGAAAAGCTGTTAAAATATTTTTGCTGGACTGAAATCGATCTCATATTCTTTTGCCTGCCTTCCGATTAGCATTCTCGAATGGTCACAGAAATATTAAATATTGCTCAAACGATCGTAGAAAGACATTTGCATAAGCTAGGGTATGTTAGTAAACTCAATATTTGGGTTCCGTATGAACTCAAAGAACAAGAACAATTAAAATAATCAATTTCTTGAACCTATTGTCACTCGCGATGAGAAATTGATAGTTTTTGACAACGTCGGGCGAAAACGATCTTGTTGCAAGCTGCAAACAATTCGGAACCAAATATACATCAAAAGAACGTTATGCTCTCAATTTGGTAGGATTACAAAGGCAACGTGTAGTTTGACTTGCTTCCACAGAACCAAACTATCAATACAGCTATGTACTGTCGCCAATTGGACAAATTGAATGAAGCAATGAACGAAAAGCAGACAGAATTGGAAAATCGTAAGTGTTTTGTGTTCCACCAAGACAACGCGAGACCACACACAAGTTTAGTGATCCGCCAGAAGTTGCTGGAGCTTGGATGGGATTTGATGGACCATCCATCATACTCATACTTGCGCCGTCCGACTACTTGTTTCGATCTTTGCAAAACTCTTTTAATGATAAACAATTCAATTCAGAGAGTGGTGTCAAACAACACTTGCTTCATTTATTTATTGAGAAGGGCTTTGAGCGTGGAATCATGATGTTATTTGAAAGACGTCAAAAGGTAAGCGAAAAATAACTAAATACATTTCTTGCTATAAAAGTCGCATTTCATTATTATAGTAAAAACCCGAAAATATTTAAGACTCCACCCATTATTACCTTTACAAAAACATTGAAGCTATTGATTTAGCCTGGAAGGGTATCATTTAAATATTACAATTCCCACTAAAAGTTAGTTCGCTGCGTTCCAGGTCATTTGAGGAATAGAGTTATGCTATGCAATGAAGTAATAACTCGTCCAGCGAAATGATTGATTTATATATGGTAATGATTTGTAGTACAGGGCAAAATTTCCGTGTCGCACCTTCATTACACTGCAAAGCACCTGAGCTGGTGGGAATCGGACTTACAACGTGGACAAACCGCTCGGGCGCAATGCATAATAACGTTCTGGGACAGTTCTGATTTGAATGAATTGCACACGGCCGGAGTTGCGCATGCCGCGCGAAATGGGCCCGGAGCGAGTGCCTTATCGGAATTGAACTGCCGCGCAAAAATCGCATTAAAAAGCATTAAGGAATTAAGGAATAAATCATCGCGGAATTTATTCACACTCGCGGTAATTATTTCTTCCTGTCGTGATTTATCAAGCCGCCGTCGGGTTATGAGTTATGTCCATCGCGTACGGCCGGGATTACTTCTATTCTGGGTTTTCAGCTGCGTAGTAACCCCGATTAATCTCCGAATTAACAAATTGCCGCGCGATCGATCAATCGCGCGCGTAAGACGATAAATTTCGTGTCATCAATTAACGGGCGTCTCAATTAACCGTCCCGTGATTAATGATTACGTAATTAATTGGCCGCTAATTAATCTTAATTAATGGACCCCGTGTAAAGTAATGCATCGGCGAGCTCGAGCCGGCACTTATCTATGAAATTAAATTGAGAGCTAATAGAGCCACAGTGCGATCATTTCACGCCGACTTATATTATGACCAAATGAAATTTATTGTTCATAATTGTTTTAATTATGCGTGTTTTACAATATATTTCAATAAACATGTAATAAAATACCAACATTTCCTTTGTCACTTTATTATAAATATATGTAAATGAGGCAACTTTCGTTGAACAACAGTTGCAACTTTTTCGGGATGATTTTTATCCACGAACTCTACAACTTTCTCCCACATTCCTCCATCTCTGGCTCCTCTTCAAAACTAATTTTTCGTTGAACCACCGTATGCTGCTCCGAATGTAGATCGTGTAACTCCTCGGTTGTCAGCTCCTGAGACTGTTCCTCGACGAGTTCGTTCACATCTCTCTCATCCACCTCCAGACCTATGGATTTTCCCAGAGAAACAATCTCCTCTACCACTGACACTTCTGGTTCTAATCCTTCGAAGGCCCTTTCAGCTACAGCCTCACGCCACAGCATCTTCCATGCAGAGATTAAGGTACTCGTTGTAACAACCAGCCAGGCTTGATCAATAATTCTTAGGCATATCACGATGATAAAGTGGTCCTTCCAGAACTCTCGAAGGGTAAGGTTTGTGTTCTCCGTCACCTCAAAGCAGCGCCGAAAAATGTGCTTGGTGTACAACTTCTTAAAATTAGAGATCACCTGCTGATCCATGGGCTGCAGGATAGGAGTGGTTTTGGGTGGTTGGTAGAGAACCTTTATAAACTTGAACTCTTCGAGTAAATCATCTTCAAGATTTGGTGGGTGAGCAGGGGCATTGTCGAGGACGAGAAGGGCTTGCATGGGTAGATTGTTTTCTTGTAAATATTTTTTAACAGAAGGGCTAATCACCCGGTTTATCCACACCACAAAGGATTTCCTGGTGACCCACGGCTTCGGATTTGCTCTCCACATAACCTGTAGTTTTTCTTTTAAAATCTTATGTGACTTAAAGGCTCTGGAATTTTTCGTATGGTATACTAGCAGAGGCTTGATTTTACAGTCGCCACTCGCATTGGCGCAAAGTGCTAGAGTTTATCTACTCTTCATGGGTTTGTGACCTGGCATCGTCTTCTCCTCTGCCGTTATGTAAGTCCTATTCGGCATCCTTTTCCAGAGAAGCCCTCTCTCGTCACAGTTGAAGACTTGGTGGGGGACGCATCCTTTGGATTCTATCAGTTCAGAAAACGTTTTGATGTAAACCTCAGCTGCCTTCATATCCGAACTTGCTGCCTCACCCTGCATGACGACTTTAAATCAGTCTTCCGATTCTTGGTTTGCGGAAGTGTGATCACACATATTTGCTTCATCAAATTACCGTAAATCGCTCGTGCCTTCTCACATATGATGCTTTGTGTTAAGTTTCCTCCTTGAAGCTGCTTCTATGTCACTCACACCACCAGTAGTTTCTCCATCTTTACATGGAGAGAGGTCCGGAGCTTAGAAATTATTGTAACGCCCTTAGATGCCGTTATACCATTTATTAACTCCTTCTGTTTAAGCACAGTACATATCATTGATGTGCTACGCCCGTACATCCTCGCCAAGTCAATTACTCGTACACCTTGCTCATGTTTTTCTATGATTATCAAACATGCTTCGAAAACGAGGGAAACAAGCACACAGACTGAGGTCTAATCTGAGGTTGGAAAAACTGTTAGACGCTGCACACGACCCCAACATGCGCCCCGCATAACAATAACAATAATAAAGCACTTTATTGCCCAACAGGAAACTCCATTTTCAAATCAAGTACATAGATCACAATATACAGAACAATACACTAATATTTAATTTATATTAACGAAATGAAACATTGAAGTTAATAGGCAACATTACTATAAGTGATCAAAGAAAATGTCCTCATAGCGAGTGATCGCGTTCCCGCACATAACCTGAAGTGGTGCTCTTCGTAGACATTTAGTACGGGCACCTGGAATGTAGAACGTGCTGGTGTGTTTTGAGTCAGATCTGGGGATGTGGAAGTCTAGTTTCAACAATAGGAAGGGGGCGTCCACTCTGTGTGAATGATCTTCCGGAGAAACTTGGCGGTTAGCTCTTCTCTTCTGGCGGCAAGTGACATTATACTATGTCTTTCCAGTAACAAACCCTGATCAGTACCACGTTCGGGATAGACGCCATCCACGTTATATGATAAATACTTTAAATGAGGAACACGGTCCAACAGCATGTTCTGATTCATATAAAATGGATACGAAATTCGAATTTGTTGACGACATACGCAAAATATAAAGATTTACTAGGTCAATGTCACTGAAGGCGGCACAAGAGTTCCTCAGTCTCGGCATAGGTTGTAAGTTGAAGGCCATTAATTGCGTATATCGTATACAAATAAACATTATCACTAATATATGTTTTGTCAGCAAATTTGGCACCTTTTCATAAGGATCCAATTACTATGTATGATCTACAAATTAAGAATTGAAATTTCTAGTGCAGTAATTAATGATATCATTAATTACTGCACTAGAAATTTCAATTCTTAATTTGTATATCTAAATGCCAAGAGCGGGCCTTTTTTTTTGTCTGTGGTGATATCGTTTTTTAAACGCGCCTCGAAAATCGAACATCGGCAATGTTTCAATTCTAAATGGAATTGATTCATTCTCGTGGCGGCCTTCCAACAGGAAGGACGCACGTAATTATGACATAGCTGCACTGATGAGCTGTGATACAGCGAAACACGTGTCTGCAGATAGTCATTACATAACACTTTTCGAGACTCGGTTAAAAAACGATAACACCACAAAATTGTTACATAGTGCTAAATATAATTTTAGACATGTAACGACAGCTAACAGTTATATCATTCAATGCCTGGCGGTGCTTTAGTACGGGGAGTAGTTGTTTTAACTGTTAGCTGGAGTTTTTACATTATTATGTAAAACATTAGTGCAGAAGCTCATAGAGATTTATTATTATGTATGATCTGTTGGCCAACAATTGTTGTTTAAACAATTGCACTTTATATGAATGAGTGTTCTTATAAGATTAAATTGTTTAAATACGCGATAACTTACAGATGATCGATCTGCTCGATCATTTCAAACAGATCGAACTTTTTTCTGGCCGCCCGATCTTTTTGACCATCTCCATCTTCTCGAGTGAATCGAAAGATAATAGATGTACGGAGGATTTGGTACCAATTCAATTACCTCCAACCAAGTGGAACAAATATACCAGAAACGCTTGTATTGGGGATCTAGTAATTATACAAATGCGCTACTGAGGGAATAGTAAAATTTTATCCAGAAACGAAAGGCAAATCTCATGTATTTACTATATGATGGCTATGTTTTTATGTAGAGTTTTATATTTTAATTAAAAAACTGCTATAAACGTGTTGAATTCTCAATGAATTACTTGATTAGCCGAAGATACTTCCTATCTTTCGATTAGATAAGAATTGTTTCAGTATAATAAATCATTGTGTTTCTTTCAAATAAGTAGCTCGGATTAGACAACGATTATATTCATATAAATTGTTCTCTTTTCTACAAATTAGAAGTTTTGAGTTATATGCAAGGTGGCCCAAAAGTAATGTAATAGTTTGAATTGGCTGTCATTTTGTTATAAATGAAAAAAACTCCGTTTTCATCAAAAGTTTATTTGAAGGTGTATTATTGGTTACATTACTTGGAAAAAATATATCGCTCAAATGGCCACCTCCCGAGTTGTTGCGTAAATGCGCTCATTTTACTGCATTTTGAATTATGGCTCCAAATTGGCGATTTCTTCTTCAATGTTAGCCTTCAATTCTTGCAAGGTTCTTGGTTTGTTGTAGAAAACGAGAGATTTTAAAAAGCCCCGAAAGTAAAAATCTGCTGCTGTTAAATCTAGTGATCTGAACGACCAGTTTCCAAAACGGGACCAGGAAATTGGTGTCTCATCTCTATAGTTACCCGAGCTGTGTGAGCGGTTGCTGCGTCTTGTTGAAATCAACAATGATCGATACCCAATGCAGCAACTTGCGGCAAGAAAAATCTGCCCGTAACGCTCGCCATTTACAATTAAATCAATCAATTAAAAAATAAGGACCATCACTTTTTCACTGCAAATTCCGCACCAAACAGTCACTTCGAGGGGATGCAACGGATCTTCTTGCATTACATGTGGATTCTCTGTGCCAGAAACGCAAATTTTGTTTGTTAAGATAACCACCTAAGTGGAAATGGGCTTCATTATGATTTTTGATACGAAGTCATCCTTTTCTTGCACCAAGTTCAACAGAGCTTGGCAGTAAGTTAACCTTGTCCGACTGTCAGCAAGCAGCACTTCGTGAACAGTTTGCACTTTGTAGGGGACATTTTCAAATCGTTCACCAAAATCCGTACGAACGTCTGCTGATACCTAATTATGTGCATCATCGTCTTGTTGATGCTTGTGGATTCTCTCAGACGTCGTTGGCAATAGCAGAGATGTTGTCATTCAAACGAGCCCTACGAGGCCGGCCACTTATTGCGACATCTGTAGTGGACACAGTTTGCACGAGGCGCTCAGCCAAACGCTTTATTGTTCGAGCACATGTAACAAGACGACAAGGACTACGACGACTAAATTTACGTTGCCTTAAAAAAATTAGACTTAAAATTTGTCAAATAAGCAGTAACAATAAATTCACGATCTTGAGGTGTGTATCGCACCATGGCTTGTTGACAACTAATTCACTATATATCTACATCATAAATGTCAAAGCACACACACATTTGGCGTCATCTGCAAAAATGGCGGCTAATTCAAACTATGACACCACCTTGTATAAGTAAAAATTATATTAACCTTCTTGGAATACTTTCTCTATTTTATTCACCCAGTAGTATATTTCTTGCTCTTAAATGAAAAATTCATTGAAAGCTTGCAGAATTACATAATAAAATGGCAAAATAATGTTGATCATTTAGATCCATTAAAATGTCAAAAATAAAACTTTAATAGGTTGAAAGACCTACGATCGATAGCCAATAACAAAGACAAAGACAAAGACGAAGAACTTTTATAATTGTTATCTCATCAAAAAATGTGTACATGTAATATTATATTTAATAAAGATCCTCTCTCCCTCTCCCTCTCTCTCTCTCTCCCTCTTTTTCTCTCTCCAGAACTTTAGTGATGATGTAACAACGACTATTGAAATTAATAAATTGTATATTTACGATTATTGAGGCTTTTCTTTAAAATCAATCTTTATAAACTTTATTCTGTTGATTTTAAAATTTTTGAATTGAAACTTCAGTTTTTAAAGCTGATGTCAATTTTAATTCTTTCTTAAAAAAATAAATTTTTTATAAATTCAATTATTTTTTCTAAATCACCACAATAAATTAGAATATTTATTTCAACTGTATTTTAAACTGTCAATCAATTCAAAAATTAAACTCGGATTCTGTTTTATAGAAGTTTTCCAAAATTTTAAATAAAATAGAAACACGAGTAACTTTCTTAATAACACACTCTTTATTTATTAATAGTGACAATAGTTTCAACAGACTTGAGCTTGTTATTCTCAAATTAGATATCTAGATACTCGTATACCTAATTTATAAAAATGTATCACAAAGTGAAAGCACACAATTACTTATTTAAATTTTAAATTGTAAATTAAATTTGTACTAAAACTATTGTATAAACCAGCGTACTCCCGACCAAACCTAATAATCTATATATTGACGTAGCGTAAACTTGACCTATCACAATGTACTAAACTCGAGTCGGCGTGACCTTGACTGCTGCTTAAAACTTTTACGTGGGCTTTTATAAACATGAGTGAGGTTAATGCATACTTATACATATTGAGGTAGGCTAAGAGCACGCTTGATTTATATATTGTTTGTTACGGTAGGTCAAAAGTACACTAGTTTAAGAAGTGGTTTTGTAAGGTAGGTCTAGAATACACTAGAACAATAAATACGAATTATTTACTAATCGAATAAATAGAAATTCCATTGTATTTATTCATTCTGTTATATTTAATAAATAAAATACAAACAAAATAAAAGAAAGTAACAAAAAATAAATAAAATAAAAGATAAACCAATACTAAATAAATGTTTATGACAAATTAAACCAAAAATGAGACAAAATGCTTAAAGAAAAAACAAATATGTTAATTATTTGTCTTTTATGTTTACAAAAAGACAACAGACGAAAACCATGGATAAATATAGAGATAATACAAAGAAGAAACAAAAGATACGCGATTAAATAAATAATAAAAACAAAGAACAATACAGGAGAAACTAAAAGAATAAATGGGCAGACAAAACAACAATTGAAAAGAAACACAGAAAACATTATTGGTGGTGGGTGAATCGTTAGTTAGGGTCCGTAATTGGATGGGTGACCAGCACCATTCGCCATTGCGACACAATTAATGGCGCTTAAGAGTGATAGGGGCGATCCTTTAAAGTAAACAAGCACCCAAATACAAAAATAAAAGGGCGGAAGGACCATATGGTCGATAGCCAAACACTACTACTACAATAACCGACACACAGAAGATAAATAAAGGCAAACAAAAACATTAAAACACTTGTAATTCAAGGACTATATCCTGCAGTGGAAAATGTTTTCAAAATTAAAGATCAATCTGACGAAGGCAATGCTTAAGAAGTTGGCACGTGCAGAAAAGTCTATGTCATTGAGAGTACTTGCAAAAGTCAAAGGAACGATTGATCGGCACAAGAATAGGGAGAAGTCTGATGATGTTTACTATATGGAAGGCTTCGACGGTAATGAGGCTGAAGGCGATGACCCATCAAGATGAAGTTGGCTTTGAAGATTTTCGATAAGGAGATCGTGTGATCTGAGGTTTTTCCTTTTCATTAAAACTTCTCACTATATCATAAGTTTGAATGAAAAGGATGAAATTATCGTCTGTCTAACGAATAAGGTTGAACATTTAGAGATAATGGTGACCATAAAAAATGAGCGTGTTAAAGACCCTAAATCTTAAGTTATATCAGAGAAATGAACAGATGCAAAAATTCGCCGTACATTTCTGCAAATACATTAGAGCCGTCTACATACATAATCTATAGCCGAACATTCAAGAATGTTGAGATACAAGATAAATTTTAACAATACTTCTATCGCAGTATTAGAATATTTCGATAAAAAAAATATCCACGAAGCAATCGATATAAAAAAAACACACTGATAATCACAACAAACGCGACGACGCTCAACGACGGCCGGAGGACATACGTATTGCACAAAGTTGATTTACAGGTGGAAACCTGTAAATAAACTTTGTGCAACAAGCATGTTTTATTATCCTTCCCATTAGCAGCTTGATAGCTTTTGTGTGGTGAGTATTGTAGTTTGATGTTTATTTTCGCCATGGGGCAGTTAACAACATAGCAACGTATCCAAGTGGTAAAAAGTTACTATGAACAGCGAAAATTACAGAAACACGTTTTCTAATTGGTTTTTCGCAGTCGTAGATGAAATGACGATTTTTAGTTTCAACAAGATGGTGCAACATGAAACATATCCCATGAAAAGATTGCTATGCTGACTGAAAAGTTGTCCCAAAAAATTATTTCTTAGGCCTTGTGACTTTTTTGTAGGGATTTATGAAATCAAAAGTGTACGTGAATAAACCAAAAACAGTACACCAATTGAAGGATGCATTTTAAAGGGTTATTAACAGCATCCCTCCAGATGTTTGTGAACGCGTCATCAAGAACTTTAATGAACGCATTGCTTGTTGCCGGGCGGCCTTTGGTGGTCATGTGGAGGATATAATTTTTCATACATAAATGGGAGATGTTACTTAATGTGTTAATAGAAAGAAATTATAGTTTCAATAAATTCTGTATCTTGCATAGAACTATATATATATATATATATATATATATATATATATATATATATATATATATATATATATTCGTCCCTACTTCCTACACCCTATAGTACGACGAAAGACAATAAAACACACATTGATAAAAGATGCAGAAAATAGACAAAGTAGTGACTAAAATAAACAGAAGGAAAACAAACAAAATATAAACATTAGGTAAAAGAAATAATAAATGCAGAAAAACCAAAGCAACACTAAAAATGAATGAAAACTAAAATATTTGTTGAGAGCAAAATTAGAAACAAAAATTCATAGATTAAAAGCAAATTAGAAAAAACGAGAGACATTTCTAATAAAACAAAAATAAAGAAAATAGAAAATAATTTACATACAAAAAGAGGTAGATAAAGGCACAGATTAAAGATAAATACAGACAATAGATAGTCGAAAAATATTGCATATAGAAAAACAGAGGATAGGCAAAAGCAAAACCAGACGACACAAAAAATGTATTTTCCAAGATCCCGAAAATCAGTGATACGCCATTTAGCTTTTTTTTTGGTCGACTGGTTTGTTGTCCTTTATCAGATTAAGTTTATTCCTTTAACTTGCAAATGCATATGAAACGCCTCTTCATATTTTTTATGATAAAATGTATTAATATCCTTTAGTTCATTGTAGAAAATTAAATAATAAATTTAAAAATACGAAAACATTTCGTGAATCTACAACAATGAGTCTTACTAAGACTACAAAACAAATTAATTTGAAACAACTACTTCTCTAGCTAATACTTCGACAGACATTGAATAATACAAATTAATTTTTTAAATTTATTATTTAATTTTCTACAATGAACTAAAGGATATTAATACATTTTATTATTCAATTATGCTCCAAGTGGGTATTTTTCCTTAATCCCGAACGTAATGATTTCTGTAGAACTCACTAATCCACCTCAGGTATAAAATCAGACCTTCAGTCGATTATATTTCATTCTTGTGTCAGTTGCTGTACATATCTGAGTAAGTTATTTATATTTCATTATATTTATTATCATATTTCATTATATTTATTTTAGTAAGTGTTTTTATTTGTATTTAAGATCAATTTTATAATAAAGCTGTACTGAAGAGAGCGAAAGTTCGAAACACGTGTCTGCAGATGATTATAAACTTGAATGCTAGATTTTTTAATTGCTTTTGCTAATTTAATTTAATGAAATCAGTTTAAAATTCATTTTTCATAATTTTTCATGTAATAGTTACATTTAAACAATCTAAAGTACATTTTATCATTTATTAGTTTGTTCAACAGAAATAATTTCATTCAAATTAGTGTTGCTTTGATAGTTGTACTATTTGTAACACGCAAATTAATTTGACTCATTGTTGTAGATTCACGAAATGTTTTCGTATTTTTAAATTTATTATATTTTTTATGTTCGATTTAAGATGATTGTCGATTCTGCACAACGATTTTATTTAAGAAAAATAAATGTATTCAACTTTTTTTGTATATTCCAGATAAATTAAATGCAATGTTGTATATATTCGTAAACTTATGCGTATTATAGCGAGTGTTCCTGGACAGTCATCTATCATTTTTCTATTTCTTCTTCTTGATAAAACTCGACTTCTTCAGAAAAAATGAGATGATAACGCCTAAAAGGTTAGATTAGTCTATAATGGAACGGAATAATGGAACATGTGAATACTTAAGAATAAGCGACGACTTTAATTATAGAAATGTTTCTATTTACCGTTGGAAACAGTTTTTAAATTATAAAATTATAAGTTTATAAGCCTTCTAACTCGTTCGTTCTCACATTACTCAAAAAGTTGTATTTCTACAACATACGTCTGAAAAGTTGATTTTTTTTACTCTTATACCTTTCAAATCGAATGCAATGCGTTTTATCACAAGTTCCATTTCTTATGCGTTGTCAATTATACACGTGGTACCTCAAGGTTCCAATGTGGGATCATGACCTACCCAATGCAGTTAGGATTAATGATGTAGTTTGGATGTAGTTAAAAACTTACACATAGAAGCCCAGTCGAAAGTTTCGGAATGACTTAAAAGCAAAAACCTACAAATAGTAACAATAATGTTTATTACACAATATAGCAAATAGTAAATGAAATTCGGATTTCGTTCAAAGACAGCACTCATGTGATTACTATATGAAGCCTACATTTTAATGTAGAGTAGGCCATATTTTATTTAAACAACTGCCATAAACCCATTAGGTAAATAACCTATGTTGAATTCTTGAGATATTTATAACAAGATCTCGGAATTGTTTCAATAGAAATATCCCAGTGAGAGTAATACCCGCAATGACTTAAATACCCGCTACTGCAATTACGCCACAACGTATATATGCAGATAAACGCCTTGATCTTGGATCTAGGTATCGTATATCAAATTTCCAATATGATACACATAGACGTATAGCTACCGGTTTGAATTTTTCGCTGAGGTCACTGAAATCCGCCCCTTCCCTTCTGACGGTGCAGGAAAATATGAGCGAAAAAGAAGATGAATTACTGCGGAGCCCGAGATGGCACCAGAAGGCGCAGCCAGAGAGCAAAGGAATGGCAAAAAAGCAATATCACACACACACGCCCTGGACACCGGGCAGCGCAAAAAGGGAAAGAGAAATACAACTACTATATTACATTTCGCAGCTTTCCCTCTGTATATGTGTTGTGTGATATATTACGGATATTGCATGTTATTGTACGTTTCGTGGGATCCCGATAAATTATATTATACTCGTACACCTAAGCAGGATATACACTTTTCCGTGAGCGCGGCCCGCGTTTTTAACACTTGAAATATTAATCCGCAGGAATTTATCGTTTTGTTTTATATTAGGGGGGGGATTAAAAAAAGTTCCGACAAACGTTACACGGGATGGGCAGGGAAAAAAACACATGCGCGGCTCCCTAGCGCCGGCATGCATAATGCAGTGCGGATATTTCGCTTGATACCTTTTTAAAGTTGTGCGGCAGCCATAATTGATTCACTTAGTGCAGACACGCACCACCGCGCGCACTCTTTGATCACCCGAGTGAGACTTCTGTTCGCTTGTACGTAGAACTTGACACTTGAAGAATTTATAATTTGCCAGCAGGATAAGAAAAAAATAGTTAAATAAGTATGAGCAGAATACCTACTCGAAAGCATGAACTGTAATTATGTGGAGTAGTTAGTATACTAATGTATTATTATTGCAGATGATATATTTAAAAGCATCTGCATACAATACAGATAAGTCTGGCCAATACCTAAAAATATATATACCGATGCAATTTACACATTGTGTTTTGTATATTCCTAATTGCTTTAAATGTCTTTAGTTTCTATTTTGTTATTTACTAGCCTTCTTGATAAATTTTTCCTGTCTACAATTGTTTTTGTGTTATGTTGGGTCAATTGTTTTTTGATTCTTGAGCTGCCGTTTCCAAGAAATGGGATTACGTATGCTTATCGTTTTTGGATGTACAATGATTTAGCTTTTCGCTTCCTCCTTTTCTTCTTAATAAGTGAAGTGACTTTGTTACTTCTGTTTATTGAGGTCCAGTTGTCGATTAGAGAAGATTGGGATGTTCATATTATTCTTCTCATTTATTACTTTTTCTTCGAATGATTTCATAAATAATTCAGCAAAGAGTGGAAACGTTTGGGCTCCCATGGGTAATTCATCTTCTTGGGCATAGAATTTGTCATTGAATCTAAAACAGTTTGGAATAACAGACGTCTATTAGTTTTTGTAGTTCCATTTCTTCTAGCATCTTCTGTTGGAGTGATTAATTAATTATGGCTTTTAGCTATTGGAATGGATGAAAATAGGCTTTTTACGTCAAATGATACCAGGATTTTTTCCTTATTGAATCAGAGGTGTTGATTGGGTTTTGCTAATAAATTCCTAAGTATTTTAATATTAATATATGTGCAGATTTTGTAGCATGGAGCTTGGCAATATGTTTTATGTATTTTTGATTTTTTTTTTCTTCAAATTTATATGTTCGGTTCCATCAAGAAACCAAAACATCTCTAATTCAATGCGAAAATTTCTATAGCCCTAAAATACCTGACAGACTTCTCCGACCCATCTTCAGTTCTTTCGACTCACCAACACAACAATTAGCTAAATTTTTACCAGACTTCATCCTACTACTAAACAGACCAATTCTTATGTCGAAAACTCATCACACTCATTAAATCGATAAAAACTATCTAAGAGAGATATCCTAGTTAGTTTTGATGTTAAATCGTTAAATCCCTTTTCACGCGAGTGCCTATTAACAAAACCATCGAACTTTTAAAATTTAAATATAAACTGCTTATTAACACTGTATAACTTACTAAACACTGTTTGACAAATACTTAGCTTATATTCAATGAAAATCTTTATAAACAAATTGGAGGAGCACCAATGGGACCCATTCTTTCGCTTGTGATTGCCAATTTGTTCATGGAGGATTTCAAGTCCACAAAAGCTACTAATACTCCATTAGTTTTGTTCTTCTCGGTTATTTGTTTTATTGTGAATACTTGGTCTTGTCCTCTTAGCCCTTTCCTAAATCCACATTGGGGTTATTCTAGTTGTTTTTCAGTGATCACTTTTAGTCACTTTTCTAGAATCCTTTCATATGCTTTTGCTATCACACTTATTCTTCTGTAGTTTTTACAGTCTCTACTGTTTCCCTTCTTACGTAAGGGTAGTATTATATCTAACTCCTAATCTTAGCATTTTTTCTTTCCATACTTTGTTGTATAATTTTCTAAGTGCTTCTATTCCCTTTCTTCCTAAGTTTTTCAACATTTCTGATGTTATTTCATAATTACCTGCTGCTTCATCTCCTTTTAACGCTTCGATTACTTCTTCTTCATTTACATCGTTTTGTTCTCCACACTCATCTTCCTCTTATGTATTGCCCTCTTCATTATCTTCTGTTTTTTGCTCATTTCCCCTTCTTATCTTTTACGTATCCATGATTGTATTGCTTCTTTCGCGTAAGTGTTTTTAGTGCCTTGTAAAATAATTTTTGGTTTCCGTATCTATATCATTCTATTTTGTTTCCAAACTCTTCCTATGAATATTGTTTTTCTTTTTCTACCAGTTTTTTGACTTTTATTCTTTGCGCCTTGTATTATAGTTTTCATTGTTTCTGTTTTCCACGTATATTCTTTATTTCTTCTTAGTCAATTTTACTTCTGCTTTTATTTCTGCACTTTACTATCTTGTTCCCTCCCACTAACAGATAAATCTAACCTGAATAACGAACTCATCACCCTCACAGCTCTTATACAAAACGCTTTCTTCCTAGGTACACTAACAAACTTTCTCAAACAAAAATCACAAATCCAAAACAGCGATGCGCCCCAAGAACTTTTAAGGATCTTTAAAATACTTCGGATAAAATAGCACAATTCCTTAATTCTCCAATCGAGGAGTATACACAATACAATGGGGTAATTGCAACAAAGTTTATATAAGACAAACGAACAGACACATACATGTATGACGAACAGATCAGAGCCGTCTATATACCACATCTCTAACTGAACATTCAAGAACCAAGCACCACGGAATTGTCATAGTTTACCTGTTATCAAAATAATCTGCAAAGGTATTAACTATTTATTGTTCGTCCGTCATTAAAGATGAAATCGAACTCTGTACTTTTTGTACATCATCAGTTTTTTTATATTTCCGCATTTGTTAAAACTTCGTTCCAATACTGTTTTTTTTTCGTTCGTCATTAAAGCCCTTCTATGTCGTAAACCATACGTCTGTCCTGTATTCTTTGATCGGTCTATGTAATATGTCCTGCAGTTTTTACCTAATTGACTATTTTATATAATGCTTTTTTTAGCGAATTAAATTTCTATTTTGATTCACCTTCTTTGGTCACACGCAAGTCCCTATTGTTTGTTGTTTTTAATATGTCTTAGGAAGAAGTTTGGGAGACTGCATTTATATATTTTTCTTGTATATATCGATGTGTGTTTATTTATTTTATTGAGAAGTAAGGAAATAAAGGATGTACATACAAGATCCAACTGTAAGAACCTCTAAAATACTTCTGGTAAAATCGGACAATTCCTTAATTCTCGAAAATATATTATTCCCCTTAAAATTCAAGGAGTATACAAAATCCCATGTGGTTATTGCAACAAAGTTTATATCAGACAAACGAACAGACGCATAAATGTATACATCAGAGCCGTATACCTATCTTATCTCTAGCTGAGCATTTAAAAATCACTATACACAAGATAAATTTCAACGATACTTCTCTTGCTGTATTACATCATTTCATTAAGAGGACTATCCGCGAGGCAATCGAGATTTAAAAAAAAACACACCAATAATCTCAACAAACGCGACGATGCTCAACGACTTAAGTGGATTTACAAGTGGGGGGTAAATCCACTTTATCCTACAAGCATGTTTTATTACCCGTGTCACCTATTATCCCCACAAGTAACATTTAAATTAATATGTTGTACGAGTGTTGCTTTATTATATAATTTAAATGCACAATGGAGTTTCACCAAGTAACAGCCTCATCAATACAATAACCACTAGTAACACTAACGAAATTTCTGTTCATCCGTTCTTTCCAATTACAATAGCGTTGCACCCGCGCCACCAATTCAAAAATAACAATTATTAATTTGTCTTCATTTAAACATTCACGTATTAGAGGATTTGGAGGTAATCCACCCAGCAAACATAAGAATTTACATCTAATTAATATTTCGATTCAGTTATTTAGTGAATTAATAATCAAATAAATAGAAAACTCCCACATAGCTTACATATACAGGGTGTTTATTAAACGTACAGCAAAAATTCAAGAGGTTATTCCATGGGCTACTAAATAAATATTTTGTTGATTTTTGAAAGCCAGCTTTGTTTAGATGATACAGGACAAACAAAATTTTCTACAAAACTATTTTTGATATTTTTAAAATGATTAATGTAGTCGAAATAAAAATTATCGGGCACTACACTCGGTTTACAGAGTACAAAAATCTAATTCATTAATTAATTCTAATTACTAAGAACAGATTTTATCTACTAATAGCATGCAAGTGTAAACTTCTTAAAGAAATATAGTTTAAAAGTCAATTTCATTTGAAATCGTGATTGACCATTTCATATCTGTTGTATTTGTTGAGACTGAGTGATGTTTGGCTGTTTGGCTCTTTGTCTTTTATGATGGATCGCTATACGCCTCGATGACTGACATTTTTTCATTAATGGACTTGCTGACGGCAATTCATTACAAGCTAGGGTGTTGTACATTGAGCGGTTTCCGTATTATTCCAGATTAAAGGATTTTCTAAAGTATTTATCAACGTCTTCATGAAACAGGCACATCAAAACGAAGTGGAGGACCAGGAATTCCAATGAAATAACGATAAACTTGAAAGTGAATGTGCTGGACATCATATAGGAAGATACAGGTACTTCTCAATAAATTGCAAATGCTTTGAATGTAAGTAATGGGACTATTTGGAAAATTCTTAGAAACTATTTTTTGTACCCATATAACATACAACACGTTTAGGCACTTCTTCCTGCTAAGTTTCCTCCACCTATTGTATTTTGATTAAGTCTTTTGCACATTGTTTCAAACTTCAATTACTGGTGCTAAATCTTTTTATCGATGAAGCGAATTTTTCAAGAAATGCGATGATACATTTGTGTGTGGGCTGAAAAAAGGATAGATACTTGAAGATGGTTTTTAAGACCAGTTCTCATTGAAAGTTTGGATTGGAATTGTGGATGACTGGCTAATTGGACCAGTAATTCTACCAAGAAGACTTACTGGCGAGACGCATTTTTTTAGAACAAACAACGCATTTTAGTTTTTAACAGTAACATACGTTAAATAAATTCCCTAATAGGATCTTCGGGGGGGAACCGTTTTGAATTAAATAGAAAGACCAAAATTAAGAACATAAAAAATTGCATGTGGAATATGCGAGGCCTGTTTGATGCAAGGAAGCTTGCCAACATTATTATAGAGAAGAAACGACGCAATGTCTGTATACTGGGAGTAGCAGAAAGAAGATGGAAAGGATCTGGACAAAACAGTAGATAAAAGTGATGAAGACGTAAACGATTTCTATGGTGAAATTGCTCAACTACTCAAAATTACCAAAATAAGGAAATCAAGTAAGCAATCACAAAGTCGAAAATATAGTTGGTCCACACAGAAGAGGCGACCGCCTTATTTAATTCTGTCAAGAAGAAAACCTGGAAATCTCTAACACATGGTTTAACCTACCACAGCGAAGATTATACACATGGAAATCTCTTGCCGTCTTCAAATTAACTATATTACAAATAAATGTTTCGGCTGATGTGCCCCCAAACTACAAACTACTTACAGCTACAATGAAAACAAAACTAAATACAATTCGTAAAAAACCTATGAATCGTATAACAGATGTCAACAAACTCTAGGATGATGATAGCAGAAGTAACACGCAATATGAAATAAAATCAAGAACCTAAATACTCTAAGCATAATTGATGGCACGGAAGACATAGAGTATAAATAGGAATAAATAAAGCAAACTACATCATCAGGTCCAAAATAAGAGTAGCAAAAAATAACTGGTTAAAACAACAATGCAAAGAAATGGAAAAATTACAAGATATGCACGACAACTTGAACCTCCACAAAACGTTATAAAAGACATAAGGAATACGCCGCAAAACAACACCGCATCTACTAGTAAATAGCCAAAACAGAGGCATCATTGGGGAAAAACATAAAGAAAATGAAATATGTACAGGTATTATTCAGTGACAGCAGAACAACATATAACAAGGAATCTGGACATAATCTCACAGGCCCAAGAATCACGAAAGAATAAATCAAAAAAGCCATAAAAAATTCGAAAGACAACAAAGCAGCCGGATCGGATGAAATATAGATCGACTTAATCAAACTCCTCGACGACGACATCATATCGAAATTAGAAATAATATTCACATCCAACTATGTATCAAAGAACTTTGTTGATACCTTACCTGATCATCAAGTCTGTATCCTATTAATTATAATCATCCCAACATTAACTGGCTATCGGGTGAATACAGTGTATACACCGACTTCACTATGCCTGCAGCTATTACAGTCTCTGACATTTTCGGTTTTATCAACGCGTTCCAAGTGAATTGTTTTATAAAAGCAAAATCCGTTTTACTAGACCTTATATTTCTACAGATTGCTCCTATTGAAAAATTCGATATCGTATTGGCTGACTGCCCACTTGTACAGTGCGATTTGCTTTAGAATTAAATATTAATTTTAAAGCCAAAACTGAAGAAGAGTGTATCTGTAACCCTAATGCAAAATATCATTTTTCAAAAGCTGACTTTTTGAGTTTGTATAATGTTTTTATCAATACAAACTGGGATTCTTTATTTTATAACAAATCAGTGAATGATCAAATTTATATTTTTTATAGTATCTTGTATGAAGCCATTAACAGATACGTTCCTCAGGTTAAGGCGAACTCTCCACCTAGGACTCGCTACCCTATATGGTTTAACAGCAAAAAGATAGTAATTCATAAAAACACATTGCATGGAAAGTTTAAAAAGTCTAACCTAGATTATCACTACGAAGAATTCAAAAAAGCTCAATCCGACTGTAGAAACATGATAAAAAAATGACCGAGAATACTTGCAATCACTCGAGGATTCTACATTAATGATACCAGATTATTCTGGAATCATGTCAAATCCAAAGGTACGAACTGTGAATTTCCAAATTCTTTTGAATTTAACGGAAATAAAATAGATTCTGAAGAAGAAGTCGTTAATTCATTTGCAACTTTCTTTAGGTCAGTGTATAGGAATTCAGCTTGCATAACAAAACTTGAGATGAGCAACTCTCATATAAACTTGCACACCTTACTCGAGATTAAGTTAACCTCCATACTGGATGAACTCGTACATATAAAACCCAACAACTCAATGGGCTCTGATGGTTCACCAGGTTTGCTTCTGAAGGAATGTGCATTATCACTTTGCCGCGCTATATGGATTATCTTCAATAATTCGTTGCGATATGGTGAATTTCCGACATACTGGAAAGATGCCTTTATTACGCCAATCCATAAAAGCGGGGCAAAGAATGCTATTACTAACTATCTCCCTATTTCGATCTTTTTGAGAAATTAATAACCTCACACATTTGTGGGAAGGTAGACCTATTACTATCAGAGCAGCAACATGGTTTTAGACGCGGCCGCTCAACAGCCACTAATCTCTTAATCCACGTGGATTATATTACAAAGGTTTTTGAAAAAGCTCAGTAGGTTGATTCTATATACACCGACTTTTCCAAGGCTTTCGACACCGTCGATCAATGGGTGTTATTATCTAAACTATACAAGTTTGGGATTCATGGCTCAATCTTCGACTGGATCTGCTCTTATTTAAGCAAAAGAACTCAGAGAGTACGGATTGAAAACTATTATTCTCATGCCATTCCAGTAACTTCAGACGTTCCACAGGGTTCACACCTTGGTCCTGTGCTCTTCAACATCTTTACAAATGACCTCACTGCGTGTTTTGTGAATTCTAACTATCCTCTGTCCGCGGATCACATTAAAATATTTACTGAACTATCTGACACGAATACTCCCCAGCTTCTCCAACAAGACCTAAACAGGCTTAATGATTGGTGCAATTTAAATAACATTCGCTTAAATATTGACAAATGTAACATAATGTCTTTCTTTAAAATGAAAAACCCAATATATAGTAATTACTCAATTAACAATATAAATCTTACTCGGGTGAGTACGATTAAAGACCTTGGTGTGACCTTGAGAAGCGACTGGAGTTTTTCAGAACATATTAGTAAAATAACATTTAAAGCCTTTCAAATGCTGGGATTTCTGAAACGAAATTCCCAAGAATTTCATAACGTGTACACATTAATTAAAATTTATGTATCATTGGTCAGACCCCATCTTAAATATTGCTCTGTTATTTGGTGCCCATACACTTCATTGGATTTTGATGCAATCGGACGTGTGCAGAGAAAATTTATTAAATTCTTAGGCTTTAAGTTTGCTCTTCAAAATAACTATCTTGAAAGGCTTGTGAAGTAATGGGAAGTAGACTGAAAGCAAAAGTCATGGTCACGAAACATCGGAGCATGGACTGGCAAGAGGACAATTCAAGAAGAAGAAGTAACATACTGAGATTGCTGGATTTGTCGAAATGACCCTCACTTATGGCAGGCTCAATCCCTGGATTTAATTCATTAGTTTACACTACTCCAGTAGAAAATTTAGAATACTTACAAAATCAGATAATTGCTGATGGTAACACAATAAGAAACGACCCTTGTGTTTTTGAAACAGTTCGGCAGGGAATGGGGAGCAATGTACACTATAGTATAAAGAGATCACATTTTATTGGCATATATTCATAATACTGAAGGTTTGTGTGTTAAAATGAAAATTTATATATTTTGACAAAGGTGCTCTGAGTCAAGAAACAGGTTTGGTTTTATACGTTTTTTCTTCTTCTTAGCAAGACATAAACATAAGAGTTAAAGTTAAATTTATGTAATAATTAAATTTGAAGGATGGTAAAACTAGCAGTAAGGATAAGTATGATGATGGCTTATATATTTTTTATAATAACCGTAAGATTGATATATTTATCAATCTTATATATTATTGATTTATTTATCAATCTTAAGGTTCTTTCCCATACTTCATACAAGGAATGTAAATAAAACTTAGGGATAATGCTAGAAATAATATTATTGATTAACTGTGTAAATAACAGTTGACCCAAGTGCGAGCCTTGGGGCATACCTGATGTTCTTTTCACTCTAATTTCAAAAACCTTATAATTGTTCCTCACCAAAAAATGTTAGTTACGTATATGAACTATTAATTGTATTATAATCCAATCCAATTGTACATCTTTTCATTTTTTTTTTTCTAAGTAGGTGTAACTGTTGATTTTGTAACCTATGCATATGCTTGTGTCAACAATCTCTACATAAAAGGATGTGAAAGTCATGCGTAGCGTTTTCCTCGGTGAAAATATTTAACAAATAAAAAAACAACGTTAGCGAACGGCTCGTGGGCGTCCACTTACACGGCGATAAATTACGATCAAAAGAGGACGCGTCCATTTAAATACACAATCCGAAGGGGCGAAGGGACGTCTAGTATGCAGCGGCACTTTCGATAAAATATCGGCAACACCGGGGGAGAAAATATGAAGGTCAGCCCAGTTTTTTGTAAAAGGGATGCCCTTATTTATCGCTCTTATACAGTAGAATGTTATTGACACGTTCGCGTGAATAAAGATATATCACGGTGCGGCCATTACTTTTATATATAATGTAACAACAAGCCTAGATAACGATCACCATATTTTATTGTTGTTTTTCTCGCCTTGCCGGACACACGGGGTGCTCCCGCAACAATATTTGCATAAGCGATGCGTTTTTAATGGCCCCGACTTTATTAATTAACTCACCTTTCATCGGTATGATATATCGGCGGTTTTGACGTTTTTATTCGGTCTAAAAGGTGTATTACATTGTAGGTACAGGCTTGCATATATATTACTAAGAGCTTGTTCTGAACATAGTGACTGAATAACATTAATTCCGAAGCACTTTTTTTCTCAAACACTTCACTGTTTTTAATTTAGTTTTCAAACAATTTTCAACTGCCTTGTTTCGTCTATTATAAAAGATTTTCTAGCAACTAATTAAGTGAAGGGATTTATTTTTCTCTATTTTGAGATCATGATTTTATGGTCATATCACCAGTATTTTTGTAATTTTGACAACGTAGTGCATTGCCGATATAAGTAATACATTCTTTGACTTTCTTTGGACATGAAGTAAGTGTCATATCGGCATGGAATGCATAAAAATGAAGACTTTACTATCTTTAACATTTTTCACTTCTTTCGACAAAGATTTCGACTGGATTGTATTGTGCCAACTACAATTAGGCGGTGATCAAGCAACAAACGACTTACAGCTTCCACGTTAGTTAACCATCGAACTATAGTAACATTTATTCCAGTTTCTGAGATGTGGTTCATCATTCTTAGAATGACTGCTGTTACAGAATTGTCTACCTGAAAGGGACCTTCAGGTTGCCTTCCAGCACAGATCTCCAAATGCGGCGTGAAAAATGTTTTTGCATCCACTGTAGAAAACACTTTGATCCCATATTTGTTGGGTTTATTTGGAATGTAGATATTCTAACAACATTTCATCTAGAGTCACATATTGACATCATTGCATTTTTCAAATATGTCTCTATCGGCAGCAAGTTTTTCCAACTTCTTTCGCTCATCCCTTGTAACAGTTTTGTCTAAACGTATACATTTGATCAGAAACATAAATCTTCCCTAAAATAAGCAAGTAGGAAATAATTGGAACTCTAAGTCCTGCTCAAAATTAAATTTGTTTAATTTATTTCGCCTCCCCATGCTGAGAACTGGCCAAATACAGTAAACCTATAAACACCTTCATTTCCACTTTATTAGTAAGTACAACGTCGTATTTATTCTTGTATCTTGGTGCTATTTTATGTATATACAAGTTGGTATTTTCGACAATTGTGTCCAAAATTTCTTCCAAGAAAAGCATCTAATACTGAATTGGTATGTTTGTGTTTCTTGCACCTGCACGAACACCAGGCAATTAGGTAATGACATTTTGCTGTCTTGTTCGAACTCGTTGGCCTGAGGCATGCTTTTTCCACTTTTTAATAAAATTTATTAGTAATAATAGTTGTAGAAAATTTACTAATAAAAACGTCTTTTTTCTAATTATTCCACGTGGTTTCATCTCCTCCATAAAAATACAGAGATCGGGAGGTTCTACCAGAAGTATCTGATTTGTTCTTCTTGCTCCGTATCTGTATCGTGTTCGCTAATTATGTCTTGTGCACCTTCGTCTTCGGAGTCAGATGTTTCAGAAAGTCGGAGATTGTTACTTCATCGTAAAGTGCCTGTAGTCTAATAAATTCCCGTCCAAGCATCAATCTCGCCTAACAAAAATAACAAGTGAATAACGACACAAATGGAAAACTCGCCTAACTTTCAGTTGCACTACTAATAGAGACTAAAATGTTCTAAACGAGTTTCAGTTCTGATTAGGATAGTGTCAGTTAGAAAATGAACAACATTTTGAGCATTTATTGAAGAAAGACTATTAAGTACTATTTAAAATACGTTTGAGGTGATGGGTTGTGTAAGTAGGTATAGCTTGAAATTAGCTATAAATATTTCAGTGAAAAAACCCTTTGACAATATTTTTCAATTTTCACAAGATAATCAATTCGACAAATCCTTTCTAAATAATATAAAGAAATATTTCCACTCCTTTCCTTGATCCTCTATTTATCTTACTAGACATATAAGAAACCCATTTTAGTAAATTAAGAGCGGGAAGAAATTCTGCACCTGACTTTGACAAAATCCTCCGTCTTGTTCTTAAAAACGTCACTTTAGACATTCAACCTCACATTATTATTTTTTTTTGAATTTTGATATAAGTACCCGGATGAAAAAAAGGAATTATCGTATGTATTCATAAAAATGTTTCTGATCCAAGTACACTCTGCAGCTATCAACACTCTTCTTGCAGTCCTAAGCAAAATCCTAGAAACTATCCCAAAAGAAAAAATGGTGATGTGACCATTATAATACTGTCCCTATATTTGTTTCTTTCTTTGGTTTACGTAAAAAGGCTATTCTTAGTTATTTGCTCAATTTTGGATTCTTTACGACTTCTTGTTATATAAATTCCATTTAACTCCTATAGTTTATTAGCAATAGGCGAAAAATGTCAAAATTATTAATTTTTAACGTTTTTGAGATCGACAGACACACAGACAAAAAAAAATTGTGGAATGGTCTTATGGGACCTCAAAACAGATATTTCCGTTAAAGAATAATGTTCACAATATTTTCAGTATAACAATAATTTCTTTACATTCTATAGAGGGAAAGTAAAAAGATCCACTACAAATGAAATTGTGCATCAGTCAATTTTTTTAACTAATTTATTTGTAGTAATTAATTAATTAAACTGCTGAACCCTCGCGTAAATTTTACTCATTAGAGGGTGTGCTTGAGGCCACCCGCCCACCCTACATATACGTACTTATTTTAAGTATAACTCTGCTGATGATTTTTGTTCAATTAATTAACGCTTTTGCTGTTTGTTCCTCTGGAAACTAAACGCTGATCAGTGGATGAGGTAAATTTGTATATGTAGGGTGGGTGGGTGGCCACTATCCAATTCCAAAACTTACGCCAGAACAAGTAAATTAAGAATTTAATTTAATCAGTTTCATAATTTTCTATCTTTTACGTGTTTAACTTAAATATTATTAATTGAAGAGTGGATAAGAGTCCAACCACGCACCTTAAATATATACATTTAGCGTTCAAGCCACTTTTTATAATATATAAGTAGGGTGTGTGCGTAACATTTAATCCACCTAAGGTGGATTAAGAATTTTTTAATCGATTTTCTTTCGTAATAGTTAATTAATTCGACAAAAAAGTCCTGGCGCATATTTTGGTGATTGGAGGGTGAGTCCGAAGACACCCACCCACCCTACAAATATCTATTAAGTTTAGGTAACACTGCTGGTGATTTTTGCTAATTTAGTTACCGCTTTAACTGTTTTTTCCTCTGGAATCTAAACGCTGATCAGTAGACGAGGTTAATATGCATATGTAGGGTGAATGTGTGTCCACTATCCCACCCTCCACTTCCAAAACTTACGTCAGAAGAATTTAATTAATTAGATTCATAATTCTGTAATTTAATAGTTTACAAATGTAGTAATTCACCTGACAACATTTGTATCGATATTTTTGGTAGTAATTAAGTAATTAAATTACAAAAGACTCGCGAATGTATTACTGATTATAAGATATGTCAGAGGCCACCCACCCTACATATACTTATTTATTTTAGTTGTAACACTGCTGATGAATTTTGCTAAGTTAATCAACGTTTCTACTGTGTGTTTCCCTGGAAATTAAACGGTGATCAGTAAGTGACGTTAATATTCATATGTAGGGTGAGTGGGTGGCCACTATCCCACCCTCCAATTCCAAAACTTACGCCAAGCGATTTCTACAAACTCAAAATAAATAACTGCATCTCATCCACATTTTATCCTAACCAAGGTCTCTCTCAAGGCTCACCCTTATCTCCTCTACTTTACATCTATTGCCATTGCCTTTATAATCCTAATCCTAACTCTTTTGACCCCACAAATTACCTGCTTCAGTTTGCGGACGATACCGCATTAATAGCCCACCCCTACTCTCTTAATAATATTATGTACTCCTTGACTTCACTATAGCGTGGTTTAAAAAATGGAGAATAACCCAACAGAAACTCAATTTTCCCATTCAACAGAATTTCCTCCAACTCCCCGTCATTAAAGATTAACGAAAAACGATACACCTACCTGCAAATATTTAGAAATAACAGTAGACCAAAAGTTTAAGGTTTCAGCAAAGGCAAAATATTTTAGAGGTCTTACCTACAAGACTGAAACTGGCGTCAACAAATATAAAGCCATAAGCCGCAATATGGTTCTATCTTCCATTCCCAGTCTTTTACGAATCCACACATATCATCTCTCTATTTGATCGTCTACATTACCCATCCACTAAAATAGCATCAAATGCATCTAGTTTTAAAATCCCTAAAAAATATTATACTCGCCGAAACCCCCTGAAATTTAAACACCAGAATCTTTTTTTATAGAAACAATTAACTTGTATGTCAACTATTACGAACAACGGATTGATAGTTCATTTATATATATATATATATATATATATATATATATATATATATATATATCAGTTCTGCAAGCCTTGAAGGCTCATGGCTTTGGTTAAATTGATAACACTTCTACATTGCTTCCTATCGCGAGCTATCTCCTCCCAGTTGTTTACTCCTAGTCTATTTAAATCTTCTTTTATACCATCCATCCACTGGCGTCTGGGTCTCCGTCTCTCTGTGCTCTAATAATGCTTGTGATGGAGGGGTATTTATATTCTTTATTAATTTCGCGATTTGTTCTTTTTCTCCAGATTCCATCTGCGTCTTTTACTCCCCCGTAAATTTTCCTTTCCCATCTTTTAAGTTTTTCTGCGTTTGTTTTGTTCAGCACCCATACGTCGCAGCCATATAATACTGCAGCTCGAATTACTGTTTTGTATAATCGTATTTTGGATTTCCTGCTGATCTCTTTTGTCATAAGGGTTATTCGTAATCTTCCCATTGTTTGACTTCCTTTCGTTAATCTCTTCTCTATTTCTGTGTTCTCTTCGCTTTTATCTGTTAATGTCATCCCCAGATATTCAAAAGTTTAAACCATTTCAAATGTAAATGTAAATTGTTTCCGCTACTCCCATGACCATGTATTTTGTTTTGTCTTCTTTTATTGTGAGTCCGTACGTCTTCGCTCTTCTTTTTAATTCTTTAAATGTTTTTTCCTACTCCATTCTAGATCAATAGAACAATGTCATCTGCATATGCTAGAATCTGGCATCTATTTTGATAGATTAACCCTCTCATTATGCTTTCGAGGACTATGTTAAATAAAGCAGTTAATAATGGGTCTCCTTCTCTTAAACCTCTGTTTACTGGGAATGGCTTGGATACTGCTCCTTCAATCATAACTTTGTTCTTAGTGCTTTCCAGGGTCATATGTATTAATTTTATTAGTTTTCTCAGAATTTTGAGTTTTTCCATGGCCATATACATCCTATTTTTATCCACGGAGTCGTACGCTTGTTTGCAGTCTATAAACAGCATATTTATTTTTTTTAAAGTAAACACTTGATCTATAGTTGATCTCCCTTTTTTGAAGCCCCACTGGTATTCCTCTATTATTTCATTCGCAAAAGGTGCAAGTTTTTCTCTTATAATTTTGTACGCTACATCCAGTAACCAATACCTCTATAGTTTTTACATTCGGAATTATCCCCTTTCTGTGTATTGGGCATATGATGGCACTATTCTAACTACTTGGCATTCTTTCCTCCCTCCATATTTGTCTTATTAATCTTATTAATTTGTTTTCTAAACATTTACCTCCGTATCTGAATATCTCTGTTTGCATCCCATTTTCTCCTGCACTCTTATTATTTTTTAATTGTTGAATTATGTTCTTGATACAATTTTCTGTAGGTTCTTCTATTTTCTCTCCCTCTTCCTCTATTTGATCAATCAGTATTGTTTCGCTGTTTTTATTCAATTCATTATAATTAAGAAGTTCCTGAAGGTATTCTGCCCTAGATTTCTAATTTCTTGTTTACATCACCAACTAACTCTCCCTTCTAACTTTTACAGTATAATGCCCGTTTTTGCACTTTTTCACTTATTTCTTATATTCTTGTTTATTAGATGTTCTTCAATAGACTTTAATTTGTTCTGCCAGAACTCTCTTTTCTTTTTTCTGCACAGATTATTGGCCTCATTTCTACAGTGATACGATGCTACAAACACTGTAGAAAGGAGGGCAAAAACCTGTGCAGAATAAAGAAAAAACTTCACTATTTCCCTTGAGCATTTTAGTCCTAGCTTGGTTCTTGCGGTCTAAAACTATTTCACATAGCTCATTTACAGAAATTATATATTGTGATTACTGAAATATATGTATCCTATTATGTACAAAAAAATTCTGTAAATAATGTGATTAAAACATCCCAGGATAAGTGGATAAACAACGAGAATAGGAAGGTAAAGGAATGGGTGATGAAAGAGGGATGGAAGATATAAAATGGTTTCACTGAAGGAAATTGTAAAGATAATAAGAATCGACAGTGATTGTTTGCAATATCATCAGAGGCTTTTCAAGAAAATACGTGTGAAGAATGGAAGTATAGTAAATAATGGGACCAGAACATTATCTTTGTCACACCTATACTTTCAATAGTATAGACCAGATGGAAAAAGTTAAGGAAGCGGAGCAAGAAACAAATATAATACTAATTTATTATATATTTGTGGTGTTAATTCCAATACCCTGTTGAAGAAAGTGTGGTGAAGTTAGATCAAATTGGGAGAAGTAAAACTCTTGTTATGTTTCATTTCTTTATTTTAGGTAACTGACACTGAATCATTAGAAATCATCTTCAAAAAACTGGCTTGCACAATAGCACAAGAAACCTTTTTTAATATCTTTTTGAAGGTGGTAAATCTTCAACTTATTAATTTTACCTTAAAAACTCAATTAAAATTTAATATCGTTTGCGAGCGGGTCCCTAAATTTCAATGGTTTATCGATTCTGCATGTTTTGCATGTTAGCAAACTTTTATCTCTAGTTTAGGGGATTTACCTTTCTTACTCTAAATAATTTCTCCTTTTTAGAGGAATCCCCGTTCTTTATGAACTTGGTTCGTACTATATAAAGCAAGACAAGGAATTTAGGAAATGTTGTCCATTTTCTAACTGACACTACCCTAATCAGAACTGAAACTCGTTTAGAACATTTTTAATTACTTCGGGGGAAATTAGCCTACAATCCTGTCATAGTCGTTGTTTCAACTCCTCAATATTTTCCGTTTTGGTCTTAAAAACTTTGCTTTTCAAGTCTATAGGTGTTAAATCCAGAAATTCAACTGCTCCTCTTCTGCCAACCCATCTTCGTGGAAATACATTACCCAAGTACTCACGGAGATGCCCTGAAAAATGGGAATTTCCAGATGTTTCTATTCGGGGCGGTAGTTTCTACAAAACAGCCAGTCTCGGAATTAGCTATTCCTTAAAGAATTGTAAATATCCCGCTCCATTGAGATTGTTTTGGAAGAAAATGTGTTCTATAACTTGATCACCAATAATTCTTGCCCAAACATTAACTTTTTCTGGATATTAAATGTGGCTTGTCTGCCCAAAAACTGCAATTTTGACGATACACCTTACCATTTAACTAAACGTTGATTCATCAGAAAACAAGATGTGTTCTACGTTTAGAACATTTCTATCTAGAAGATCCATAATTTTTTCGCAAAACTGGAGTCTTCAATCGGTGACTTCCAGGAGGATTATCATTTTATAAGGATGAAATTTTTGCGCTCTAAGGATTCTTGACACTGAAGGCTTGAAGAAGAAGAATTTTGAGTTTAGATAATGGAATATTTTTTTACAAAACTAGAAATGTTATTTCAAATATTATTACAGAATAATAATCGATTTTACATATTTGGCGATTTTAACATTGACATACTCAAACATAATAATTTATCCATAGAATATACTATACTTCATATAACCTAAAATTATTAATAACTGGACCAACTAGGATTTCTAATATATCTAAATAATATAATTATTGATAATATAATGGGAATAATGTAAATTGTTGGAAAAATATTCATACAGGTTTGTACTTTTTTCAAAATATCTAGTTACTTCTATTCCCATTTAACCGTTTCTCTATCTCTTATAGTTTCCGAAATCCCCATAGAGAACATCTTAAAAAACTCACCCTGTATATAGTTATAGTTAATAAAAAACTATCTGAAAATAAATAATAATAAAAAACCGTTTTTAAGGTTAGAATTCTATTAGTCCATAGGATGATTAAAAGAAGAAAATTCAGGCTTAAAAATAACGAACAAATCCGTGCAAGTATTGATTTATAATGTTTTATATATTTACCTTAAGAATTTCCAAATTGGAAACTGGTCGATGAAATAAAAAGCAAGTGAAACAAGTGTTTTAATCAATTTTTAATTAAAAATAATTAAATAAAAACCTTCAAACATATCATAGTAATTTATTCAACGTCGAATTTTATATTCGATATTTTTTAATTATATGTTAAACCGATATTATCCAAACAATTAGATTAAAACAATTTCACATGCATATTAAATTCGCTTTTGGAAACAGAAGTATTATATATTGTGACTGGGAAAATTAAAAAAAAAATTGACTACAAGGAGAACGGTATACTGTGCCAATGTAAATGATATTTTATTTGAACTCTCTAATTCTTTAACCCAATTAGTTCTTTTTATATCAGTTTAAAATTGAAAAAGAAATATCAACACTGTTTATTTAAATGGGGTAAATATTACATCCACTAATACATTTTATAATTATCATTAATTATCTTTTTAGTGTAAGCAAGAAGGTGATTTAAAATGAAAGCCAGTGGCCGGTGTTGAGGTGGCATCACCATCACACACAAAAAGGATGCGCATGATAATATAACCGAATAGTTGTAGAGAAGAGAGTAGAAAGCAACCGCCCATGGTCCGGGGTGGGTTTGAAGCGCACTCGCGAGTAGTCCGCCATTCGGCAGCGATAAATCATGGGTTACCACATTGTAGCCCGGTAAATCATGCTGGCTGGCTGTCGGGGTTTGGGGGGGCAGGAAGGGAGGCTCAGCGTGAAATGAAACCCATTCGTCTCTGTCAAAAGTTGGAACCCTCTCTCTCGCGCACGGACTCCTTTTGCCCTGGGCAAAACTGCGCGCCCTCTAGGTTTGGATCACGATCACTTAAACCCTTAGTTAAGGAGTGAATTAAAAAACATTAATGCTAATTAAAAATATAGTGCCTAATAATCTTTAACTAATAAATTCTAAACAAAAACTGTTTTTATATTAACATGTTAATTAGTATGAATTAGTACATACTTGCAGTGTTCTATAAAATAAAATGAGAAATATATATAAATTCTAGACTGAAAAGTTGGCTCGAACGCCAACATTCGAGGAAATTGCGTTTTATCGATAACTGAGGTCCCACCAGTCCGTATGCTTATTTATGACAATATGCCGCCAATTTTATTTGCTCTAAATTTAAAACGTGCTGACTAATTGATTTTAATTTTATTGATCATACATCAATTATGGGCTAAACTTAATAATATTATTTATTATCCTTTTGGTAATTTATAAATTGCAATCCAATGGTTTCTATTAAATAAATTAAATTTTAAACAATTGTTGATATTTATAACATACATTTTAAAACGACTCGTTCTTAGTATATGACAATATATTAATACTTTCTTACATATTTTTAAATTATTAATACAATTACGAAATAATTGGAAATCTAAATTATCATTCCCAGTAGGATCACTTTAATTCATGTCTATGGAAAAGACATATTAAGTAAATATAAACTTACACTGTTTCTAATAATAAGCGTTTCGTAAACTAATGCATCTCCGAATAAAAAAGATGAGGCGGATCATTAATGACCCACCACCTCCAACCCCTTCCCAGAGCGAAGCAGCACTTAATTATAAGAAGGTGCATAAAAAGCGGGATAATTAATGCCGCCGGGCGACAAAAGAACGCGCGGCTCCGCGCAAAAATCGCATTTCAATACCGCCGCCCCCGCGCGGCTGACGGTCGCCACCCGAGGGGCCGCCCGCCCCCCAGCGGCGGCAATTAATTAAAGAAAAGAGAGGGACCCGGAGCGGCGACGTATTAATAACACTACTTTTTGCCAACCCTCCAAGGAGACACGGCTGTTACACCCACCACGCCCGAAGAACAAAAACGCCCTTCATTACCCAGAGTACATTTAACTCGTGCTTAGTTTAACCGCAGAATCTGATCGTAAAATTCTAATTAATACACTTTTTATTAACATTTTTACCTACCGCTAATCTATTTATTTGCTGTCGTGTTAATAAACAAATTATACGATGTAATCCATTATCTTAAAACTTTGTTCTGTAAAAAGTTATTAATATTTAAATATTAAATGTATACTATACAACATTTGAAAGGACTTAACTCTTGACATTTTCTTTAGAAATGTATAGACGTTATTATTAATACTAATAAAGATAAATGATATAATGATAGACTCAAGATAAGGGTGTTAAAAAATGAAACTGAGTTGAAAAATTCACTTCAATGTTAGCATGGAACCTACATTAAGGGTATCTCAAAATGAACTGACTTTTTAATTTATTAATAAAACATTATATTATTGGAAAACTGCGAATGTTTTTATTTTAATATAAGGTACAAACATGGAGGTTATGTGTGGAACACAATATCCTATAAATGGGCGCCTCGACCTTGTTTGCAAATGGTCATTTTTTTGACAAAATTTTCAATTACATTTTGGCATAATTGCGAACTAATTTCATGAATGGTGCGTCTAATTTCTTCCTTGAGCTCCGGAATAAACACAACCATGGAACTTTGTCTGCAATAACTGCATTGTTTCGTTCGCAGTGTGGCAGGTTGCACCATCTTGTTGAAAGAATATGTCTTCCAAGTCCATGCCGTTTAATTCATTCCATTAATAGTTGGTTATCATGTCACGATAACAGCCTATGTGGCTTATTGTACTTCCCCATATTGCCTTACTTACGTAACTATTCCAAACTCGATGCCCCTCGATGCCCCTGAAGAACCTGCACAAGTCAGTGCAGGTCCTTCAGGGGTTGCGCATGAAAACCATGTGAGCTGTCTTTTGTTTTGTTGGATGTTCTTTAACAGTCAGGTAGCTTGTTAGCAGTCCTATAGTTGTCCTTATCTGTGCCCTACTTATTGCCAATAGTCCTGCAGCTTGGTTAGATTTGGGCCCTCTTATGATGACCTTACTGTGGTTAAGGCCTGGTCTGCTTTCCTAGTATTCCTTGTGTTTGTTGCGAGTCCACTTTTTTTTGTTATGCCCAAGACAGGTTCAGGTCCCATAAATGGTATGGTGGCTCTGTGTCTTGCTAATTCATCAGCTCTTTCATTTCCCTCGAAACAAGTGTTACCTTGTTCTGTCTGGCCAGGTCATTCAGAGTGTCGAAGCAGTTTGATACCACTTTAGATGCAGTCTTTTGGCTTTGAGATGCTTTCAGTGCCTCCTGGCTGTCAGACATGATCCTGTGGCTTTAACTCATACCAATTGATTTTTATAGGGTGTAGATCTAGGTCTTTCTGTATAGTTATTTAATGACGATCTAGGCACTCTTAAAGCACTTCTGCAATTCTAAGGGTCTCATCGTCAGGAATAGATGCACGTTCTCAGCCACTCTTGATGATCTTGGTCGACCCGTTTAGTTTCTCAGATATTGACCTGGCCTCTTAAAACTGCTTCACCCGTTGTTGAATGAAAGGTGTGCTTGATGCTTCATTTAAGTGGCGGAAAACTCGAATATTGCAAATGTCTATTATCCATACTATTGTCAAAATGACATAATAGGTTTATGTCTAAAATATCCAACAAAAGGAACAAATGGCAGTATTTTTGCCCATAAATAATTAAATTAAAACTGCGAAAATAACAAAGATGCATTACCTCTCTATGGAAAAGTTGGGTTTGAGTGGAAGACTCAGTGATAATCAGTGAAATCCGCTTGTGACTTCTGTGTCCTAAATAATTTATACTACAGTATTTTAAAATTTTTCAAGCAGGAAAAGTAAAGACATAAAGACTAAAGAAAAAACAGACCTCTTTATATTTTGTTGTTTTTCAAGTGATAATCTGGATACAGCTAGGTATATTTTTATCTCTTGTTAGGTTCTCTAATAATATTGCTTACATATTTTTGTTAATTTTCGCTTTTAACAAATTTCTGCAACAAACTAATCATAACTTTGATCCAAAAGGCGCTAGACTTTTTTTACACAATTTTTTTATTATTTTTCCCATTTCCTGCCTTATTCAACTAACGAGTATTTCCAGATCATAGAAGTTATTTCACTTATTTATAAAGACCTTGTATTCCAAATGCTCTGCATCTATTAATATGAGATCTAATGATTATTCAATTGATTGTTTTGTCCAATTCGTCTTGTGTCGAAGATTTAGTCGGGATGGTGCTCCATATTATTGGAAATAGATTTTCGCGTGTCACATGTCGATAAATATGATTAATCGTGTAATTGTTTACCTCTAAAATTGCTTCGTCATTAAAAAGAAGATTGCAAAAAAATCCGGACTTGTAATCACATCATAGTATGAATTGTTCATAAAATTTCAAGTAGAGGTTGGAGTATTATACATAAACTATCTAGATGGGGCTGAAAGATCATCGGTTGATAGTAAATGAAGAAGAAGGGAAGCAGCATCATAATAGTTATGTCTTATTATTATTGTAATACTATCTTCAATAAAGATGTTTATCTCTCTCTCCACATAGATGAAGTTGTTTCTTCCTAAGGAATAAATGTGTAAAAGTCTCAAAATGTTCTTCTTTGAAGAATGCATTCTTACCACGTCTTTAATAATATATGTTCAATGTATCCAAGAATTGAAGTAGATATTCTTGCAAGAGACTATTTTCGTCATTTCTTAGGCTACCCTAACATGATATTTATTACTAAATGTGTAGTAATAATTAATTCTTCAACATTCTTTAACAATATTTTGAGACTCTTACACATTCATTTCTCAGGAAGAAACAACTGAAATTGTATTATACAACAGAAATTTTATGAACAGTAAGAATTGTGATGATGTGATTAGAATTCAGGATTTTTTTATATAATAATAATATTTGATTGTGGATTAATGGTGCTTTAGAGTGACGGGGGCGATCCTTTAAAGTAACAAGCTCATTTACACACACACAAATACACAAATGACACATGGCGGAAGGACCACGTGGTCGATAGCCTAACACTACTACTACTACTACTACTATTTGATTGTGGGGCGTTTAACTTTGGTCTATCTTAAATCTTAAATTCAATAACTTTGTTTTACTGCAATATTTGTACAATTAATATAGATTCGAAGTCATTATCAGATTTAAATAAGCTCATAATTTCTATATAAATAATTTTTTATTGTAATATCACTTTAAGTTTGACAATGACCAACTGGTCCAAAGTGTATACATTTGTAATTATACTAATTATTAGCAAGAAAGTTATTGGGCTTAATTTAATTAATGTGTGTAAACAGTTCTTCTTCTTTTGATGCATTTATCCATTAATGGATGTTTGCGAAAGTATAATCCACTTCTTTTCGACATCTTTTTTCTTCCTTTTCCTCGATATTCTTCAATCTTGCTTTCTACGCTTACTTGAAGGATATAATATTTCTCATTCCGCATGATATGTCGCTGATACATTACTTTTCTTCTTTTTATTGTAGTCAAAATTTCACGATCCCTGCTTACACTTTGAGCATTTTCAATTCTGCAGTTAATTTGCGTGCCTCATGTTCAGTTCTCTATGAGCCACGTTCCAAGGTATTTATGTTTTTGCACTTATTCAATTGATAAGTACATTTTCGGCTATCAGTACTGTGAAATAAATACACTTTTCTGGAAGGCAATATTAACACCAAAAAAATAAGACCTCGTAGCAACATTGGTAAGGTTGTTTCCAAAATACAGCTAACACGCGTCACATGAAAATCTGTTTCCAATAACTTGAAGCACCATCTCGACTAAATTTTCCACAAAAGGCGGATTGGACAAAAAAAGGAGGTAATGGGAAATATTAATAAATAATAAAATGTACTGTGTAGAGCCTTTTGGATTAATGTTATGATTAGTTTGTGGCAGGTTTTTTTAAATCAAAAAAATAACAAAAAAAGTAAGATAACATATATTATTGGCAAACCTAACAAAAGATAAAAATAAAAATCTGAGCTGCACGGTGAAAAACTTGTAAGGTTTCTGCTTAGTTGTGCCTAGATTATCACTTAAAAACGAAATAAACCTATTTAATTAAAATGATCAGCTGTTGATTGAAACTCGAGTCACTTTAAATAAATAAATGGGATATCAACAAAGTGAGTTTTACTTTAATTAAATATTCAAGATGTATCAAGAAGTGAACGCTCCAACCATTAACCAATTAGCAAAATAAACCTTTTTCTTGAATGAGTTTCTCATTTATCACTTGAGGACGCATTTAAAACTATTACTGATGAAGGTTTAAATTATAAAAATTGTGAAACAAACCAAGTGTAATTTAGTTAAAACCTTCTTCAGTAATAGAAATCAACCTTGTTTTGTTCATAGAATTCTTTAGTCTTTATGTCTTTGCTTCTCCTGCTTACAAAATTTAAAAATCATACAAGATATACATACATATACATACATTTCATTTAATTTATATATAATTTAGGACGCAGGAGACACGGGCGGAGTTCACTGATTATCTCTGAGTCTTCCACTCAAAATTAAGTTTTTCCATAGACAGGTATATACACGTTGTCCCCTGAAATTTTGAATACGGGCATTTAAATTCGTTACTTGTTACTTAGTTACCACGCTCGTGACGTATTTTAATGGACTGACCAACGGGAAATAATCAGCAATTTCTAATTTGTAATAAAATTGGGAATTAAAATGAAACATATTTACTCAATTATGACGTAACGAATAACAAATCACTAGAATGTTCATCTTATTAAATGTTCGAAAACATGTCTTTATTGAGCTAAACAATATCCCAGACAATCATAAAATTCGTGTTAATTTTGAAGCTATGTAAGTCAAATTGACATGCATATTGCAGCAACAACCATGGCAACCAATAATAATAATAATCGAGATACAATAGACATTACTTTTACTCATATTCAAAATTTCAGGGGACAACGTGTATAATACACCTTCGCTATTTTCTGAGTTTTATGAATTATTTATAGGCAAAAATGGTGCTTTTGTTCCTTTTGTGAGACTATTTTGTCATTTTGATAATAGTGTATATAATAGAGAGAATCTTCTTGATTAGAAATTAAAAACACTTGGTTCGTTTCAAAGAATCTTCATTTCACTTATCCACATCTTCTATAGTCCAGAAAAGCCAACATTTTCAAGATTAAGTTTCTACAGGAGTTCATAAAATGAACACAGTTTTTTATGCTATATATGTCTAATATTTTTTTGCATTAATGCCAATGTCAAAAATCATTCTTGAATCATGGAGGAGTTCACGAAATGTACACATTGTCATTGATATTGTAAGTACTTAGTTAGTTAGTTAGTTAGTATTTATTTATCCATTATACTCACGTGATAAAATTCAAAATACATATGTAACAATAATTTTAATTGCACATGGAAAGGATTTATTTCATAAAAATATAATCTTCCATTCTTGCTTACTGCTGACTCAATAAAACTGCTACCACATAAGGTATCTTTGATGGAGGTTGTTCCTCCATTATATTGCCAAGTTTGCCTTATTTTCCTCTGAGGAGAGGACTTTAATTAGATTTGTTATGTCATATTTAACAGTTATATTTAATAATAATATATATAATGATTACCGTGTAATCCAAATTAGTCACTGCAGTATAATAAAAAATAGTTAATTATTTAGTTTAGTTTTTTTTATTTGCTTTACAAGATCTTTTTAAAAAAATACATAATATACAGGGTGACTGACGAAAAACCTTTGGTGCTGTATCTCGCTTATTTTTTATCCGATTTGAATAAATAAAACATCAAATTAAATGATTTTTAAAAGACTTTAATATGAACTGTACTGATATTTTTTCTTGCATCCAGTTTTTGACAAAAGACGATCAACTTTTTTTTTCAAATTGCACTGTATATATATTTTGTACTGATCCGCAAGGAGATTTTTTTCTGAATCTAAATTTGTAAACGATTTTATCCATTCATCAAACCAAAGTCGAGAAATTAAGGATTAAAAAAAATTAAAACTCAAATACCCATAGTAAACAATATACAGAGCTTATTCCAAATGTCAAAAGTGACAGTGTCAGTCATTGGTACAATACTGCAATGATTTTTAATGATTTCATAATAAAAATGTTGCAAGATTTCAAAAACCGAAAAACGATTTCTGTAGAAGCACAAAATTCTAGTATAGTGTTTGAAATATTTTAATTATGAAATAATTAAAAATCGTTGCAGTATTTTTTATACTTCCAAAAAATACATAAAATTGTTGGTGGTATCATTTCTCTGGATAATTTCGAAACTTTTAATGTTATCCGATTTTGTTTTATCTTTTCGAAATCTTCGAAATGGTTTATTATTTTTTTTAACTGTATGTGTCAATGTGTGGGAGTATAATGGGTGTTGGAAATATTGAATGTAGTAGTTTTTATCCTCAAACTTTTGCTCTTTCTAGAATTTTTGGAGCTGCCTGAATATTCAATATCTAATTATGAATAATAAATTATACTCACGTAGTTTTGTTTTAACGATATATATTTTATTATTTAGAGGTTTTAGTACTGACTTTTCGTACTTTTTTCTAGAATATTTGGAACTGCCTCAATGTCCAGGGCCTAATTATGAAAAATAGATTCTACTCACTTAAGGTAGTTTTGTTCGAAGGATGGACATTTCATAGTTTTAGAGCCTGTCCAGTGGGTTGGTGAGGAGTTAGTAGTTTGTTAAGGACATATTGATGGGTTTAAGTAGGAGCAAAATGAGTTTTACAATGGTTTCCTTTGAATGGTTTTAGGAGTTAACAAAAGCCTGCGGTGTCAGGGTATTATAATCAGTTGTTGAGATTGCTACTTTACATTACGAGATGTTCAAACTATAGTTTAGGCTATGACCTATTTATTATCAAACTAGATTTCTTTCATTTCTAAATAATTCTTTAAATAAATATCGAAGTTTCAATCCATAAAATGATTATTATTTATTTCACAGGGTCCCATGGTACTGATGTTTGTGAAGGGCAGCCAGAGATTTAGAATCTATTTTGTATATTTTCTAATATGTGATACATGATGTAACTCATGATATTAGAGTAACAGAAATAGTTCTATGAAATTTTTGAATATTAAATAATAATGCTTACTTCAGTATTAACGTATTGAATATTTCGTATTGGATTAGCAATTAAGTAATTTCGGTTTTGGTGTATAAAATAAAACTCTAGAACTCTTTTTTTAATACAAAAAATAATGTTTAATCAACTATATAAATACTTTCTATTTTATTCAATAACCCTTCGCCATCTATCTCGGAAATTGATGATTCATGATTACGCGCTTATAGAATCTGGCCCTTTTCAGCAAAAAACTGAGTCAAGTAGAATTTAGGGTTTTCGTCATTTGTGGAAGTTTTACATTTCTACAAACTGCGGAATAAATGGTAATCCGATGGTGCTATATCAAGGCTACAGGGGGTATGTAATATCACTTCCCAACCAAGTTTCAGAAATTTCCCACAAATGGCCAATAATGTGTGAGATCTTGCGTTGTCATGGTGGAACATTACTTTCTTTACGATTTACCAATTCGGTCCGATTTTCTTTGATCGCCTCGTTTTGTGAACTATTGGCAGTACACATCTGAATTGATCGTTCGGTTCCTTGGAAACAGCTCAAAATATAAAATACCTTTGTAATCCCACCAGATTGATTTTTGTCTGATGCAATTCAGCTTTCGATGTGCTTTGAGCTGGTTTATTTTTCTTACACCATGATCGTTTTTGGATAATGTTGCATTACTTATTTTTTATCACCAGTGATGATTCTTTTCAGAAAGGGATCAGTTTCAATACGTTTAAGGTGCCTATCGCAAATGTTGTTTTGATTCTTTCAATTCATCGAGTTTTTCAAAAAGCCCAAAGCGTTTTAAATGTTTTTCTATAACATTATGCGTTACACTTAACCTCTCTCACGAACAGTTATGTGACGATTCTGTTTGACTATGGTTTTGACCTGGTTGCCATCGAGATTTGTGGCCCGAGCAGAACGTTGTAAGTCTTTAAGAGAAAAATCTCCAGAACGGATTTTTTAAACCAATTCTGGCACGTATGCTCATCATCATCATCATAATAAACTTTACATATCCTTTTGTGAGCTTGAGCAGCTTTCATTCCTATACAGAAATAAACAAATTATATATGACGAAAATGATTGTTTCTTCTCTCCATTTAAAACATATCTCACAGTTAAGAGCAACAAAATAATCACGTATCACCTGCTTCTAAAGAAATGTCAATGTGTCTGATCGAATGATGTCAACACCACCAATATGGGTCATTCATAAAATAAAGTTTTGGCTAAAATTAGTGATTACAGAAATTACTTAGTTGTCAACTCAATATCAAGACAGACGTTAATAATTATCGCATATCTTCTAAATATGTTGTTACTAGTTATAGTAAGTATTAATATTACTCACTAATATAAATAATTCCACATTTACATAGTACAATCAAAATTCACATCGTAAAGTACAAAACGCGCCACCCAAACAGTGTCTAAATCTGTTGAAGAACTTATTCCGCAGAGCCGACGGAGTAATTCGCGTCGATATCCTCCAGTTTTTAGTATGATATAAAAGTGTTCCCGCTGAAATTATGTTTATAGTAACAGTTATGTTAAGGGCACACTTGTTGTGCTCGATCCGAGTGCTCTGTGCCCGTGGGAGAGGGACCCGGATCGGGCGTCCCGCTCTGGCGCACGCCGCCTCACGTGCGGCCCTCTCACTCCGTTCAAGCTCAAGAATCGAGTTTAGTACTTCATAAAGTAGAGGCGCACGCGAGCTTCCGAGGTTGAAATCTTAGGTTACAGCGGAGGGCCGTTATGGTGCCGTAAAGACTAGTGATTTGATTTTATGTGTTTCGGTTAAATATCACTTTATCCTCTAGTAACTCGCTTTTATTTCGGTATAAATACGGCCGACAACATTTATCATATCTATTACACGTTTATACACGACATTATTTCGATTAAAAAAAAATGTTTTTCTGTGCCTATAAAAAAAACTATTAATCTTTCAATGAAAGTATAAAGTGGTTTAAATTGATTAAATTAAAAGCACTATTATAATTATTGAATTATTAAGATGAACTTTGCAAATGACCAAAGCTGTCGAAGCTCCCTACAAAACCCAAGATGCACTTTTAATTACATTACGATGTTAAAATTATTTTGAGCATTAATTTAATTCATTCATACAACAACATTTAAGATTGATGACCTATTGAGCTTTTCTATTTTTAGCATAAAAGATGAAATGCTTTTTTATTGTATCATTTATACCCAGTATAACACTTATTTAATGAAAACAGTTTAAGATCTTACTCCCAAAATAACAAGACAGGAGGATCTTTATTAATATAATGAAATACTAATTAGCTATTTTAAAGAAAATCTAATTATTATTGTAGTTCTTCAAATGAATATTATTAGAGTTCCTAAGAAGTGGATTTTTCAGTTCTATTCACTTCAGGTACCATTTGCTGTTGTAGTCTCTACCAGAATTTGGTTGATGCACTCTAATTTTAATGTGGCAGTTGAGTTTAGTAATTCAACACCTGTTTATATTACTTATAAAAGGTTTTATATATATTTTATCATTCAGTTTTGTTTCCTTCTTTTTGGCATAGGCGCTGACAATATCATTTAGTTTATAAACTTTATTTAAGAATTAATCTAGCAATCAAAGAGTTACCTCTTCAAGTTCCATCAGCGTATTGCATTAGATAGATGAGAGGAGATGAAATCCATCATCGACTAAAACGATTTCTCCGAGATAGCTATTGTTACTATTCTACGACCATCAGTCTTTTCTACCTGAGCTTGAGCAAAATAATCGTCAAGATTCGAAGACAAAAAATTGAGCGATACTACAGAGCTATAAAACTTCAGTTCTGCATTTAGATTAGAAACATTAAGGCGACGCCTAGTATTTAGACTGATTTTCCTAATTTAGGTGACAACCAACCGACAATTTGTGAGCAGCAAAAATTACCAACAATACTGTAAACATTAAATTAGCCCATACAAATAGTAAAATATTATTGGTTTTAACCATATGCTTAGGAAATAATAAATCAATAGTACCGGTTTTCTCATTAAATTCAATGTATACGATATTAAAACATTGTCAAAATTTCTCCCATCCCCTATTTTTGGAATATGAAGTAAACTTTTAAAAATCATTAGAAATATCATGTTATATTACACATCGACTAATGTTTTTAACATTTTCAATAGCGTTTCCTGTTATTTTCCGGGTCGCCGTTTGCCTGCGGCCATAAATTTCGCCCCTGGAGTCTGGTTAATTTGAATTTAAAATTTGCAAAGTGGAATGGATCTTCGCCACAATTTCATTACGACAGACAGAGGCAGGCAGCACGGGCTTAGCTGCTAATATCGCCGGTTTCCCCCCTTGCGTGTTGGAGGTCCTGTTTGATAGGTTTACAATTGAACTGAGGGGTATTTTACGCTGCCATACTGCTGGCAATTCGTTCCCGAAATCCCTCTTTTTACAATTTACGGCCACCGGGCGTTTATGCAGTCGCACGTTTGTTTTATCGCCGGATTGATGGGTTTATTTTAATTTAATAAATTCATTCGGATAAAGAATGATTTACAAGATCTCCAGCAAATAAAGTTAATTTCAGCTCTTCGCATTAAAAGTAAATTTCAATATATTTAGCGGATGCAGTTGATACTCATACACAGACACATTTCAGAAAATGTGGACAAAACCTGAAAATGTATATACATTTGTTTGACTTTTGCTTTAGAAATGTTATTGCGTTAAATTTGTTTCAAATTGCTTACGGAATTTATTTAAGTACGCTTGACAGAAATTTTGGTCATACATGACAAGGTTCCTAAATTTCTTGTATTCTTCTACTTGCAATCATATTATAAGCTGTATTTGCTGTATTTAAATTTAATTTTATAGTGAACATTTATTATATTCTTTTGACTAAACTATGTGTATATCACACACTTTCTTCTATCGAATTGAAGAGGCTATTACTTGGTGAAATTCAAGTATACGGAGTGTGTCTAAAAAGTTCGCGGAATTTTTTTATAAACGTTTTATTTTCCAATTAATTTTGTAATGGTACAATGTCCCCTTCAAAATATTCCGCCCTTAATGCAATGCACTTGTTCCAACTATGTTTCCACTGCTGAAATAACGTTTTCAGTTGATCTTCAGTCAGGCCTTTCAGTAGCCTCGTCGTCTCCTTGTTAATGTTCTCAACGTCAAAATGGCGTCCCCGAAGTAGCATTTTGCACGTTGGGAACAAAAAGAAGTCGCAAGGTGCTAAATCGGGCGAATACGGTGGGTGATCGATCACAGTAATCTAATTTTTGGCCAAAAACTCACGCACCACGAATGATGTATGCGCGGGCACTTTGTCATAGTGCAACACCCACGAATTGTTTTGAGCCAAATTTGGCCGCACTCGAAAAACAGGGACTTTCAACCTTTTTAAAACTTCAACGTAGAACTGTCCATTGACAGTTTGCCCTTGTGGAACGAATTCATGGTGCACAACGCCACGCGAATCGAAAAAACATGAGCGTTGTTTTCACATTGGACCTCGATTTTCGAAACTTTTTGGTTCTTGGATCCTTGCTTGCTTCCATTCCATCGATTGAGATTTGAGTTCAGAGTCGTACTCGTAGAACCACGACTCGTCACCAGTGATGACCCTGTCGGGAAAATCCGTGTCCTGTTCAGCAGAAAGTTAATCATCACAGCATTGAATTATTCGAATTTTTTGATCTTCTGTCAGATGATTTTGAACAATTTCGGGGCACAATTTTTCATTCCCAAATTTTCCTTCAGAATTGTGTGCACAGTGTCCTTATTTAAACCAAGATGATCAGACAACAGTCTGATAGATATTCGTCTGTCTTGCAACACTGCACCTCTTACGCGATCAATGTTTTCTTCAGTTTTTTGAAGTGGAAGGACGTCCTTCTCGTTCGTCGTCCTTCACACTGTCCCGTCCTTCCTTGAATCGAGTTACTCACTTGTGAATAGCAGTTTATTTAAGGAATCATCTCCATAAACTGTATTCAAGTCTGTAAAAAATTTGAGTAGGAGTTTTACCAAGTTTTGTGAGAAAGCATTAGTAGAAATCTCTTAGAAACGGTTAGGAAAAAAAATTACACATCCGCACAACAGATTTAGAAGCCGATGAAACTGGGACTGAGGTTCAGTTAGAGTACAACGAGTGGGGCGAGGTCACTGGGTTGCCCCCACTACTCCACAACAAACCGTTCAAACTCTGGTTCAGAATTTACAGTCTTTAATGTCAGAACAGTGCCACAATTGTTTCGCCACAAAATGGCTTCATTAGGCAGATGTCAAATTGTCGCAGTGTTTCGACATTAAAAACTATGTAAATTCTCAACCAGAGCGTTTCATTTTCTATGTTTATAAAGAAATAAATTATCTTAATCTTAATATTGATTTGTTTTGGAAGCTTTTGTAACAATGCTTGAATTATCGCACATTGTCACTGCTACTCTTCTGTTTCAACATTTAAAACCGAAAATATTATGTTTGGTTCGCTGTAAATTTCTCTAACAATTTGCAGATGGCACTGCATCAATCATGCGTCAATCCTTCAACAGCTAAATAAATCCCTTCATCTGTGGTTTACAAAAAGACGAATTAAGATAAATCCACATTAATCACAATTCCTTATTCCCGAACATCGTAAAAATAAATTACTTTGCCCTTAAAATACCTGGGCATAGCCAAAAGTCAAAAACTAAATTTCTAAAATCTGAACTTACAAAAAGACTGGAATTTATACCAAGACGACCGTAAAATTGTATAAAATGATTAATACTTAAAAATACTTCTGTTCTTTCCATCATCTGTTGCAATTCAACTATCCAAAATACCCAAGTTCTTCCCTAAAATTATCAGCCAAAATCCAATATCCTCTTAATATTCTCCAGAATCCTTCGAATTAATACTCTTGCTGGTCTCTACTGATAAGGACAAATTCGGATGTATAGAAGGCGTCCTTCAAAAGAAGTAACAAAGATAGAGTCATAAAATTTTTGTTACTCCTTTTGAAGAACGCCTTTTGTACATAAAAGACATATTCTCCTCCACTAATATTGCTTAGGCAGAAATCCTAATGATCCGAATTTGTCTTTATCAGAGAGAGACTAACAAGAGTACATAGCCATTTAATATACGAGGACTAACCGGAAATTAGAACCCGATTGGATATATAAAAAACTACTTCTCTACATAGTTACCTCGGAAATTTAAACATTTGTCTTAAGGTGTGACTTATATTCTAGCTTCATAATCTTCTTTCATATTCCAATCTATCATTGCTGCTAAAAAGTCTTCGAGTTTTATAAACAGATGGTAATCTGAAGGACCTAAGACAGGACTACTATTTAATTAACAGTCGACTTTAATACTGCAGAAAAAATGTTCTTACGCAGGAATTCCTTTAAGGTTTTAGGAGGATCTTACGAAAATGGCTGTTACATTTTCTAGTTTTAGTCAATTAGCAGTAAGACAGCAAATTATCCATCAGGTAATGGTAAGGTAAATTTTTTGAAACTGGTCATTCTCTAATCAAATATTGGATGAGGCTATTACTTGGCGAAACTCCATTACGCATTAAAATTAATAAAACACGCATGTTTTAAGAGCTTTACTTTATTATGTTAAGACACTGCAATTGTTTCACCACATAGTCGCTGCATCAGGCAGATGAGTGATGAAGTCACGGTGTTTTGAAATTATTGTAGCAGTGTCTTTAGACAATAAGAAGAAAGTCGTAAAACATCTGTGTTTTATTAATTTAAATGCATTCTCTAATGATTGAATTTTTTATTATATGAGCTGTATAGCTTTTCTCCAGAAAATCTACCATTCTTGAATAGATAACATCTTTTGGCTGAGTATCAATGGAGAATTTTGACAAAGTTCTTCATGTGATCCTCGGCTTATTTTCCTATCACACACGATAGATCTTCCAGGATAATCTTTTGAGAATCATCTGAATTCGTCAAAAGTACTACATGAACCAAATGAAAGAAGATTCATTAGCCGAAATCTTGTTCTAAGTGAAAATGTTGTTTTCTCTTAGTTACAAGGGACTTAGCAATACTAGTTTTTAAGAAAAATCACCAAGAAAATAGTAGATCAATATATCTAAGTACCGTCTTTTTAAAAAAGCAGAAACATAAAAATATTTCACCACGGGTTAAGTGAGTAATTCATCTTATAGCAGATTAGTGTTTTCTAATAATATTTTAGAGATCCTCAAACTGATTGAAGATGACAATATACACCATCTAGTAGATCTGGATAATAACATCTATAGTAGTGGTAAAACATCACAAAAATGGCTGAAAAGTGTTTTCATTCTTCTACCAAAAAAAAGTAATGTTAAAGATTGCTCAGAGTATAAAACAATTAGCCTGATGAGCCATACTCTAAAAATTCTTTTGAAGATCATTCACAATCGTATATATAAAAAATTAAATGCCGATATAAGCGAGACACACTTTTGGCACGCGAGAAACCCTTTTCGGAATTAATGTCTTGATTCAACGATACCTTGATATGAATGTAGATTTATATCTATGCTTTATTGACTACGAAAAGGCATTTGATAAACTACCGCACGACAAAATTATGAACATCCTAGAAGAAAAAGGACTTGATTCGAACGATATCTGCCTAATTAAAAACTTATATTGGAACCAGAAAGCTTCAAAAAACATCGATGGACAACAATCCAAAGAGATAGAAATCCGTAAAGGTGTTAGGCAAGGATGCATACTATCCCCTATCGTGTTCAATATGTACGCAGAATCTATTTTTATAGAAACTTTGACAGAAAGTTCTGGAGGGGTAATAATCAACGGAAGCATGATTAACAATTTTCGGTGTGCAGACGATACTGTGCTAATAGCAACCAGTAACATGGATCTTCGAAATATGCTTCAAGAATACAATACTGTATCAAACCACTACGGATTGAAGCTAAATCTAAAGAAAACTAAATATATGATTGTGACCAAGACGCATAACCATAATATCCCAGACCTGACTATAGAAACCAACAGAATCGAAAGAGTAAAAGGATACTAATATTTGGGCACCTGGTTTGAAGATAACAATGATCAAACTACAGAAGTAAATAAACGCATTGAGATCGCAAGAGATTTTTGTTAATATGAAACAGCTCCTTGCTAATCGTAACCTAAATCTACAGCTAAGAATACGCATGGTGAGATGCTACATTTTTTCAATATGGAATGGAGGCGTTGAAGCTTAAGAAAAATAACACCAAAAAGGTAGAGGTATTTCAATTTAAAAATATCATGAACAGACCATATAACAAATGAGAAAGTTATGTACCAAGTTCAAAAAGAAAAAGAGCTTGTTCAGACCAGATCAAGAAAGGAAAATTAGAATATTTTGGACATGTCATGCAAGGGGAAAGATACTCTATTCTACAATTGATTATGCAAGGAAAAATAGACGGTAAAAGATCAAGTGGGCGACGAAGAACTTACTGGCTCAAAAACTTACGAGAGTGGTACGGACAGGCATCTACCGAACTATTTAGAGCTGCTGTATCTGAAGTGAAAATTGCCATAATGATATCTAACCTCCGTTAGGAGACAGCACCTTAAGAAGAAGAATAATATTTCATACAAAAATGAGTCAATTGATTATTTTTCTTTACCAACAAAACTGGTTAACTGGATTAATAGATTTATAATTCCCTTCATCTCCATGCTTTGTAGGATCATATTATTATCTCTCTCTCTCTCTTCTCTAGTGACAGTCTTCTCGTCTGCCTAATTGTTTGAGTATTTTTGGTATATTGCTTTTGACCTTTCTTTTTAATTCAGTCTTTGCTAGTGATCTAATTGGTTGAGTATTTACTCTATAAATAACGTTGATCCTTCTTTTTGATTCTTCCAATGATCATATTATATGATCAACTTGAAATTAAAAATTAGAAAAACACGAAAATATTTTTAACAAGTGAGTCTTATTAAGACTAAAAAACAAATCACAACGTAAAGGACTTTAACCCTCAGTTACTACCGAGACAATTGCATTACATAGGTACTACTGAACGGTCCTCAGGACCCACAATAAAATTGCAAAAAAAGACTTGAAATAAAACTTTATTCAAAAACTTAAAATTAGTTAGGTCTGTCGCAGTATATAAATCAGAAAAAAACTTATAATTAGGGCACAATTTTTTGCAACATTGATTGCATATGAGCAATTTAAATATGTCACATTGGATAGCAGTTTTCCGGTCCTTGTTGGTGGGGCATATGGCACATCTTTTTCTCTTGCTTGTTTCAGGAGGTGGCTGAGGTTGCTCAGAAGTAGCAATGAGAATTCGTAGTTTTCAGGGCACTTTTTTGTTGGCCCTTCTGCGTGGTGGATGTTCATCTATCAATTGCTTGCCAAAAGTTTTGAGGAATGAATATCGTTTTACTTCTTGGCCCTGTGATGCAAATTGATACAATATACGAGAATTTACACCTGCAATATTCAATAGAGCAAAAAATTGCTATTGGCCAACGGTTGGTTCTTCTAGATACCGAATATATCGCACATTTCGATATCCTGATTTTGTTTCATTATAAAAATGAATCATCTCCCGCTTTTTGGTTGTTTCATTGACAGAATTGTCGTGATGCATGCTAGAAAGTAATATAACGCTTTTACTTTTTTTTAGCACATAGCTTACTATAGTGGTTGAAGAAGTAAATCCAAAGACTGATGAATGAATTTCACGTTTTCTATTTGGTAAAAATTCAGGTGGTAACATTTTTTATTTTTTCTTAGAGTCCCCACGTAAGTCAAATGTTTTTTTTTTTCAGTTTATAGACGAGTTCCACTGAACTGTACAAGTTGTCTCCTGTGATGTTTCTGTTGGAGCCTTTAACACATTCCACAAGCCTAAGAACCACTCTTGTCAGATTTGTTAACGTTTAGGTGCACCAACATCTTTTATTTCGGATCCGGCATAAATCTTTGCATTTACGACATAATGCGTTTTAGCGTCAGCCAAAACCTGGACTTTGATCCCATATCTGGCAGGTTTATTGCGAATATACATTCGAAATCCATACCTTCCTCGAAATGCTACATGCATTTCGTCTACATTTAGGTAAATTCCCGGCGAATAACACGATTTTGATCTAGCAACAAATTCATCAAATAATTCCGATACAGCGGCCAATTTACCAGTTTTCAACCTTTCTTTTCGGGTTTCCACATTGTCACATCTGAAACAGTTCAATAAAAACGAAAATCTTGCTAGATTCATAGTGGCACAAAAAATAGGTCTTCCTGTCCCATCGGTGGCCCACATAGAACGAACATCTTCATGACTTAATTTAAAAATTGATTGCATATACATCAGCCCAAAAAACGCTTTCATTTCAGACAAACTGGTGTCATCAGTAAATGAAGGCCAAAATTTTTTTTTTGTGACTTAGGAAACCTTTTAGCCTTTTTATACTCTTGTCTTGTAGAGGTTATCTTCAAATTGGTAAAATCAACTAACTTTTGCTGCATCCCATTTGTAATTAAGAGGCTCCAAGCATCTATCGACTCACTTGGAGGATTTTTATGAGCAGGGCCAGCAAGACCAGGCAAGACGGTAACCAAATTATGGGTCCTACCTCTAATAGCTGTTGTTTTAGACCGTTTGGTATTATCTTTTCCATACCAACTTTTCCTGATGGGCAGCTCTTCTTCTTCCTCCGACTCTGAATTTTCTTGTTCCGTTTCGGAATTGTGGTCGCTCAGGATTTCATTGTCCTCTTCATCCTCGTCACTCTCTTGAGCCAATGTTTCTACAGGGTGCGGCAAAACAGACAGTGCAGTTTGGAACGCCCAGTACATCCCGTGTGGTGGGGGTACCTACCCAAGAGGGATCTCATTGTGTCGGGGGGGCCGTGCCGTTTTCAGTCGTTACCACGGTTTGGTCTGGAGAACGCTCTTAAGAAATGTTAAAGCGGATCCATGCGAGGTCAACTTTTTTCAGTAGTGACGAAGCCCACTTCGATATCAGTGGAGGGGTGAATAAACAAATTTTTCGATACTGGGCTGTAAATAACCCAAGGCAACTTTACGAGATACCACTTCACTCCCCAAAAATCACCGTGTGGTGTGCGATCTTTCTGATGTCATCTTCAGGACTTAATGCATAAAACGGCATGATGTACCCATTAAGATAAAATAAACCCCATTTCTTTAAATTGCGCCGTTTATTTTTAATAACTCTTCAAAACTGCACTGTCTGTTTTGCCGCACCCTGTATTTCCTCTAACACAGCTTCTCTGTCTGGCTCATCCACGGATACACTGCTAGACTCATTATGTTCTGAGTCTTCTAAATCCTCCCAAAAAGCTTCAGACTCCAAAATATGTTTGAGGTCATTTTTTGACAACACTCTGGAACTGGACGCCATTGTTTTATATTTTTCACTGAAAGAGAAAACATAAAAAACTAGTGGTGGGTATAATGCGATGCTTTTAGTGTTCGGATTACCGATTCAAGTATTCGAGAAACCCGATATAAAAATTATTTTTGAGAATAAAAACCATATATTATTTTATATTAGTTGATATCTTATGGATTTTAGCACGTGCTAATAAGAAATAAATAAATACCTTGCAAAAATAACAAAAAACTGGATACTTTAAAACCAATAAGCAATTACTAAACTGTCGCGTATTTACTACTGATGGGTCCTTAAGGCCCAGAAAAAACACCAACTTCACACCTCTTCGAAACAAACAACACTGAAGTGTGAAACTATGCTCGAGAAATCAGGCGCACGGTATTACGGACAAGTACTGGGACGGGGAGGATCCAGTGTTGCCAAACCTAAAAAGACACCTTGTCTAAAAATGTGATGTGTCCCCAGGACCCATCAGTAGTAGCTACGGGTTAACACACTTTTGTCCTTGAAATTATTATTTTGAAATAAGAACATGGTTTGAACTGAACTTTTATGTTCTATTATCTTCTATGGTCTTTCTCATTAGCATTTTCATTAGCAATTTCTTATAGCGACGTTCGCTTTCTCTATAATAATGATCTTATTTCGTATTCATTATTTTGAATTATACGGTCTAATAGGTCTGAACAAGCGTTTTACCATTGTTATTGCTCGTTCTTTATTATTAACCTCAACAGATTTTCCAAGAAACATCACCCAATGCCAAGAATCAGCATTGGTACTCCAACTGTGGCGGTAGCGTTAATATTCCTATCTTTCTAAACTTGGCTATGATAAAATACATAACCAATGTGTACAAATAGTTTAAAATTAACAACGATCATTCCAACTGTTCGTTTGAATGGGTATTATGATTGGAGTATTCAAAAAAAACATGTCTTCTATTAATACCATTTTGTTCCAATCGATTGCACACCCAATACTTTAAAAACTGATTATATTCATACAAAAATGATGGGGATTTATTATCTTCGGGCTATTAAATCATTTCCGTGTTTATAATTCGGCACAATAAGTTCTCCAGGATGAAAGTGTAAAGTTATGGCAGCTAATTCCCTCTGTTGGCACAGTGACCCCTCAGTACACAATTGCAGACCTATTTACTATAGCAGGGGCGGTGTTAGGACATTAGGCGGCTACCGTCTGCCATGAATGGAACAGGGGACCCGGAATTCGATCCGCGGCTTTACCGTTTCATGAAAAATAGGGAAGGTTTGGGAGAATGGAGATTAAGCCCTTGCTTTAGTGTCCGAACGCGGTGTTATTAAATTTAAATTATAAGTATTATCTAGTATCAAAGTTTTATATAAAAATCGATTTGCACGTTAAAAAAATTGTTTCGAGGGTTTAACACAAATATAAGGATGAAAAAAAAAAAAATATTGATGAAACAAACCAAGTGATTTTAATTATAAAACCTATATATTAACATAATGTTTCACCAAGTGATTAATGAGAAACAAGTATATGATATAAGGATGATATAATTGCACTTAAGTTGATAGTAGAACATACTCTTATTGTTATATGTTTATTGAGGTAGTAAGGAAGATGTTCAATAGATAGCTCTTCCAGGTATGTATTATATATTTTTAGATAGGTGTATATAAAATTGTTAAATATTTATTGCAACCGGATTGAACAAATTTAATCGAGCATTGAAAGGAAGAATCCGTTTATTTGAGGCCGGTTTATGGCGCCGTAAAGATTTGATTTGATTTTACGAGTTTCGGTTAAATATCACTTTATCCTCGGGCAGTCCGCTTTTATTTCGGCATAAATACAGAGGCCGGGCGTTTATCATATCTACCGGGCGATTATTTGCGCTCTTTTAGCGAAAAAAATAAACAACCGCCGGACGTGATTTATGGATATTTTTCAAAATGAGCACGGCGCGCTGCAACCCATCACAAATCTCTGCCGTTTTGTTGCCAGTGTTTTTCCTGTGCTGCGTTTTGAATAAATCACGTCGGCGGGGGTGTCCTACGTGTCTCTTCCAGGTGATCGCGCCCCGTCCAGGGCGTAAATCATTATTAAATGCTAAACGACAAAAAGAAGACAAATCGATGTATGGGAGAGGAAGGAAGTAAGCAGGCTCAAATAAGGGTAAAAAAAACTCGGCCGTAAATCGTCCGTTCTTTAGTGCCCGTGCTGCCCGAAGTTGCACAAACTTGGGCCAAGTCCGGACATCGTTCACTTTGAGTCATGGCCTTAGCCGCTTGTCGTCCCCATCCGAAACCGAATATTTTTCTCTCTCGCCATTTCAATTAGCCCCATTAACAATTCATAAATTCGCGTTATCGCCGTCCGATTTCAGCGGCCCTCATTATCGCAATAATCTCAATTAAATGGGATGCGCGCGAGACAAACAACCAGAGTCCTCCATTATAAATAACGCAGACCGCTCATTAAATACCTGCAGTAAATCACCCAGACAATATTAATATTAAATTGTCATTATTGCCTCGTCCTTTTTATCTGCTGCGAACATCGCCTGCTCGCTCGTTCCCGTGTTTCTGCGCTCAGAATGGGAAAAACAAGCGGCCGTTCTGTCCGCAGACACGACGCTCTCCATCAATTTTACACACCATCCCGACAACTACGACGCTAATTTCATAAATCCTCTAAATCATGGACACTGCTCCCACTCGTGTTTAATGAATATTACTCTAAAAAAATGTTCTTTTATAAACCACGAACTATTAAAAACCGAAGTATTATCCCTAAATTTCTACTCTTCATCAAATGATTGAATTATTCTAATCAATCTATTATTTCTGCAAAAATAACATTCCTTTACAATACATTATACTACACCCTTTTTCTTCTTTCTTCTTTTCTTCATTCTTTCCGTAATTCGTCTTCCCTTCTATTCTGCCACCCATCCCACGTTTACTCCCTTACATTCCTCCACCAAGTACACCCACGTATCCTTCCTTTCCTTGCATAACACACATTCCTCTCTTGTTCGACCCTCATCTCGCTCTCGCCATGATTATTTTCTCCTCTGTCCACAAATTGTCGCCCTCCACATATCTTGGTCTTGTTTCCTCATACATTCTCCTTATAAACTCAACCATATCTCCACTCATCCCTCCTCTTCTCAGTCCCTCTATCATCCTTTCTCTCGATACCGAATCATGCTGCTTTTATATCCAAGAACACCGCAAAACATACTCCCTTTCTTTTCCAAAACTCGTTCCACTGTCCTGGCCAGGGTAAACAATTGGTCACTAGTTCCATTGCCTTTCCTAAACCCTCCCTGAGTTCCTTCAATCAGATTTTTCCCCTCCTCGAGCATCCTCTTTCCAACAGCATCGCGATCTTCCAGCCTGTGTTTATTATAGTGATTCCTCGGTAATTATCCACTTCGTTAATTGTGAACTGGGCATACCGCCACAACCTTAGACAATTCCGGGATATTCTCCTCCCCTCTTCAGATTTGGTGAAATATGTGAAATGTCATTAACTTACACTGATCCTGATCGCTCTTGTAATAACTTATTCCATGGCACAAAGTGTATAAATCTAAATAAAACCATGTGCAAAGCTTTAGTTGAAAATAAACATTTAACGTGGATTTGTAAAACTAACTAACTAATAATACAGCACTGCAATGTGTTCTTGACAAAGTTGAAGAACATTCGGTAATACTTAATTCTCAGGCGGTCTATCTAAATCAACTACTGATACAACTGATCTTAGAATCGAACAAAAAATAATTAATAATGCTCTGTTAACACCCAGTATGTCAACAGAAGATAACAAAAATAAAAATATGTTAAATAGACCTAGAAATGTTGATATCAGTAGACCTAGATCTAAATCATCATCGGGCAATATTTCTATAGGTAGCCCAGCCGTTCAATCGTCTAAAAAAGTACTAAACCCGCCCAGAATATAATTATTGGCAAAAGAAATATGAGTAATAGTATTACAACAGTTGAATCTGTCATCGATTATGTTCAAAATTGTTTGAATATTAAGGTCTGTAAATGCTTTGAACTGGCCAGGAATGACGATATATGTTCATACAAAATAGGCATTAAAGAATCACTTGTAAAGAGTCTGTTACATACAACATTGTGGCCTGTTGGTTTGGGGTTTTATCAAAATGTTAGGGGCTCAGAATTAAACTGCATGATTTCTATTGTTCTATCATCTCAGAGGAGTATCCTGTTATATTACTGACAGAAACGTGACTTGAGCCTGGAATATTAAACTCAGAATTGATTGATAATAGATACACTGTATATCGCTCATCCTTGAATAGCTCAAAGCTTCGTGGGGGTGGAGTACTTATCGCCGTATTGAATACATTTAAATCAATGATCATTAATACTGATACATTTACGGAAGAAGTATGGGTTAAAGTAACAATTGAAAATCAACATTATATTTTTGGTTGCGTTTATATTCCACCGAAATCTGGGATAGAAGTATATGAATCACACTTAAGATGCTTATTCGAAATACATGCTCAAACTCCGGCATCAAAATTCATCGTAATGGGCGATTACAACTTGCCTGATCTTAAATGGATCGAGATGGAAGACTCCGTGGGATTATTTCCAATTAATATTAAAAACAGTTCAAACAGAAAAAGTAAGAATGAAAGTTTAGTTTGTGATACATATGACTTCAACGGTTTAAATCAATTTAATAACATCGAAAATGTTACTGAAGCAATACTGGACTTATGTTCTGCTTCATATCCTGTAAATTCTATTTCCAAATGTAATCCTTTAATAAATTGTGATGCGTATCATCCTCCTTTAGAAGTATTAAGTCTGTGAGTCCGATTATTTAAATTCAGATTGTACTGTTGTATATGATCTTAAACGGTCTCCGTATTCTGCTATTAACAACTATTTATTATCGATTAACTGGTGTAGGGCATTTCAAGATATAACTGACATTAATGCGGCAACTGACATATTTTATGCAATATTGTTTGAGTGTTTTGATACATTTATTCCGAAAAAACTTTTGAAAGAATCCAATTTTCCGCACTGGTTTAGTTATGAACTTCGACAACTAATAAAACAAAAATATATTGCTCATAAACAATTAAAATTATCAAACCAAGAAACAGATTACATTAAGTTTTCTGACCTTAGGAAACAATGTAAAATAAAAACGAAACTTTGTTATGACAGTTATGTGCGCCCGCGCAGAAAAATCGGTAATTGAGAACCCAGCATATTTTTGGAAATTTGTAAAAACTAAATCGGACTCGAGCAAAATTCCGTCTAGTATGCACTTGGACGGTGTTCATGCAGATGACGGCAGAAGTATAGCTAATGCGTTCGCTAAACAATTTGCAGCTTTGTATAATAACCAACGTTCGCTTCAATGCGATATGGAATTGGAATCTAATATTAATTTGTCTGAAATAAACTTAACGCCATCCAATGTTCAGACAGCATTGCAAAATCTTGATGTCAAAGGCTGTATTGGTCCGGACCAAATCCCACCACTGTTGCTCAACGCTTTATATTCCTTTGTATAAATTATTTTCTATATCGTTGACTCAAGGTGATTTTCCCGTTATTTGGAAATCATCTTATGTTGAACCCATTTTCAAATCAGGTCATAAAAATGATGTTAAAAATTACCGACCGATATGCAATCTGTCAGCGATTCCAAAGTTGTTTGAGGCACTTATTAGTAATTGTTTATCCAATACCTTCAGAAATATTATAATTCCTCAACAACATGGATTTATGAGTGGACGTTCTGCAGAAACCAATCTCTTCTTATATAGTAACTATATTTTACAATCTTTTGAGGCTGGCTCTGAAGTCCACTCCATTTACATGGACTTCAGTAAGGCCCTTGATAAAGTCAATATTAATCTTCTGTTGAATAAACTAAAGAAGTATGGTATTTGTGGACCTATTCTTAAATGGCTGTGTTCATATTTAACTAACCGTACACAGCAAGTCCGTGTAAATAATTTCTTATCCGATGTTGTTCACGCTACATCTGGGGTCCCCCAGGGATCCCACTTGGGCCCTCTTCTCTTCAATATAAACGATATACACGTTGGTATAGAATCTGAGATATTACTCTTTGCAGATGATTTGAAACTGTACAGACGAGTTTCTTCGGATAATGATGCAGCGATATTAGAATCAGATCTTTCAAGAAAAAGTAATTGGTGTGTTAAAAACGATATGGCCCTTAATTTGAACAAGTGTAATGTAATATAATTCAGTCGTGTAAGTAATAACAATAAACCTATTCACCGCTTAGATAATAATATTTTGGAATGTGTAGAGGTAGTTAGAGATCTGGGAATTTACAGAAACTTACATTTTCTCATCATATTGAAACTGTTGTTGCCAAAGCAAACAAAATGCTCGGATTTATTAAACGTACTACTAAAATGTTTAAAAATGTACAAAGTCTAACTATGCTATTTACATCTTTAGTTCGGTCTGTACTTGAATATTGTAATGTGATCTGGTAACCGCATTTTAACTGCTATATAGACAGATTGAAACATGTACAAATAAAATTTCTAAAACATTTAAGATACAAATTATATTCTCAAAATATAATTTTAGATTTAGACAATATTAGATTATATGTCAACTTACGAGCTTTATTGAAAAGGCGGGAATATTTTGATGTTTCTTTTTCGTATAAATTACTCAATAATGTAATTAATTCTTCCGAGTGTTTAGATGTTTTGCACATGTTCCAGCATATACAACTAGGCAGTCTGAATTATTACATGTTCCATTTTGTCGCATATCATATCTTATGTATAGTCCATTAGTAAGAATGTGTAATTCTGTAAATAAATATTTTGATAAACTTAACATGCTGAATTCTTCTTTCGCTAAGTTCAAAAATGATGCTATGTATTTTATTTGTTCGTCTTAGTTTAATATCTAAATGTGCGTAATATATGTTTGTAATTGTATCTTGTAAAATGTTTATTTATGACGTCAATAAATAAAATAATAAAATAATCCCTTCCTTCCCTTCCAATTTCTCTCCACATTTCCGCTTTTAGTCCGTCCGGTCCCTCCGCTTTTCCTTTTTTAGCTCCTCAAAGGCTCTCTCCACCTCCTCCTTCGAGAATTCTGCCACTCCCCACTTTGTTCCTTCGCCCGCTAGCTCCACTGGATTTCCACTTGCTTTTCTACATTTATACACCCACTCTTTTATCTCTATCCCCGTTTGCTTTGCCCCTTCCCCACTCTTTAGTATCTTCCACATCTCTGCTTCGTACTTACATGACTCTAGTTCTTCTACCTTTTTTTCTATTACCCTTCTCTTCTTCTCTTCACACACCTTGTCGTACTTTTTCTTTGCTTCCCATACTTCTCTCTCTTCTCCGTTTCTTTTCTTGTATTTGTCTGCCTTTGCCCTTCCGCACTCCATCTCACCACTTCTTCTTTGCTCCCCCTCTTACTTTCTTTCTCCGACCGCAACTCGTTATGACTTCCTCTATTGCTTCCATTGACTTAACTTTCTCCCACTTGATCATCTTCAACCTCTCCCTCATCCTCCTTATCGCCGTTTCCTCGCTCTCAAGCCTCGTCTCTTCTTGTTGTACTCCCTCTTCCTTCTTGTTTCCTGACAGTATCTCTACCCTTATTGGCCAGTGATCCGAACCTTCTGCTTCCTCCACCTCCATCCTTCACACGTCCTTCCTATCGCATCCCCTCGCTACCATGTAGGCAATTAACGACCCTCGCTTTGGTCCCATATTAGTTAACCTCCCTTCCCAATATCCTTCCGTACATCCGTTTAACTCCTTCTACCCCTCCCCCACCGGCCATTTTTCCAACCTCCTTCCCTCAGCATTCACGTACTTATCTTGTGACCTCCTCTTGATCCCTTCTTCTTCCTCATTTATCCCTGCCCCTAACTCTCCTAGTCTCGCGTTGATATCTCCCCTAACTATACACGGTGTTCCGTTAATGTGGGGAAATAGCTGGACCACACAATCCTGGGGTCAAAATATGATGATTTAACCCAACATATCTATATCTAAAAGTTTACGGTTAAGCCGGAATTTATCTTCAAAGTTTCAAATTTTTTTATTTCTTTTGTTAATAAAAATTAAATGCTTTATTCGATTTAAATGAAATTTATTACTATCATAATATAACACACTTTTTGCCTGCTTAATTCTTTTTTGCATCTCCCTCTCCCTCTTTGTCATCATCCATAAATATCATCTGTTTTTCGAATTTTTTTCTTGTTCAGCATCACTTTGATTTTATGATCCCTTCCTTCCAACTTTACCAGGGTTAACTTGTTTCCCCCTTCCGGTCTGACATACTCCTTTATTTTTACTTCCACCTCCACAACCTCCTTCTGAAATTTATTTATTTCCCCGTTGTCCCGGAAATCCTTCTCCCATATTACGATGTTATTTCTTCTTTCCCTTTTCTCTCTTTCCTCTTCTAATACCTTTATCTTAGCTCTTAGTTCCTCCCTTTCTTCTCTCCACATCTCCTTCATCTCTCTTACTTCCTTTCTCCACATCCCTCCTGTTTTCTCCATTTCCTCCTTCCACATCTCCCTTCCCTTCTTCCACATTTCCCTTTCCTCCTTCCACATCCCCGTTTCCTTACTCATCTCCCTCATAAGAGCCTCTACTAGCTCCCTGCAGCCTCCGTTGCATCCTCTTTCTTCTCTTTCCCCACTCTTAAAATTAAATATTTAAAGTTGCAAAGAATAACGTATACATTTTTTAATCAATAAGAGTAGACTATCTGAAATAAGGAAAAGGTTTGCAATGGATCTTGTGTTCTTAATGTGGCTGTGTCGAGTACTTGAGTTTCTTAAGAGAAATCTACTGGGTAAACTCTAGCTTCATCAGGCAGATGAATACTGCTTGATGAAGCCACTCTGTGGCGAAACATGTTGTAGTGTTCAACAATAAATGTGAAACTCTCCCAACTGTGTTGTTTTGTTTCAATTTGTTATGGAGTTTCATCATGTATCCGCCTCGTCAATTCAATATTTCAAAATATATATAATCATAATCTAAAGATATTTAAGTACGTATTGAGGAGGTCCAAATTGTCCAACAAATTAATTTCATCTTAAAACTTCAATTGAAATTAAAGTAGAATTGAAAGCCAACATATTAAGACAGTGCCAAAATTTGTTAAAATTGTTCTTGCACTAGGAAGAGTGGGTTTTGTATTGGACAATGAACTGCGGAATCTCACTCATATAAAAGGACCAGAAAGAATAGAGAATAAAAAAAATATTCACAAGAGATCTTGCGGCCTACATGTAGGTGACTTGAAGGGCGATTAATTGAAAAGCAACACCAACACCAATTAAGAATTCTTCACGAGAATATGTATGTATGTAACCCACTACTACTGCCATATTTCTTAAAAGTATATTGGCGCATGTCCATGAGTCGATGCGTACCTATTACGAAACCAAGAAACAACAACACTCATCGAAGTGTTTGTTAAGGAGTTGAAATAGATAATTACTTATAATTTGTCGAAGATCAATCGAACAAGAGAGGGGTGACAGACATCTTCCATTTTTTGCTTGTTGTCTACATTTACTTTTGCTTGCCTATCAATCAAAAGTAAGAAAAAAGAACCTGATTGCAGAGAACATCATTTTGGATCAAGTCTACCTTGTGATTTGAAGTTCGGCTACCTACCAAGAGAATAAGTGGCAGGAGAAAATTATGTGAGTGATCTTGCACGAAGAATGGATTAAATTAATTACTAATAACGCTGTAATAATAACGGGTTAGCAATCGATTGAAGGAAAATTGTAATGGTACAATAATTGTTAACAAAATAAAGATATTGTATGGTAATTAATTCAGTACAATGTCCTAATTTATTTAGAGAGGAATTTAGAAGGTTTTTATTCATCCAAAAAAACCGGACAAAGAAAGATTCGAATTTGAAAATCTATTAATTATTCAATTCTTTTGCGGTTATGTTGGCATAAGAGGATTAAAAATTGGGATTGGTAGCCCGAAAAGCTTAATATAGACTTTAAAAGTATTTAGTACAGCACATCCAAATATAACAACACTCATCCTACACTGATGATTTTCATTATGAATTCTATCAAGAAAATAATGCTGCAAGAGTGTGGAAATCGATTTGTTTCTTTTCTGCGAAGGTGTATCGAACGATGTGTGCCCATTTTGGTTTAAGCGTTTTGAAAGCGGTGATTTCTATCTGAACAACAAATAGCATCCTAGAGACTGCAAAAAGTGCGTCAACGATGTGTTGAAGAAATTGCTCAAGAAGAAAAATGGGTTCCTCATAAACTTACATAAACCAGCAAGAGTCAATGTTGCCATTCATATGTTTCTAGACTCAATAGCGATGAGAAGTAGATACTCTATGATAGTCTGAAACGCAGAGAGTCATGGATAAATCACAATAATCAGTTACAAAACCCAATCGCTTCGGAAAGTATGATAGAATATGAAGGGCAAGCGGGTGAAGCAGTTACTGCGGACTACTACCAACGTCAAATAACGAAAACGATCGTAGGCGGATTGCTAGTGCAATCTGACATTATTTGCCATCGTTAAGTTTGACTTTTTTGAACGTTTTGACGTGCAAGCACTATTTTTATTTATAATAAGTTTAAAATTTCATCTCGGTCACAGATGGAATTAACTCCCGAAAATTTTCAAGCTATGATTTATTATGACTCTCAACGTGGTCTAACTCAAGAACTGAGCATCAATCAACTGAATTCAACTTTTGGCGATGAAGCACCATCCGGAGCCACTGTATAGCAGTACACTGAATTCAAACGTGGACGTAGTTCGCTCACGGACGAAGTTGAAGTAGGTCGTCCAAAATCTGTCGTTGTGCCGGAAAATATCGATGCTGTGCGAAAAATAATTGATGAAGATCGTCAGGTAATATATCATGAAAACGAGCATGTTTAAGCATTAGCATAAGATTTTACAAGAACATTTGTGTGCCCGGACGTTGTGTGCGCGTTGGATTTCCCATTTGTTGACAGATGCTCAGAAATGCTAATGTCGATTAGTGCCGTAAAATGATTTCAAAATACAACTGTGGTGCATCCAAAGCCATATACAACACCTTCACTTGTGACGAGTTATGGAGTTATGCGTATGAGCCAGAAAGAAAAGGCCAATCAGCAGTTTGAGTGTTTCAATGTGAACAAAAGTTGTTCGTTCTCGAAGCGTTTAGAAGCGAATGGTGGCGTTTTTCTTTACGAAAATCGGCCATGTAGCAACTGTGGCTCTCGAAAATCAAAGAGCCTGGAATACGACTCCAAATGACGAATCATATCACATGCAACCAACGGGTATTTGGACAAACAAAAGATCGAATTGATTGGCTATCCGCCTTGCAAACCCGACTTGGCACCCAATGACTTTTTTGTTACCAGTAATTAAAGATAAACGGCACGTGCAATGATTTTAATGCCCCGGAAAAACGGTTGAGGCCTTCATCATCTACCATCTTCTATCTGGACAAAGTGCTTTGAAAGGTGGTTCAATCGCATACAAAAAACAATTATTTTGAAAAGCAATAAAAATGTTAAACAAAAACGTTTACTTTGTTAATATCACACTTTAATAAATAAAAATGTTGTTCATAAAATTCAGTTTTTTATTATTTCTATTCTAAATACATAAGTAGAAACCCTGGCAACAGAATAATTTCATCTTAAAACTTCAAATAAGATGGAACAAGAATTATGGGCTCTTCTTCTGGAAGTAATCATGGTGATCCTTGAGAAATACTAATGCCAAATAACAGGTCATTTGATTGAAGTTTAGAGGTCTGTCAAATCAAAAGTATGAATAAAAACCTGAAAATCTAGTTTTTCGACGGATAAAAATCTGTGACATTTGAACACTGATCTTAGTTTATGAGAATCAAATGATGAATATAGTAAATAAAAACATATTTTTTACGGTTGCGCGTGGTAAATGTTACGGCAAAAGGAGTCGTAGCGTTTGTTAAAAGGTTTAACACTTTGATTAAGAATTCAGAAGATGCGTAGTCATCAACAGCAATTCCCGAATGTTAAGAAATCTAATCTTAGAATATTGAAATAGATTTGTGAGAGCACATTAAAATGTAAATACTTGGACTACCTCTCAAAAATTTCATTGTTTAAACCTGACTTGACCTTGAAGTGTTGTATGACAAACAAGAGCTCACAACACTGAAGGAAAGCATATATTCGCCAGTATAACTTTTGGATATACAGCAGTAGTAACTACATAAGTAAACGAGTGTTTGTTAAGGAGTCGATATACTTTTTCCTTGAAATAAGGGAGAAAGAAATTTCAATATTAACTTCTTCGAAAAGATTTTCCGAAAACATGAAATCAACAAGACAATGACAACAACTTTATGATAACTAAGTTGAAATAGAAAATTACTAGGAATTTGTCCAATCAAAAAAGAATGACTGATATCTGTTTTACTTGTTGTCTTCATGTGTTTTTATATTTTCTTGAAGGGGGAATTTGGAATTGTAATTTCTTCGAAAAATAGTAGTGAAGTCTTTACAATTTCTGGTGATGAGGTGGAATAATGATTTGCATTCATAGACGATATGATTATTGAATGTTAGCTTGCTATCAAAATATGTACCTAGATCTTTAATCGTAGTAGTAGTAGTAATAGTGTTAGGCTATCGACCACGTGGTCATTCCGCTGTGTGATTTGTGTATTTGTGTGTTAGTTCGGTGGCAACCGAATGCGCCACCACCGGCATGTCGTATTTTCACGCTTTAAAGGAGTATGCAAGGGTATAGTTACACTGGAAGGGTTGAAATAGGCGATGATATGATACTGTAAAGCGTTTAGAAGTATTAATCTACAATCCGTTAGAGGAGCACCAATTAAACATACCTTCTAAATTACTTTGTAAAGCGACAAAGTCACTAGCAGTAGTCATTTCGCAATACAGCTTGATGTCATCTGCATACAAGAGATAATTACAAATACTCTACAAATGTCATTCCCCTGAGGAACACAACTTTTGGCTACATATACCGGGTGTCTCAGCGTGCGCGCCGAGTAGCTTTACGGCTAAACGGTTTATTTTTTTCAAAATCCGTTTTCGCAGGAGTATGTAGATGTATTAGGACCACATTTTAAAATTAGTTTTAAATATACAGGGTGTCGCATAAAAGCATGGCGTATCATAGTTATGTTTTTTCTTATGGAACACCCCATATTTGATATTTTTTTCAGATTCTACATCAAAAATAAGGGTAACTTTCATTATAAGATCATATGCCTAAACCTAATAATTTCTGAAATATTTAAACAATTTTGGAAAAATTGACGTTTCGAAAAAAAATCATATCTCCCAAATAGGCAATGAAAACAAATGAAATTTTGTATCAGTACATTAGACTAATGGGGGAATATTTTAGACTATTTGTAGTAATTTGAAATTTTAAGATGTTTTGGTAATTTAATGTATCTCCAGAAACACATTCAAGGTCAAATTTCTTGCTTACTTTAAATGGCACACCCTATATCTAATAGGCCTATCTTGTAGCAAATTTTATTATCTTTCAAAAAGTATAAAGGTATTCTACACCTAATACTAATAGTTTTCAAGATATATCCATTTTTGTTAATTTTCGACATAATAATTATTAGTATCAATTATTGCAATAAGCTAGTGTGTAGCTTTTGTTTATAAACAAAGTCAGTTGACACATTCGAATCATTTGTAACGACCGCAAAAATGAAATATTCCTTAAACGAAAGAATTAACATGATCCTAATAATAGGGGAATGTTATGAAAATTGTCTCTTAGCGGAAAGAGTATATCGCGAAAGGTACCCTGATAGGAGACATCCTAATAAGAAGACATTGGAGGAAGTTTTAAATATATTTAAAACCACAGGCAGTGTCAAGTATCTGAAAAAAACGAACTTCAACACTGTAACTAAGGACGAGGAGACACAATTACAGGTACTTACTTCTGTAATAGATAATCCTAGCACGAGTACACGTATAGTAGCTCGTGAGACTGGGTTAAGCAAGGCGAGCATATCAAGGATATTAAAAAAACATGAATACCACCCATATCACTATGAAATTCACCAGCATCTGAATAATGCGGATTTCGAGAAGCGGTTAGATTTTTGTTTATGTGTTTTAAATAAAAGTGGCGATGATGAAGATTTTTTGAATAATATTTTATTTACGGATGAATCATCTTTTAATAATAACGGATCTTTTAATCGACGTAACTGCCATTATTACAGCACCGAAAATTGCCACAAATTTCAAATTACTGATCGACAACATCGTTGGAGTATTAATGTATTCGGAGGCATTTTGGGTAATTACGTCATTGGACCTCATTTTTTCGATGGATACTTGGATGGTCCCATATTTTTACAATTTCTCCAAGAAGAATTTCCATTATTATTAGAGAATATTCCACTGAATATTCGCCAAAACATGTGGTTACAGCTCGATGGTGCGCCACCTCATTTTTCATTGGCGGTTCGTCAATATTTAAATAGAATATTTAATAGGCGATGGATTGGAAGAGGAGGTCACGTAGCTTGGCCACCTCGATCCCCTGATTTAACCCCCATGGATTTCTTTTTATGGGGGTATATTAAAAATCAAGTATACACCACTCCTCCCACAACTGTTGAAGACATGAAGGACAGAATTAAGGATGCATTTAGATCAATAACACCCAATATGCTAAGAAATGTTAAACTATCGTTTCAAAAAAGAATTGAATTATGCATTCAGTGCGATGGTGGTATTTTTGAAAATTTGTTATAAAAAAATAATGTTGTTATTATTTTGTTAATTTCATTTGTTGTTTTTCGTTATGTTTTTTGAAATTCTAAGACGATATTACGTAATCATGTACATATGTGTAAATAAATTATTCAATTAGTGTGTTAATTTGGAAATATCTCGAAAATCATTGGTTGTGTTAACTGACTATTGCAATAATTGATACTAATAATTATTATGTCGAAAATTAACAAAAATGGATATATCTTGAAAACTATAAGTAACAGGTATAGAATACCTTTATACTTTTTGAAAGATAATAAAATTTGCTACAAGCTAGGTTTATTAGATATAGGGTGTTCCATTTAAAGTAAGCACGAAATTTGACCTTGAATGTGTTTCTGTAGACACATTAAATTATCAAAACATCTTAATATTTAAAATTCCTATAAATGGCCTAAAATATTCACCCATTAGTCTAATATACTGACACAAAATTTCATTTGTTTTCATTCACCTATTTGAAAGATATAATTTTTTTTCGAAACGTCAATTTTTCCAAAATTGTTTAAATATTTCAGAAATTATTAGGTTTAGGCATATGATCTTATAATGAAAGTTACCCTTATTTTTGATGTAGAATCTGAAAAAAATATCAAATATGAGGTGTTCCATAAGAAAAAACATAACTATGATACGCCATGCTTTTATGGGACACCCTGTATATTTAAAACTAATTTTAAAATGTGGTCCCAATACACCTACATACTCCTGCGAAAACGGATTTTGAAAAAAATAAACCGTTTAGCCGTAAAGCTACTCGGCGCGCACGCTGAGACACCCGGTATAACTTAGAACGGAAACCTATATAGTATACAAATTGACATCCAATGATAGTTGCATTAATATTACATTTCCATCAAAACCCTTGCTTATGTCAGTTTAGCCAACATCAACCTGCCTACATTGGTCCAATTTTTGAAATATATTGTATAAAATTTAACAAGTTTGAAACAGTTAATCGCTTCTTGATAAATCCATGTTGTTTCGGGAATTTGTCTCTTCAGAGATTCCCGAATTTGTTCAAAATGAGATCTTCTATCACTGCCAGAGTTTTCTCTCAACTGATGACTGAGTCTCTCTTACTGCTTGACAATTCTAATGATTTCCGAAGTATACCAAGGTTGATAGGCACTGTGCTTCCCTCTGGGTTAAATTTTGGGTATATATTTGTCAAATAAGTAATATAGTACAGTAAAGAATTGAGAACATGCCTTAGATATTCCATTTAGAAGTGTCCAATCGACAATTAGAAGATCCTGATAGAAGAATGCGACGAAAAGTTAATGTAATTTTGAAAAGCAAGTTCGAAAAACAATGCAGGATGGTGTAAATCTTCGACAATCAGGATTTCACTCCCTTTCTCAGCGGTACAATAAAAAGTAAGTAAACCATCCAGATAGAGTTTATAGAACATCATTATGAATCAAGAACTACGATTCCTTTATGATTTGAAGTTCGGCTACCTACTAAGAGAACAAATGGCAACGAAAGATTATGTCAATAATCGTGGACAAAAATGTATAAAATTAATTACCAAGAGCGTTGTATGATTAGTGCGTGAATGAAAAATAAAATGTCGAAGTCTCTAAAAACTGCGATGAGTTGACCACTGAAAATTCGACAGAAGAGCTGAAATAAACCCAGAAATTGATTTTCAAACGCCTACATGCAATAAGAAAGATTCAGAAAGAAGAAAAATTATGTTTAGGTGAGTCAAAAAAAAGTCAACGAGTAGCAGCTGCTCTTTCTATGTTCAATAAAAAGCATTGATGGTTTTCTTGGGAAAAGTTGTTGCAGGTAATGAGAAGTGGATACTGTGGCGGTCTAAAACGCAGAAAGTCATTCCTAAATCTCGGCAAATCATCACAATCAGTTGCAAAACCCAGTCGTTTCGGAAGGAAGGGTGTTCTCTATATTTGATGTGAGTTGTTGCAAGAGGCTGGAACAGTTACTACTACTAAGGTCAATTAATGAAAACGACTGTATACTAGCAAAGAAGAACGTCTAGTGAAATTGTTGCAAGACAACGGCAGGCCACAAATTGCTTTAAATAGAAAATTCATCATGAGTCTGGTTAATGCAACCCCACTTCTCCAATGTGTATTTCCAATCAGTGGATCAAAGATAATATTGTTCTGAGATGGAACTCTTCAGCAGCCTGAAATATGGCGTAAGAAACCTTGATTTTAGCTGAAACATTTGTATTCCTAATATGTATATTCAAATTTTTGTAGGCAAAAGTTTTTTTACTACCGTAGGTCTATTCAAACAGTATGATATGTTGTGCTTATTTGCTCTTCGCCTTGAATATGTAAGAAACTCCTATAATTCTTTTCTCCAAAAGATAAAGGTATGTAATATTGGTGTAATGTTAATTATTCATAATTGTGGTCACATGAAGCTTCCTAAATGAAGGGGATTTACAGTGTACGCGAACACAAACAACTGATATTCCAGGATAGCGGCAACATTTTCCGGTGGACAGTCGGTGTTGATGTGTGCGCTTAAATGAAAACTGCAATTGCAATTGCTGTTGGGCATAAATTAGCGATTTCGCCGGCGCTGCGGTCGTAAACTTTAACAAGCTGCAAGTGCGAACATGCGATCCGCACTCGCACACAGCACACAAAACAAAACGTGAGGTTTCGAATTGAGATATCTGGGATCAGCGGGCGAAACGAAAGCGAAAAAAAATATATATATCGTATATACAGTGCACTACTTTTTTACCGCGATTAATGACTGTGGTTTCATTCATGCTTCATTGCCGCATCAGTGCAGATTTATTACGCGTTTATGCTTTATTTATTTGCCTCCTTTTCATACGGGGCCTCTTTTTCGTCCCGCTGTTGTTATTTATTTCTATTGCCCACTCCGGTTACGGTTCCGATGATGCAATGATTGCATGGACGTTGTAGTGATATATTCACGCGACCGTCCGCTCTACATAGATTTAATTTTATCATTACCTCATCTGAAAATATGGATCGATAACATACGTTTATGTTTCAGGTCGAATTTAACAACTTGCCATTTAAATCTGTTAACAATGTACAACATGCGATTTAACTTTATAGGAAAAACTCGTAGTGCACTTGCCAAAACATAGTTCCTAGAGAAACTGTCACTGTATGCAGTGAAAATTAATTATATATGATTGAAAATACCTTTTTTTAATATCATACACTTTTTGTAACTCCATTTGCGACTATAGTTTTAGCCTGTCGTTTTCAAAACTATACTTTAAATTTAAAAACAATTTTAGATAGCGTCGAGCAAAGGGGTATATATTAGGTCAGTTTTGTCGTTGAAGAGTAGAGTTTTAGGGTTACGTTTAATTTTAAAAATTTCAATAGGCTCAAGTAAATCCATTTTTAAGACCTTTTCAGCGAAGAGAATTATTTCAAGTAAATCTTCGTCGTCAAAATAGTGATTATTAAGTAAATTATTAGCAAAAATTGATTTTTCATTTTTGTTGTCCTTGTCCTTTAAGTCTAATTTTAAAATTGCGATCTGGCTAACCAATATATACTCCTTTACAAGTGTTGCAAGTTAATTTGTAAACGTCTGACTTATTAATTTGATTTATAGGAGTTTTACTATTATGTATAACATTAAATAATTTGTTCGGAGATTTTAGAGGAACGCTAAAGTTGTGTTTTCCGAGGATATTTTGAATTGCAATATAAATTTTACCAAAAAAGTTAATGAATTAAATATTGGGGGAACTTTCTTATTATCTGCATATAAATATTTTTTAACTGAGTTTAGTTATTGTTTGTTAATTCATTAACTGCTAGATTTAAAAATTGTTAAAATTAAAAATTTTATTATTATTATTACGGTAATTTTGATGTTCTGGGCCCTCTTTGTTTTATTAATCGTTGATTAATTGTAGCACATAGAGATATAGGGTCCGCCAATAAGGGCGCGTGAACTTTAAAATTGAATAAACCAAGTTGTGTGTGAGGTAGAAACGAAATTTATTTTTCATTCGAAAGGGTATTCGACCCCATTAAGTATGGAAGATAACATCGTTCAAATGACCACCGCGGCTCCGTTTGGTAGCCCGGATCCGGGAGGTCCAATTTTCGATGACTCTGGAGCACAAATCGGCCTCAATTTGAGCGATGGCGTTGCGTATGTTGACTTTGAGGTCATCGGTGTTTAGAGGCTTGTTGGCGTAGACCAGCGACTTGAGATAGCCCCAGAGAAAAAAGTCTAAAGGCGTTAAATCGCACGATCTCGGTGGCCAGTTGATATCGCCTCCGCGCGAGATGACCATGTCCGGAAATCGCTCGTGCAGAATGTCCATTGTGGCATGGGCTGTGTGGCACGTGGCGCCCTCCTGCTGGAACCACATGTCGTCCGTGTCCATATCATCCAGTTTAGGCCAAAAGAAGTTGGTTATCATCGACCTGTAGCGCTCCCCATTGACGGTTATGGCCGCCCCAGCTTCGTTCTCGAAAAAGTACGGACCAATGATGCCGCCGGCCCAAAATCCAGACCAGTGACTTTCTGGGGATGCATTGCCACTTGGTGGACCTCATGTGGGTTGTTCTCACTCCAAATGCGGCAATTTTGCTTGTTCACATACCCGTTCATCCAGAAATGAGCCTCGTCGCTGAAGATGATTTTTCGGCCAAAATGGGGGTCTGCTTCCAACTGCTCCAGAGCCCAGTCAGCGAACGCCCGACGCTGTCTGTGGTCGTTTATCTTGAGCTCCTGGGTCAATTGGATTTTGTACGGGTGCAGACCCAAATCCAGATGCAAAATTCTGCGAGTTGATGTCTCCGAAAGGCCAAATTCCTGTGCACGACAAAAAATGGACTGCCTCGGGTTCTCGCGCACACTCTCACGGACAGCAGCGATATTTTCGTTCGATCGGGCGTTTCGTCGACGTGTCAGTGTTGGCTGGTTGTTTACTGAACCAGTCGACTCAAATTTGCCCACCAATCGACGGATAGTCGACTCTACAGGCCCATCATCGCGACCGTAAAATGGGCGAAGTGCGCGGAACGTTGCTCGAACTGATGACCCATTTTCGTAAAACAATTTAATAATTTGCACGTGCTGCTCGACACTCAAACTTGCCATGGTGATTTGGGGTTATATACTGAACAAATGACAGCAACTTTGACAGCTCTACCTCGAACAACATGGCCGCACCCTTCCGGCAAACTTCGCGCGTCCCTATTGGCGGACCCTTTATATCCTGGATTTCAAAATCTTCAGTTTCCAGAATTTATCAAAATTAGATTTTCTTTCGTTATATTCGATTAAAGATTTTCTTGAGCAAAAGCAATCCTTATTTTCAAAAAATTTGGCATTCACAAACTTTGATTTTTTTTATCGTCTATTCTTCGCCAATATTTCTCTTTACCTTCATTTCTTGTCTTTTTTTTCTTTCCTTATCTTGCACAATTTCTGGCGTTTCTAAATTTGCAGTGATGTCTTAGTCTGACTCATTTGAATTGTTGAATTGTCTTATTCTTTTCAATTTTTGGGACGTATTACTTGATCGTACAATATCAGCAAATCAGATCATATTCAAATAATAATTAAATATTCACGTAATAGGTATATTGTCAATCACGTATCTGTAGTAAAATATATAAATTATTTGTCCGTCAATAATTATTTCGGAAGAGTCCAACTAAATTAATAGTGCACTTTCAAAATAGAACTAACAGAATTCCATATTTGTATTGTTAGGTAGACCGAAAAGTATTGTCGTCTCTGTTATTGCTTGATTGTCATTTGTCGGTTATTGTGTAATTCAAACGTGCCAAAGATGGCCACGTGCTATTTTAAGATGGTTGAAAATCTATTCTCCTTGGCTGTTAATATAAATTTGTCTGATTCAGATTCACTGTTTTATAAGGGGATTGTGATAGTGATTTGAATGAGATAATTTGTTCATTAGGTCATTGTAGGTCAAGAATGTGGTAGTTTAATAAAAAAATATATTAGGGGAGGTACGGAGAATAAATAGCGTTATCTAGGTCATTGTACCCATTTATTGTGGTAGGTCAAGGGTACGCTGGATACTTAGGCAATGTATTATTTATTAGGGTATAATCAAAAATGTAAGAGTAAGTACGGACAATAAATAATTTATTGGAACCACTCAAGATAATGCTAAAAGTAATAATGTTATGATAGAACAAGATTATATTAGGGGTGTTCATATGTAAAGGTACGAAACGACTCTGTAGGGGTAAATAAAGTCTTTATTCACAGTATACACCATAGATCTGAGTACAACGGTTCCATTGATTAATGGGCGGAAGAATTTTGTGATACCAGAACTTCTGTGGCCACTCCTTTACATCGCATTTGAGTTGAGTCAGATATTTTTTCAGGGGACACACAGGAAAAAGCAGGGCGACATGTTCGAGCTGTAGGGTGTATGGTCAAGATGTTCTCATTAAGAACTTGATTCATAACCACGGTGTCGTTTCGTACCTTTTCATTTGAACATCTCTAATAATAGGTAGATAAATAATTGATTAAAAAGTCTAGAGCACGCTAGGCTCGTAAAAAATATGTGGATAGGTGAAGATTATAGTAATGCAATTAATTATTTCTTGGTATAGCCTAAATTATGTCAGGATAATGAATACCTTATTAAGATAGATCAGGAGTATTAGGAGAACTAGAATTTCGTTTCAGCTGGATCTTTTAGCTGCAGCTAGAAGCGGGCAATGGTATAGATCGTGTTTTGTTAACTCTACTTCTACTTTGCATCATCTGCAAGTGAGATTTGAGTGCAGACAATTTCCAGTAAAGATACTATTCAGATTAGGCTTATCCTAGAAATTTTAGAATGATATTGTATATATTTTTGAATGACCAACTGCAAAATTCCTCGGTTTAAGGTCCTAAATACATTATTTATAAGTAAAATTTCGGATTTCAATTGTATAGAACAATACTTTTATTACAAACGATTATTCACTTGAATACGCATGCCCACAATTTTGTGTTTAGTAGCTTACAAATTTTAAAATGCATATGTTCCGATTTTCATATACAATAATTTTATCACAAACAAATATATTGCAGTTTTCATGTATATTCCTTGCTATGTATATAGGTTAACGATCTAAACTGCCAAACCCTTATTTTAGTTTTGTTTTTTATTGATTGTGCGTAGGATTTAAAGAAGAGTTTTGAATCAAATAAGATACCAAGGTATTTAGGTGTGTAAGTGGAATAAATGATAGTATTGTTGATTATGATCGTCGGGGATTGTGGTGTGATTTTGTTGTAGGAGATGAATTGTTAGGATTTTGAAGGATTAATTTTGCAGCACCAGGCTTGGATGGAGACGAAGAAAGATTGAATTTATTGTTGAGAGGATGAGTGGGCAACACGAACGGTATAATCGGCAAAAAGCAAGTAATATTACGAAATATGTCGTGGCAATAATACATGTTGTATAGGAGCGGGGATAAGGGAGAACCTTGAGGGACGACTTGTAATACTGAAAAAGAATGGGAAAGAGTTTATTCAATTTTTATTTGAAAGGATCTATTGAAAAGGAAGTTGGGTATAAGGATTATTAACTGATAAGGTTTTTTTAGTGGGAGACATTTATTTAGGAGTCCAATATGCCAAACCGTGTCGAATGCTTTTTGAATATCTAGGAATAGTATGGTTGAGTTTTGACCTGCAAGGTGATATCTACAGTTGAATGTCAAATTAGCTCTAACAGAAAGTATTTTTGGACATATACAAACAGGTCCTGCTTCCAACAATACTGATACATTATAATAAATATATTAATAATCCTTATGATCTAATTAATAGTTTTCAGGAGATTTTTAAATATGTATATAGCCCATCATCAACAAATATTAGACGTGGTGTTGTTGGATATATACCTATTTTTACTTTTTCCCTTATTTCAAATAATTCGATCCTGAAACTTCCTAATTCCACTGGTGATAAGTTACATGAGATTCTTCCGAAGGATTTTGCTTTTTTATAATATGAACCACTATTCATAGTATTACATTTGTCAATTAGAACCTGCAAGCTTCTAACAAATTTAAAAATTATATCCATTTGTTCTACAACAAAAAATTATTAAAAAGTTATTAACGTTTACAAACGAGGAAGACTTCATCGTTTGTAAATGTTTATACTTTTCATCCAGTTTCTTTCCTACCGCATATTGCAAAAATATGTAAGAGAACTCGGTACGATCAAATATACAATTATATTAAACCCCAGATGACAGTTAAACAGAATGGTTTCGCTAAAAAAAATCTATAATTTATAAGAGACATTATTGAAAACTTGACGGAGCAATAAGTAGTAAAAAATAGTCTGGAAGAGTAGAATTAATCTTCTTCTTCATGTGCTATCTCCATTCCGGAGGTTGACTATCATCATTACTATTTTGATTTTGGAAACTGCAGAATTAATAGAGAATACTAAAATTTGTGAAAATGACGAGGCACACATTTGTAGAAAATTCTATAAACTTTGAGGGAAACTTTAAGGGTTGAATAAAGCAAAAAATATATGACTATCTTACTAGAAAATATCGAAATTCCAATTGGAACGAAAAATTCTTAATTGTTGCCATAAGATAAAACAAGAAATAGTAGAAAATTCTTGTAACATCCTAGAAAAGAGAAATTGCTGCAACGTCCTAGAACCCATGAACACTACCCTTAAAATGTGGAAAATGTTCTTGAAAATTGTAGAAGCTACAAAAAATAAAATAGTTCGTAGGAAATTACAAAAATATGAAAGAAAATTTAATGGAAAATTTATTTATTTATTTATTTGTCTTTGGTTTTCTTTCTTGAATAATAAATATGAAAATAAATTAAAAAAAAGAAACATATATAAACTAACGAAGTTCACAATTAATTGAGTTCTTCAATTTAAACCCTTCATTTAAACAAGAAATAGTGGAAAATTCTTGTAAAATGCTAGAAAAGAGAAATTGCTGCAACATCCTAGAAACCATGAAGACTATCCTTAAAATGTGGAAGAAAATTTTCTCAATGTAGAAGCTACAAAAATTAAAATAGTTCCTAGGAAATTACAAAAATTTGAAATACAATTTAATAGAAAATTAATTTTTTTTCTTGAATAATAAATATGAAAATGAATTAAAAAATAATATAAACAGGCGGAGTTCACAATTAATTGAATTCTTCCACTCAAACCCTTTAATTGCCAGGATGGTATTTGCGTCGACAACCAAAATCTTCTATGATTACTTTTATTTAAATGTTCTATTGCCTTTTTAGAAGATTATTTTTAGATGTTTATGTCAGTATGTCAGATATACGATAAATCGTAGAAGCTTCGAGAGATTACAACAAGATAAAGCAAGAACTGATGAAAAATTCTGAAAATGGAAGAATATTAAAACTTTATAGAAAATACCTTGAAAATTATAATAAAATAAAGAAAGACTTGGTGGAAAATTCTCCAAGAAAACAGTAAATTACTGCAAGAGCAATTGCTGAAAAATTCTAGAATTTATGAAGAAAACTCTAGTATGAGAAATTACTAGAAAATAATAATTCATCTATTGCAAATCCCATTTTTTTTAATTAATAAGAAATTTTATGGAAAATTCTAAAACCTTTAAAAATATTCGTTAGTCGGAAAAAATCACAAAAATTTATTAGAAGCAAGAAATAGTGAAACATTCTTAAAATGGTTAACTCAAAGAGTTATAAAGTACATCTGGATTCCCAGTTTCTAACTGCACTATGCTGATGAGATCCAAAATAGATCGAAACCGGCCCGTGGCTGTTATTGACATGAAACGATTATTATTCTTAATATATTTGGAAAATGAGTTGTAAATTACTAACCCAAACGATTCTGCAAGACAACTTAATATTATTTTACACATATTTGTCGAAAGCTTTTTAGTTGTTCGATTGCAACATTGTAGTTGTACGAATTTTCAAAATCTGGATATTATAAAAAAATATTATGCATATACAGTATCTTGCATTCATTTGGTCTTCTTGAAACCAGCATCGATTCTAACTGTTAGAAATTGTCGAAAGATGGTTTTTAAAATTTCTGTATTTTAAATTAGGAGTCCAGTCAGTGCTTATGATCATAATACATTGCTCAAATAATTTAATTTTGAATCCCGATGGGTAAAGTCCAGAATTAGTTTTCTTTACAAAGTACTACATGACTCATACGATATATTAATGTTCACCTGTCTTTCAGCAACATACTATATACTGTTTCAGTGTCATCTGTCATAGAAAAAAATTATAGACTGAAGTTTCTATTGAACATTATTTGTAGAAATTGTAATCTTATAGAGACAGTTTCCGTAATGATTCAAATAAATTAAGTTCTTTAATACGATGAATTAAATAGTGAAATAAAACCAAATGTTTCATTAACCTTCTAATTAAGTTCTTTAAGTTGTAGTAGAGAATTACCTAATACCTTTAAATACGAAATATCTTGCAAATCTACAATGATGAGACTTGCTAAGCCTATAAAACGAATCACTTATTGAAACAACTACTTCCTTGGATAAAACCATGACAGCAGCGCATAAGCGCTTGAGCTTTGCTCAATCGCTTATTAATGCCATCAAAAAGTTCCTGAAAACCAATCTGACGCTTAACCAAACTAGCACTCTTTTCCCGGGTGTACGCGTCAATAGATTTAGCAAAACTTTCTCCGCAAATAACGTGCTCTCTCCCAAAGTTAACGAAGTAAGGACTATGCCCAAGTACTTCATGCTTCGCTGCGCGGATATCACACCCAACGGAAGACAAAAATTGATCCCAATTACGATGAGTATCTTTAAAAAACGCAGACAACGCCGTCTTCACAACTCGGTTTACCCTCTCAGTAGGGTCCGCGTGGGGATAATACAATGGGGTATACCTAATAGCCGTCTTATACTTCTCGCAAAGAGCATGAAACAGTTTGCTCCTCATCTGAACTACATTATTACAAATAAAGTATTGTGGTACACCATAAACCAAAAATACCTCATCTTCAATAAGTCTACATAGATTCAGTGCACTTGCTTTACGTAACGAAAACAACAAAACATACTTACTGAAATAATTAGTAAATACAAGAATTTGCGTATACCCTCGAGAACTTCGAGGTAGCGGACCAAACAAATCTGAACTAATCATCTGCCAGAGTGAGGTAATAGTTGGCTTAGGGCCCATAAGACCAGCAGGCTTCTTTTGCTCAGGCTTGCATTGTGCGTAGACCTCACATCGAAGATTTTATTGTCTAACGTCGCGTCGTACCTCATCTTAAGCCAATAGAACCGATTTCATAATTTCCAGTAGGTTTTATAAATTCCAAAATGTCCCGAAGCGGCATTATCATGACATTCTTGTATTAGTCCTTTTCTACGATCCTTTGGGACAACCTGTAGCCAGTTATCGCCTTCTGATGAAAGCTCAGCAATCGAATGCTTCACGTATTTGTAAAGAATTCTATTTTCTACTCGGAACCTACAATACTTCAGTGGATTTTTCTCCACATCCAACAACATTTTCAGATACCACTTGTCAAGGGTATTCGCAATAGCGGCATTAGGGTCACCAGAAAGAGGTGCAACCATCTCGGCGGTCACATCACAAACCGGGACAGACCGAGACCAAAAGTCCAGGACTACATTCTCTTTACCCTTACGGTGCACAATGGTAAAATCAAATGCCTACAAACGTAAGGCCCAACGAGCAAGACGGCGGGTAGGGTCTTTCAACCTGTTCAGCCAAACCAACGAATAGTGATCAGTATCATCATGGTGAATTTTACGCCTTCTAAGTAATAATTTTAATTTTAATTTTAAACATCACTAGTTATAAGAATATTATACTTTGTTATATTTTGTCGTAGTTTTGCCTGATGATGGCCTAAGGACGAAACCGGTTGCAATATTTTAAGTAAAACCATTGAGGAACATTTTTTAAAATTCAGTGATTTGGAGAGGCGGATTTCAAAAGTGGAAAGTGTTGAATCTTTAAATACCATGAATAATGTTATTAATCAAGAGGATCTTATTGATGAGATTGAGGAAAGATTTCGCAGATCGTCGAACGTGATGGTTTTTAATTTACCGGAATCCAAAGGTTTCTACTGAAACGAAAATGGAACATGATAATGCAGAAATACGTGAATTACTAGGACCTAATATTTTATTTGAGCCAAAATCACTGTTTAGAATAGGCAAAGTATCTGATAAGCCGAGACCTCTTAAATTATGCTTTCATGATCGACAAGCTGCTGTGGATATATTAAAATATTCAAGGACCATAAACACGAATACTGTGAAATTTAAGGCGGATCTTACAAATAATCAGCGGAATCATATAAAATCACTTAATGATGAATTGTGCAGGCGTAAACAAAATGGCGAAACGAATTTAACCATTAAATACATTCATGGCAAACCTAAGATCGTTTTTTTTCATGATTCGCGGATTACAAAAAACTAAACATATATTTTCATAATGTAGGCGGTCTTAAGTCTAAACTTAATAATTTGCATAATTTGGTAAATTGTTCAGTATTTGATGTAATTATAATTATTGAAACTTGGCTTGACACATCACAAACCGGGCAGACCGAGACAAAAAGTCCAGGACTACATTCTCTTTACCCTTACGGTGCACAATGGTAAAATTAAATGCCTACAAACGTAAGGCCCAACGAGCAAGACGGCCGGTAGGATCTTTCAACCTGTTCAGCCAAACCAACGATGTTGAATAGGCAAAGATGTTGAAGATGTTGAGTTAAAAATTTTAATATATTCCGAGTTGACAGATCTCCGTTAACAAGTAATAAGTCTAGAGGTGGAGGAGTTCTTATTGCGGTTAATTCAGCCCTTAATAGTGTTTTGTTGAAACCTCTTTATAATACTGTAGAACATTTATTTGTTAAAATATGCAATAAGTTTGTAATTGGCGCAACATATATACCACCCAATTCTAATGTTTCATTTTATGAACATCATACCATGTCACTAGATCAAATTTGTATGGAAAATCCTAATTTAGAATATATATTCTGTGGCGACTATAATTTACATAGCTCAATTTTGGATCTAGTGGATGGAGATATTCATATTTCTAACTGTGAGCAATGTTTACGTGACTGCTTAGCATTTAATAATTTAAGTCAAAAGAATACTATTCCTAATTCACGCAACGTATTTTCAGAGTTAGTATTATCTAACATTAAGGAATTAGATATTTCTAAGTGTTTGGATGGATTATTTAATAACAGTTATCATCATATACCTTATTCACTTAGTATAAAGTTTTCTGGTAACGTTGAATATATTCAGAGTGACTTATTTTATTACGACTTTAAATCTGCAGACTATATCTCACTAAATAATTTTTTAGCATCGGTGGATTGGAAATCTATTTTGTATCATCCTAATATAAATATTTCTTTGGAAAAATTTTACGAAATTATTAATGCGGGATTAAGTTTGTATGTTCCTACGAAACGCAAAAAATCTTCTACTTTCCCAAGGTGGTTTAATGCGGAACTGATTCAACTTATCTTTAGGAAAAAGAAGGCACATGCGGCTTTTAAGGCTAATGGCAGATTATGTGATTATGAAGAGTTTAAAATGCTCAGATCTCTTTGGTTAACTTAAGTCAGTCACTTTATAAGCAATATATTAAACATACTGAAGAATGTCTTGGCTATAACCCTAAATATTTTTGGAATTATGTCAATGAATGCACTAACCTGCATGGTCTGCATGGTCTTCCTAAGCATATGTTTTACGAAAATAATACCTGTGATAATGGCAATGATTGTGTAAACTTATTTGCTAAATATTTGTCTACTGTCTACAGCAACGATGATGTACATTCCGTTACAAATGTATGCAGTGATTCTATCTGCATTGACTCCCTTGTTGTTAATACAACTGATATTTTTAATTGTTTAAATAACCTACCGGATACTTGTACTACTGGACCTGATGGTTTACCACCGTAACTTCTAAAAAGGTGCATTTGCGCACTAACCTCGCCAATTCAAATTCTTTTTAGTCGGTCACTAATTAGTGGTGTAGTTCCCGATTTATGGAAAGATTCTTTCATAAATCCGCTGTTTAAGGATGGTGATAGATCAAATGTAACAAGTTATAGAGGCATTACTATACAATCTGTTATTCCAAAAATTCTGGACGAGTTGGTATCCAAACAAGTGATGTGGGTATATAAGCGTGTAATCTGTGATGAACAACATGGTTTCCTGCAGGGTAAATCTACAATTACAAATCTACTAAATTATCAATGCTTTTTATTAAACGCCTTAGAGAATGGATATCAGGTGGATGCTATTTATACCGATCTTTCTAAAGCGTTTGATCGTGTCAACCATAATATCTTATTAAATAAATTATCATTTCTTGGATTTGACGACATAGTTATCAAATGGTTTAAGAGTTTTTTGTCTTCTCGTCGACAGTTTGTAAAAATTGATAATTATGTATCAACAGCAATAAATATTACATCTGGTGTACCTCAAGGTTCCCATTGTGGGCCAATTCTTTTCTTACTTTTTATTAATGATATTGGGCAATGTATCAAGCATTCTAAATTTTTAATGTTTGCCGATGATTTAAAATTATTTTCTATAGTACAAAGTGCAGAAGACCGTGACAGACTACAAAGTGATTTAAACAATATTGTTACTTGGTGTAATTCCAATAAACTTGACTTGAATATTAAAAAATGTCTTGTAATTTCGTTTACTCGTTGTAAATTGATAAGGTTTAACTATGTTATATATAATGATGTCCTACGATTTGTTGATGAAGTTAAAGATTTAGGTATTTTATTCGACACTCGATTAACTTTTTCGTCTCATATTAATATACTGAGGAATAGAGCCTTCAAAATACTTGGAGCAATTTCTAGATTTTCATCTAATTTCAGAATTGAAACAGTCAAACTGTTATATGTATCATTAGTAAGATCGCAGCTTGAATATGGTTCAGTAATTTGGAATCCTTTTTATGTCAATAGTATTAATATAATTGAGATGGTTCAAGGAAAGTTTTTAAGAATGATGTCTCTAAAACTTGGTATAATTTCTAGAGACTTCAGTCATTCCTATATGCTGACAACGTTAGGCCTAAAAACCTTACGTTATAGAAGGGTTATGTTCGATATATGCTTCGGATTTAAAATAATAAACGGCTTCGTTGATAGCGGTATTTTGCTTTCATCTTTTAATTTTAATTGTGCTAAATATACTCCTTGTGTTTCATTGTTTCGTTTATCATTTCATACAACCAATTATGGATCGCATAACCCATTAAGAAGGATAATGAAATATTGTAACACTTTAAATTCTAATCCATATTTCAACATATTCGATTCTTCCTTCATAAGATTTAAACGTAGTTTGAATAGAATTGATTTATCTGTATGTTTTAATAATACCTAATTTTAAAATTACCTGTAGTTTATTATATTACATTTTGAACCTATTTTAATTTATAGCAGTATAATACATAATTTAATTTTTTTTGTTTCTTTGTATATATTAGGATAATTTGATATATTTTCATATTAATGTATTGTACTCAGTTCGTATAGTTTGTGTTTGGTAATACTTAATTATTATATTATTTTAGGTTATTTTGCGATTTACTTAATATAGGATTTTTTTTTGTTTAATATTTTGTTTTATAGTTTATAGTTTTTATGTTAATTTGTAGTATATATTTAAAATTTAAGATAACTTTATTTTATTTAGTTAAATTAATGAATTGTGTTTTGTTTGTATTGCTATTATTTTATTTAAGTTATGTAAAAAGGGATTTCCGTTAAATAAATTTTAAAATATATATATATATATATATATATATAATATTTTAATAAGGAAGATATTTCTCTCACACATAACCAATAACCTTATTACGAAACTCCACACTGAGATATTAAATTATTCAAAAGTAATTTGAGTGTTATAAATAAATTGAATAGATAGTTTATATTTTAATTTCTTTGTAATGATTTAGATAAAATTCTGTTACTATTTGACCAGGCCTATTAATTAATAGACAAGAGTTTAATTAACCTCTAATTATTCTTACTGTATCTGTATTATTGTTTATTTTATTGAGATTGGATTTGGTTTACTGTATGTGCATTAAAAATATTATTATTATTGTTATTATTATTATAAGATAAGGTGAGATAAGAATTTCTTTGTATTTTTATCTTTCGTTTACACAAGTCGATACATATATAGATAAAATCCTGCAAACCTTACAAGAGCTCATCGATACACTCGAACTTTGGTTCGCCAAATGGAGAATCAAAATTAACCCTCGAAAGTCCGAGCTCCTTATTCCCTACTACAAAATCACTAATTACCCATATATCATTTCCATTTCACAGATGCCTATATTTCCTTCCTCACACATCAAATACCTTGGATTTACTTTCGACACACAGCTCAAATTCAAGAGACATACTTCCCTCATCAAAAATAAAATAACAGCCAGAGCAAAACTTTTCAGAAACCTAACCTACAAGCAGGCAGGTATAAACAATAAAACAGCAGTTTTAATTTATAAAATGATAAATAAATAAATTTTCCACATTCCAGCATCCGACACTACACCATATCCAGGTCAGTGAGCGAACCTCCCTTAGGACCCTTACCAAACTCCGACATTCCTTAAACCCACTACACAATCCCTCAAACCAACTCCTTTACAATACTACCCGGATAATTCCCATAGAAAAACGCCTTCAATTTCTTGCTGAGAAATTCTCCAAAAATCCCTCTAATTACCAAATCCTATCCCTATATTGTTTCCACAGAAACCCCACAATTCCTCCAAAATACAAAAGTCCCCCATCAACAATTTTCGAACACATTCTATCATATCATCCATTTATATATTAACGTTTGACATTCGACACAAATGACTAACCTTGGCAAAAAGACCTCTGGTCGATAACCATTTAACAGTAACTACAGTTTTCACTTATTGTAAGTTTAATATAATAATTGTAGAATATATGTATCTGTGTGTTAATAATGATGTTGAATATATATAGATAAAATTTATACTTAAAAATACTATTATAATTTTAAAGGTAAGAAAGAATATGTTCACCTATATTTACCTTTAATATAGTAAAAAAATTAAATTTGATCTATAGACAAAATGAAGAAAAATAATTATAATTAAAAGCACATTGGAGAGGGTTTCACATTTATTTTTAAACACTGTAACATGTTACATCACATAGTAGCTTCATCAAAATCAAAAATAAAATTTATTTATTGAATTTATTATTGAATACTGCAACATGTTTCACCACAAAGTGCCTTCATCAAGCAGATGAATACTGAATACATCTCCCCGATGAAGCTACTGTGTGATAACAATAAATGTGAAAGCAATGAAAATTTCAATGTATTATTGGGTTTTATCAATTCAATATTTAGAAAAAAAAAATAAATCATCCATTAAAGCTTATATTTCAATCATAGACCAATTGAAAGCATTCAAGGAAGTTTAAAGATTGCAAGAGAATACAAGTTGCAATGCAATAAAAGCAATACAAATAAAAATATCTCCTATATTTTTTATATTTGATGTGGACTAGTTCCTAAAGCAATTTTAGTTTTAGGAGAATCCACTTCCCCCCCTTTTGGTGTTTAAGATAGGATCAAAGGAGTTCTTCCTTATTGTACCTTACCTATCGCTAGTCATCACAGTTGCACGCTTTTATAAAATTTATTTACTTGATGATAATGAAGTAAGTTTTTTTATGTCGTATAATATGATATGTAAAGGATACGTATATAGGTCACGTAACGGATATATGATACGGACATGTAATATCCAGTTACGACCATTATCCCCCGTGTTCTTGTGGGGGTGTTTTAGCTGTTAACGCGCTAGAGATCATTAGTTACTCGAAGCCATTGTCGCTATTGTGATCAGAGATGTTGATGATGTAGTGCGATGATTTTGTGTGAAGGAATGGGGGGTCGTGGGGGGGGACCGGAGGGCGCCAGATTCATTCATCCGGTCTGCCTTTTTTTACGACGCCGCTGAGCCGTACAGGTTGTTGTCGGTATGTAATGACTTAATTTCGGCGGATTAAATATTCAATAATCGAGTAGTTTGAGTTGGCCCGCGTTGGCGCCCAAACCGTGGATAGGGTGTCGACCGCAGTCACGTGAGTCCCTGTTACGTCATGGAGTTTTGGCGACGCGTGTCCGAGTGAGAAAGTGAACTCATAAATCGGTTGGGAACGAGAGAGACGTACATAAAGCATGGTTAGCGGGGAGCGCAACCATTATCTTGCGTCCCCTTTATGCGGCATCCTCGTCGGGCCCGATTCCTGGGCATGGAGCAGAGCAGGAGGACCGCCGGTGTCGGTCCGCCCATAAAGTGATATGGCCCCCCTTGCGTCCCCCCACGATCGGGCGGAGCGCTCGGCGTGCCGGCCGTAAAGCATTCTCTAACACTTAACTCACGTATAGCAATCAGACAAGTTTGTCCCGCGATATCAATGATATCACATGTCCTCTCAAGACTTTAAGATCTTCAGATGGTAAACTGACGACGGTCGCGCGAGTTATCCCGCCGTTTTTATTTTAATAAGCGAACCACCCCGCACAACCATCCTGCAGTGACCGATGGTCTCCTGTTTCCGGGTCTCACTTCCGGATCCTACTAGAGCCCCGGAACTCGCCCCGCAAATCTAAAAGGTCAGTGCCTATATCACTTCCTATTATTAACTTACACACACGTACTGTACTAAAAACCAGGGTTTCCCCGTAGAAAAGCAAAACGCGGCTTCCTGTATTAACACCGGAATAAATTACTAGTGGCAATAATTCTTCGCGCGGAGTAATTAAAAAATGATAAACAAGCAGGAGTGTGATTTAAGGGCGGCGCCGGTTGTGGGTGTCACATTAATTAGGGAAAAAAGTGATAAACGTCGAATTTTGTTATAAACGTGCGTGCCGCTCGGCAATCATACCAATAATGAGGGGTTCCCAAAAAACCCCCCCACTTGATATTCGCCTTTCGATTGAGACATAAGTTTGGGGATAATGGGCGGATGAAAAAAAAAATGAGGATAAAAGTGTTATTATTGAATTAATATGTGGAACCGTAATAAAAGAGGTCGTAAATTAATGGATTGCCCGTTGCCTTTTTTATGGACCTGGTCTTATGTTTGCATTCAATAATAAACGTCCATCAGTAGCTGAACAGGTGGCCAATAACCATAACCGTAATAATAACGCGACCGTTTCTACACAAATGAGTTGAAATTACGACCCACTGAGCGCTGGTAAACACTCTATTACCAGCCAATTCCCTTTACTTCAGCCGGGGACAATCGAACTCTTTAAAGCGGCGCCCCCCGACTTTTAAGACGGTAATTAGGAGTTCCTTATCTCACCTACACACCGACACACGTCCCCCCGTACATCAGGGCCCCGGTATCTGGCAAGTTTATGACGCCGCTCTTTGACGCTTATGACGCTCGCCCTCCTTGTCTTACTAGAGGCGACTTGCCGGGACCGGGTCTTAACTTTATGTGACGTCTGGTGTATTACACACTTCTGCCGGATTTTACGAGGGGTAAATGCGCTATTACTTCAACACTCTGCGGTCTTTGCCAGAGATCTAGATGCCGCACACTGATTTCCCGATGACGGATGCCACCTGTGACTTGACAATGTAATTACGGCGACGCTAATCCGACGGCTTGTTATTGTCCAAATTATCAATTGCTTCCGCGCGCACCAACTTTACGAGCTCGTGTTCCCCAACACACACATAACAACTTTCCGTGTGTGCATTGTGTGTCAAGGTTTCTGGTTCTTGGGGTGTATATGCCCGGCATATGTTCCATTCAAACTAAACAGTCAACCTGTTTGTTTATCTTCTGTTGCAAACAACTAACCAGTATTTTATTCCTTCTTATTGTTACCTACAAGTACAAATTATAATTAAAGAATTGCTAAATGTTATCATCTTCTAATTCTGTCTTGATTTTTTTGTCTATGGATCTTTACTTGTGTTTTGATAATGGCAAGTGTGTTGCCTAAACTATAGTCAACGAAAATAAAATCCAGTTTTACAAACAAAGTTACCAAGTGTTTTCATTTTATACTCCAAAATGTATAACAAAGTAGAAGCCCTCAAGAATTAACGATATCATCAAATGCAAAAACATTATATTGTGTGTCATAATAATTTATTCATTTATACACCTTAGTGCTTACATTAAGTTAATTTTTTTCTTCTACGTTATAAAACAAACTTCCCAACAAAGCATTAAAACCCATAGTTATTGGAACCTCCAAATAAACATTAATATGTAGAATGTATCCTTACATCGTAGATGTACAGAAGACACCTTTTCTTGTACATTATCTCCATTAAAAAAGATGCACTTAATAATATTAAAGTGCCTATGTTATGTAGTTACGTTTCATAGTAACGCTCGTAGCCATCATAATGATTGTAGAGCTTTTATCTTCGTGATTTTTATAAAAATTATGTCTTTGAAATTTGCTTCTGTAATTCCTAATTCACAGCTGCAATATTTAAGCTGCGAAATTGTGAATTTGTTCCTGAATTCTATGTTTTAACTCATTCAGAGTTTTTTGTCGTGTGGTGTATTCTATACATCAAGAACAAGTCATAAACAGATAAATCTGGCGATCCGAGGAGGCAGGAAATGTGATCGAATCCTCACACAGTTACCGAAAAAGATTACCTTGATTGCCTTGCAGTGCGTGATATCGCTCCATCCTGTTGAAAAACTAGGTCTCTTGAATGTGTTGAAAATAGTTAAATTCAGGTGTAACAACTCGATGAAATAATCCGCATTTTCAGCTTCTATTATTGTCATTGTGTTCATTAAAAAAATAAATATATAATTGTGGAGGTGTTTACTTTGTGGTACATCTTGAATGTAGTGATGAGGAAGACACTATTACTTTGTTTTACCACTGTATTAGTAGAGTAGTAGTAGTATTTATTTATCCACTGTACTCACATAATAAAATCGAAAAAAACAATAAATTCTTACAAAAAATTTTTTTGCACATGGAAAGGCTTGAGTTTATAACAAAATGTTCTTCCGCTCTCGCCTGCAATGATAGCACTGCTGCTACTGAAGGTCTTTATGATGAATGTTCACCATTATCTTGCCGATTTGGCTTGTCTTCCTCTAAGAAGAGAACTTTAATTAAACCTGTTTTGTCATATTTTAAAATAAATAAAATAAAGTGGTAAATTAAAATGATGGTAGCGACCGTTGCTATGTGGTAGTTCATTTTAACCCTTAGGGGTTGCAAAATTGTCCCACCTTTTTGTTATCAAAAGATGCATGGTGGGATAATTTTCATACCACTTCAGACGCGTCAAATGTCATATAATAGAAATATTTTTATGTGCAAATACATCTTTTTCAATTATCGAAATCATGTGTTTCAAAGGGTTAAAAGGTTTGTGTATATTATAAAATAAATAGTGATATAAAAACTTAAAAATTATTTTAATTTGCCCTTTAAAGTGGTAAAATAAAGTAATCGTGTCTCCTTCTTCATTAAAAATAACATTTTCTGGCGATCACTACAACGATACAACATTTTGATTCATGCGCAATCGAAGCATTGACAATATCATTGAAGGGGTTTTTATACCATTTCAGACTCTGTAACTATACAGCACAACAAACTGTCATTTTATTAGCGTGTGAAATGCGTTCATAAATTTTGAGAATTTGGGTCTCAACATTAACAATATTTCTACTTATTTAGGTCTTATCTGACATCCCCAACTTGCTCAGGAAATCATCGTCATTGTTCATATTTGTCTTCATTTGTTGACAGTATTCTAATCGCAATCGGTAAACATTTTCCTTTAGGGTTTTGCAATATCAAAAGGTGGGGTGGATGAAATTTAAAATCTAAATGAAGAATTCAACGAACATTTCCCCCCTTTTCCGTTCTTGTGGTTGAGATATATAGTAATCGTCGTCTTTTAATTATCCCCTTCTCTTTTTTTATCTTGAGTAAATTATTCACTTAATTCTATGCCTGTTAGTGATAACAATATTATAGTTAATTTAAACACAGTTATATGTACTTTTTAAAAAGTGAAGAAAGGAATATAACTGTGTTTCAATTAAGTGATATTAACCTTCACGTACACAAGGAACTATATTTACAATATTATAGATTTAACTCAGTCCTTTCGAATAGTTCTTTTAGATCAACACGAGTTGATGTGAATAGAAATTAAGGGATTCATATTCGACTTATATTGTTGTTTATTTTGTAGTCTTCCACTTATATACACGTTAAATAATTTAAAAAAAAACATACAACGTAAGCAAAAATAACATTATTGTAAAATTTAATAGATTTATTCAAACAAATTTTACAAATTAATATTGATGATGTTTTACTGATTGGAGGGTGGGATAGAGGCCACCCACCCACCCTACATATACATATAAACTTTAATTCCTTTGAGGTTTGGGTTAAAATTTAATAGATTTATTCAAACAAATTTTACAAATTAATATTGATGATGTTTTACTGATTGGAGGGTGGGATAGAGGCCACCCACCCACCCTACATATACATATAAACTTTAATTCCTTTGAGGTTTGGGTTAAAATTAATTACAAAACTTGTTGAACAAAAATGAAGTTCAAAAGGTAAAATTTTTGAGTGAAAAAATTAATAAAATTTTTATGCATGATGGGGGGCAGACTTTAAATCTAAAATAGATAAGTTTAAGTCCTATAGAAGGACATTTATATTTAAATTTAAATTAGGATTATGCTGTATTTTTATTACATACAAGGTTTCATTGTTTTTTGTAACAAAATCATCAACGATCAGCAATTAAAGTTATCATGTATATGTAGGGTGGGTGGGTGGCCTCTATCCCACCCTCCAATCAGTAAAACATAATCGGGGGTTTTAATTAAAAGTTGTAAAACGTTAATAAACAAAACATTATTGTAAATTTTAATAGATTTATTCAAACAAATTTTTCAAATAAATTTTGATGATGGTTTACTGATTGGATGATGGGATAGAGGCCACCCACCCACCCTACATATACATATAAATTTTAATTCCTTATCGTCTCGCGGTTTCCAATAAAACTAATTACAAAACTTTTTGTAAAAAAGAAATTAAAACGGTAAAACTTTTGATTGTGTAAATTGGTAAAAAATTGATGCATGATGATTGAAGATATCATGTATATGTAGGGTGGGCGGGTGGCCTCTATCCCACCCTCCAATCAGCAAAACATAATCGAGGGTTTTAATTAAAAGTTGTAAAACGTTAATAAACAAAACATTATTGTAAATTTTAATAGATTTATTCAAACAAATTTTTCAAATAAATTTTGATGATGTTTTACTGATTGGAGGGTAGGATAGAGGCCACCCACCCACCCTACATATACATATATATTTCAATTACTGATCGCCTCGTGGTTTGGAGTAAAATTAATTACAAAACTTTTTCATTGACTATGGAGGCTTCTACTTTTTGAATAAAAAAGAAATTAAAAAGGTAACATTTTTGAGTGTGTAAATTAGTAGAAACTTGATGCATGATGGGTGGGTTGATTTTAAATCTAAATTAGATGTGATTAACTATAGAAAGTCATTTATAATTCAATTTTAATTTTGTTTTATTTTTTATTACATAAAGGGTTTGATTGTTTTTAGGAGCAAAATCATCAACAATTAGCAATTAAAGTAATCATGTATATGTAGGCTAGGCGGGTGGCCTCTATCCCACCCTCCAATCAGTAAAACATAATCGATGATTTTAATTAAAACTTGTAAACCGTTAATAAACATAATTTTTGGAAAATTTAATAGATTTATTCAAACAAATTTTTCAAATAAATTTTGTTGATGTTTTACTGATTGGAGAGTATGATAGAGGCCGCCCACCCATTTATATACATATAAAGTTTAATTCCTTATCGTCTAGCTATATCCAATGAAATGAATTACCAAACTTTTTGAATAAAAAAGAAATTAAAAAAGTAAAATTTTTGAGTGAGTAAATTAGTAAAAATTGATGAATGATGGGTGGGTAGATTATAAATCTAAACTAGACAAGATTAACTATAGAGTGTCATTTATATTTAAACTTAAATTTTGATTTTGTTTTATTTTTTGGTACATCAAGGGTTTGATTGTTTTAGCCACAAAATCATTAACGTTCAGTCATTAAAGTTATCATGAATATGTAGGGTGGGTGGGTGGCATCTATCCCATCCTCCAATCAGTAAAACATAATCGAGGATTTTAATTAAAAGTTGTAAAACGTTAATAAACATAACATTATTGTAAATTTTAATAGATTTATTCAAATAAATTTTACAAAAAATTATTGATGATGTTTTACTGATTGAATGGAGAGATAGAGGACACCCACCCACCCTACATATACATATAAACTTTAATTCACTGTCGTCTCGTTGTATCCAATGAAATTAATTACAAAACTTTTTGAATAAAAAAGAAATTAAAAAGGAAAATTTTTGGCTGAGTAAATTACTAATAAAACGATGCATGATGGGTAGGTAGACTTTAAATTAGATAAGATTAACTATACAAAGTTGTTTATATTTAAACTTAAATTTTGATTTTGTTTTATTGTTTATTACATAAAGGTTTTGATTGTTTTTAGCAGCAAAATCATCAACAATTAGCAATTAAAGTTATCATGTATATGTAGAGTGGGTGGGTGGCCTATATATCACCTTCCAATCAGTAAAACATAATCGAGGGTTTTAGTTAGAAGTTTGTAAAATCTAAACAAACGCAAAATAATTGCATTTTTTAATTAATGTATTCATACAAACATTTCAAATAATTTTTGATGATGTTTTACTGATTGGAGGGTAGAATAGAGGCCGCCCACCCACCCTACATATACATATAAATTTCAATTACTGGTCGTCTCGCGGCTTGGAGTAAAATTAATAACAAAACTTGTTGAATAAAAAAGAAATTAAGAAGGTAAAATTTTTGAGTGTGGAAATGAATAAAATTTTGATGTATAATGGTTGAGCAGACCATAAATTTAAATTAGATAAGATTAACTATAGAAAGTCATTTATATTTAAACTTAACTTTGGATTATGCTTTATTTTTTATTAGATACAAGGTTTCATTGTTTTTTGAGTGAGGAAATGAATAAATATTTTAAGCATGATGGGTAGGCAGACTTTAAATCTAAATTAGATAAGATTAACTATAGAAGGTCATTTATATTCAAACTTAATTACCTATGCTTTGTTTTTTTATTACCTACAAGGTTTTATTGTTTGGTCCAGTATCCTCAAAGTTATTAATCCAACTTTTGATTGAGTGTTTTAGCAAAACTGTACCTCTACATTCTAATTAATAAATATTTATAAATACGTCAGAATCCCTCAACTATGACTATTTTTTATAAAATATTTGTACCAAAATGGTGAATTGTTTAATACCTCAACGTCACAATCCTACAGTCCTGCAAAGTGTTCATAGTTGTGTTTCAAAAATTTCCGTTATTCTATTTAACACTGTACGTTTCCTGATGCATTCATCGTGAAACACTTGGAATTGAATTATATTATTATTGCATTCAACAATGCACCGCATTTTTAAAACTGTTCTTTGTTTTTTTTAACCAAGCCACGAAATTTATTATGGAATGGCCATCTGCCCCTCAGTGCAGCTATGCCGAAAGTTTCATGAGTCTTCTCCAATATATATATTGCAATTCCTTTCTTTAATATTGGTGAGAACACAAGAAAACTATTGAATTTATTCACTGTAAAGATATAAATATCTTTAAATTTTTACACTAGAATATTTATTAATTTATAGCTTACTGTGTGTTTAGTTCATAGAAAAATTGAAGTAGAAGAAACGAAAAAGAAATAAGAAGGAAATGGCTTTACTATTATTGTATTAGGGTAGTAGGGTAGTGGTGGACTACGTACTAAAACCACTACTAGCTATTGTGACTAGTCTGGAATCAATCAATTGTTTCCAGTTGATCTACATAACTAATACATTTGATAAACTAGTTTAAAAGGTAAAATTATTTTTTTACTTCATCGCATTATTAACAAAACAATATACAACCTTTAGAAAATAAATATCATTGTTTAGGCCTCAGGAATAATATTCACACTGATCTAAAAAGAAAATCTATTCTAATTTTCATCAGAACAATATTATACTGTTAATGTTACTTAACTTACTTAAAGCAGTTATTGTATAATTTAATTTTTTGTCGAACAACTTAATTGAATGTATTGTATTGTTTACACATTATCTGGATAGAAACACAAACATTCTATTTTCTTGTTATTACTTCATATCTTAAATAATTTAAAAAGTACTTTTAGAGTTTAAGCGGACATACTTTTATATTCATTTTGTTTTCACTGTTTATTATTAATGATTAGCAGTAAAATAGGTAGGTTAATAAAATAAACACTTCGTTTTGTACCACTATTTTCACTAAAATAGTGAACCTTCTAATTAACATAAAAATTTTTCACCACGGGTTAAGTGAGAATTTATTTCATCGAATAGTACTAAAATATTAATTGATTAATGTTTGAGGCGTTAACTTCGTGACACATCTTGGAAAATTAAACAAAAACGTTTTAACAACTAAGGTTTAATCTTACAAAAAAAATATGTGTGTTAAAAAAACTCAATGCATTTTTTTTATCATTGTCAATAAATTGATTGTGATAAAAAAGATGAACATGGCGTCTAGGACGAAAGTAGTTGACAACGAAAATAAAGCCAAAAAGCAAAAATCTATGAAGTGTAAAAGAGATAAAGTATTTAACGCTGAGTACTCCAATTACCAAATCATGCTTAGATTTACATATATGCTCTGGACAAAATAAAGAAAGTGGGTGTGAAGTGAACATAAACTCCGCGCATGAAAACGATGAGATTGGGGAGGTAAATACCTTACTAAACCAAAAATAGAAGATTTAATAAATAACATAAAGCTATTAGAAGCAACGAATCATTTATTAAAATTAAATAATGAATCGTTGCTCGATACAAATAGATATTTATTGGATAAATTAAATAAACATCAACATAACGCAGAAATGTAAATCCTGTAAAACGGTAGAAAACGTCATTCCAAATAATTCTGCAAAAGAAAGCGATATGGACATTAATTCTTTTACACAAAATTCAATAAACCGTGGGAATAAACAGAAACCAAATTTTTCTGTTTGAACATTTGAGTACGTGAAGAGTAGTGTAATACTAACTAGTAGTTAAAAATATCCTTTTATTCACTGTTTTTATTATACACAATATGTACATTTCGAACACGAAGTGTTTATTATTAATAGTTAACTATTGTTGTATAGTGTATAAAAGACAGTGAAGAAAAGGATATTTTTAACTACTAGTAATTAGAAACCAAATAGTCAACAAAGTTATAACAAAAATGCAAAGAACTAAAAGCTAATCAATTATTTGTAGTTTGTAAACGCTTCAATGGTGTACAGCTCATTTATTAGCTTTGTGAATTGTTGATATTCTTTGCATTTTGTTGTTATAAATTGTACATAAAGCAAACACACGAACTCTTCTTATGGAACAAATGAACTTAAATCAGATTTTAGTTGTTTTGTTTCGAAAGAACAACTGCATAGTTTTTCTAGTTCACCAAAATTTCCATTCGGTGCATTAACATTAACATTCTTGAGCTTTATTTTCAAGTTTTATTTTTGCATTTCAAAATAATATTGTGTTTATTTTTAAATAATGCCAACTGTTCGGAATGATTTTTTAAATCAAATCTAAGTTGGTTTCTCAGTTTATTAAATTCCGATGCACAGAAATACGATCTTAAGGCTTTGTACTAATGTAACCATTACTTTTAATTTTTGTAGGAACATAAACATAACAAAGTTAATTTTTAAATAACATAACACTTTAAATTTAAATCATATCTTAATATAAATTATGGGCTCTAACTAGCATTTTTAAAGAGATACGAGCACTTGATAGTCAACGTATCCTTAAACCAAAAGGAAAAAAAACAAAAAAGAAACAATTATTTTGAGATAGAAATAAAGGAAGCTATCCTTTTATGATACAGTTTGTAACTTTAAAATTACATGCGAACTTTGTTTATATCACACACTTTATTGATTATGTGTTTATAGTTTGAAATCAATTTTGCTGGTTATAATCAGACAAGAAGTGTTTGATACAAACTAAGTCTACTTTGACGAATAAAGCACTAATAACATTTCTTCACACTTTTATTTGAATTAACAAATGTACATTTCGGACACAAAGCGACCACTAACAATGGATTAGAAAAATTATTAGTGCTTTATTCGCCAAATTAATTTGATCTTAATGTAACTCAATCAACCAATTTAAGGTCCACTTATAACTTTACAATTATATAAAAATTATCACTAAGTTAGAGCTTCAACTGCATAGTTTTTGAGTTTACGTGAAGTGATTAACTACAACAAATAAAAGCACTAGAACTCTTTACTTCACTTATTCATTTGCAACGTTAGATGTTAGATGTACATTTCGAGACACGAGGTGCCCATTACTAATAACAAACTTTTCATTTGTTGTCAGAGCGTCCATCTTCTGTGCTTACTTTTTATTTGTTGTAAGTTTCAATTTCTGTGCTTGTTTCAAAAACAAATGTATCGTTTTGGATTTTATTTTTAATGATTTAAAGAGTTTGAACATTGTCTTTGGGTTATTAGTACGTGTTTTTATACATTTTCAGAGAGTAATGTAAGGTGAAGAATACGTTATTTGTCAAGATCAATAATGCTTCAATCGTTTTAGCAATACGAGTTCGACTTTTCGACATTTTTTTAGGCTTTATCTATGATGTTTGTAAATCCATCTCGTGTGAATGTTGAGAAAGTAAGATAAAATCATTCGTGCTTCTGTCTTTTTAGTAATACGAATTGTATGTAAGTTATAAATGAAGAGTTCATATATTAGGATACCTTAAACGAGTCCAAAAATATCATCAATTGCAAATCAACAGTTTTCGTATTGACTTTCTTCTGAGACCATAAAAAAGAAGAAGACTGAACCCTGACCTATTAGTTAAACGTCTTTATGAATATGACAATGAAAGAATTATCTTAGTAATTACATCTTATTTAAACTCAAGACAATTTCTCGTAGAAATTAATGACCAAAAATCTGATTGGCCAACAGTATCTAATTGGGTTTCAATTTAGGACCTCTGTTGTTCCTGAATTATTTTAACATTTATAAATATCTTAACTCCCAATTTTAGACTAAGCTGACGATTTTAAGATTTATTACATTATTGATTCTGTTGACTATTCACTTGTTTAATTGTTAAGTAAAAGCAACAACTAAATTATCAAAATATTTTTTTATTGCTTGAATGCGCAATAATTGTTGCTTCTTCAGGCGAAGAAATTTCTTTGTCTCAAGAAACATGGTTGTTTTCTATTCACTAGTCACCATTTTTCCTTTTAGCGCATGCGAGTACCAATGAACAGAATTGTTAGAGCCTTAAAAAATATTTCTATCATGATTGTTTCCTTATTAGTTTGTGCCAACATTTTCAACAAAAGGTTTTTCCACTGATGATTTTCATTTCTAATTGCTTTTGAATTATTCGCTAGGCTGCATTTCAGTGCATATTTAATATATATTATCATGAAACTTCCTCAATGATATATGTAGATTTAAATAATGAAGTCGCGGGAAATAATAAAATGGATTTTATTATGAGAAGGCGATAACTGACACGAGTGGATGGAATCATTAGCCATAGGGAAATAAATTGAATAGTGAGTTAATTACGAGTGCCGTACACATAAGTAACAATTTCCATAAATATAATCCACATGGAACTTCACAGTCTAGAGTGCATAATCAAAATAATGACTTAAACATATACCCTAGAAATTATTGTACTTATAGAATTATAACAATAATTACACAATTTTTAATACAGTAAATTAGTTTTTCTACAATTAAAGAAAAGGTACAAAATCTTGTAAAACACCACCTTCTTAAATAAACATGTGCGAAAAAGCGAGGTTTCGAGTTTCTTAATAAGTTTTCAAATTCCTAATTCAATTTTAAAGATTCTTAAAATAAAAAAAAGTATTAATGCTTTTTTAATGGTTCCCAACTAACCAATGTATAGGAACATAAACTTAGTATTAAAAAGAGATTTCAACAAAAAACGACGACTGGAAATCTAAAGTTATGTTAGAGCTCAGATCACACCAAATTTTACTTTAATTAATTGCAAAATCATTTATTACCGTTTCCTTCTCATTATAATTTTTAGGCTTTTTTCGAATCAGAAATTTTAATGCAAACATATATTTTAAGGTTTTCAATTCCACCATTTTTGGAACGTGTTTGTCTGTGGACGCTGTATGTCAAAAACCGTTGTAGATTTTGAACTAAAACTTTAATGAAGAAGTAGACACAAATACTTTGTTTTACCACTTTATTTAAATAATAAAGTAATCGTGTCTCCTTCTTCTTATTCAAGATGTACCACAAATTAAATGCCTCCACAATAAAACTAAACCTTTAAACATAACTGTTTCTTCTTAGTCCGAAGAGCCTAAAAACTTCTGGCAAAAACATATGCATTGTAAGTATGTGTTTACTAGAATTTGTTTCTTGTTTTTTCGATTTTTTCTTTAAAAGTAACAACATTATTTTAGAAAAATTTTCAATTATAAGTTGTAGGTAATAAAAAAGATTAATAGCTTTCTTTAAATGTTTTCGTGTTTTTCTAATTATTATTTGAATAACTATTGTCATTTTGAAGTACAGAAACCTATTACCATTTTAATAACATTGTTCTAATCAATTAAAATTTATAACATTTAATAGAAACATAAATAAGAAACTTTCCCACATTTAATTGTCTATTGTTATTTTTTTCAATGATACAAATTATCGTTATGTTAATTCTAACGCGTCATTAATTATGTCATCTTGGTTTCCATAATACTTATGATAATTTCGATGAAACATGCCCAGACAAACGTAACATTTAGAAATTAATTACTTGAACATGGTAAATATTTTCGGTTTGGTAAGCTCGGGCCTACAATTTGAGCGCACTGAAATATCAAATTGTGCAACAAAATGACATAAGTAAAACTTCCGCTTATTATTCCGCTAATTATGCCGTGCAGCGTAATTTTTAAAACTGGTTTTTATACTTTGAGGGCACACTTGATTGTAGTGATATCATCTGCTCCTGATGTTCTCGTCTTCATTAAAATTTGTTACAAACGCGTGACTTTGAGAATTGCTTTCACACAACTGACATTTATTACTCAATTATGTACCTTTAATTAACAAAAAAATTAAATTAAATCCAATGTTTGTTTTTAAATGTTCAAATTAAATTAGAAATTTTAACACTAATTGCTAATTAATTATTCTCCAAACACTTTCAAAATCCATTAAAAAAAACTATTTACGTACGCATTTATTGCCGATCTTTAGGCATTAAAAAGAAACGCAATGCGCCTGTTACAAAGCAGACTGCAACAAATGAAACAATAACATACATTCATTAATTGCAGAATACGGAATAAATAAATACGAGAAACTTAAATGGTTTAAAAAAAAACTTATCACTTGGTAATTATAATATTACAAATGCTGTGAAAGTTGATATATTACCTTCGTAATAACATTGATTTATTATTGTGTTACTATTATAATGTGTGAATAATTAAGAAACTGTACGAAATGTTAAAACATTATAATTTATATTGTTGTAATGTGGCTACCAGAACGAGGCTATCATAATTATTTTATAAATGATTACAAATTTCATTTAATAAAACTAAAAAATAAATATTTACTAGTTTATTGGCAAAATAAAAGTTAAAGGGTAAAAATACATGCGTACAATACCTAAACCACCAACATAACTTGATTGATTGAGTTACGTGAAGATCAAAATAATTTGACGAATAAAGTACTAATGATCTTTATAGACACTTTTTATGAAGAAAGGTCATTAGTTCGTTATCCGTCAAATCACCAACATAACATTGAAGACATACATAACAAAAAGTAAGGCATAGCAGTAAAAAGGAAAGACAAGCTTTAAGAGCAACTGGTATTACAGAATATCTAAAAAACCAAGGTATTTGTTTAACCAAAAATACCTTGAAATGGAAATCAAGATTATTTACCAAACCACAATCGAACGAGAAATAATAATAAGCGACCCAAAAGTATTACAAAATGTTGCAAAACCCTGCACGACCAAATAAAGAACGAAAAAATAACTAAAGAATATGGATTAGGAAGCGAAGGATTAAGGTGGAATGTGGAGATTCGCTTTGATACCTAGACAGTTTTCTAATCCAACTTTAATCAGAACCAAGAATTAAGAAGAATTCCTTCGCGGAGAAGAGTCGATAAAATGAGGGCTGTAGTGAGTGATAGGCATATGGGAGAATGTCCCTTGGGAGGATGACCGTTCTAGAAGAGAGGAGAGGATGACCTTGGCAAGTACGAGATTGCAGACGGAGGAGAGAAGAAGAAAAAAATGGATGGGCGAGGGATACGGAGAATTCGTGATGTATGAGGTCTGGAAGGTTACGTGGAGTCCTCTAGTGGAGGAAAGCAAGGGAGTAGAAAAGGTTTGCTTGGATAGATGTAGAAACGTGAGAGAGTAGATGAGAAAAGACGGGGCCAGTGTAAAAATCAGTATCTTTACACTGATGAAACTGCGAAGAGAAAGTGGGAGGTGAAGGGATGAAGAAGACAGAAGTGGCAGAGTATAGTTTTAAGTCATGTATTGTAATAGAGGGAACTGCCAAATATTGTTTTTGTGTACATAATCAAGAAACCCCAAAAAATTGGATCTACTATATGATTTAACGATTATAACTTGCAGTACATGTTTTATACAACTTCATTCAAAGCGTTAAGAAGCTCCACATACAACTAAATTAAAAGTATAGAACAGGATAACACCAACTGTGCAGAATTTTTTTTCAAGTATGTATAACGAATTCTTTAGATGTAAATTAGAAGTGGATTGAAAACTGTAAGCGCATGTAAAATGGCTTAATTGCCAAGGCGTTGACATTACACTAAGCAGTAACCTTAGCATCACGAAAAAGGAAGGGTTTGATTGGAAGAACACAATTGTGATTGTGAATTCCGACCGTGCATTTTTCACACAAAATCTGACGTATGTGCTTTTAAAATTGATTTGTTATACATGTAATTTTCAAGATAAATAAATTCATAAATAAGTAAATTATCCTGGAAGAGAAAGGAAAACACAAGCTTTGAAAGCATCTGAAAGTACATAATGGATGAAAAAAAAATGTCGGAAATAAATCCTTAAATGGAAATTATGGTCATTTACTATAATTGAAAGTTATTACAAATATGCAAAACGCTATTCTAGTAAATCAAGGAAGAAACATTTCTAAAGAATGTTCCTGATCTGCATTCTTTAGAAATTTCTCTAATCCAATTTTAATTTAAACAAGATAATCAATCAAACCTAGAAAGTATATCTGATTCTATGGGATATAACGATTATAACTTGCAGCCTACAAAACCTAGCAGGTACATGGGAGGAGGCCAAGGTACCTGGAGAATAACCCTTTCATAAGAGAAAAGAGAGTGACCTAGGCAAGTGGAGAGGCAGAAAGAAATGGATGGGCGAGGGATACAGAGAATGGGCTGTATGAGAACGCGAAGGATACGGGAATGGGAGTAGAAGAGGATTGGGTGTATGGGTGTAGAAGCGTGAGAGAGTGGATGAAAGAAGACGGGGCCAGAATGAAGAAGAAATGAAAAAGACAGAAGATAGAGTTTTAAGTCATGTAACAGAGCAAAATGCCAAATAAAGGTTTTGTATATATAATCAAGAAATCCAAAAAAAGAATCGGATCTACTATGTGATATAATAATTACAACTTGCAACAACTTCAATCAAAGCGTTAAAAAGCTGCTCATACAACTGAACCAAGAATATAGTACATGACAACACCAACTGTGCTGTTTCTTTCTCTATGTTCAAAAGATCCTTTAGATGTAAATTGAAAGTGGATGAAAAAGTGAATGCGCAAACTAACTGGTTTAATTTTCAAGGGGTTGGCATTACATTAAAATTAACCTGGAATAGGAAGTAAAATGTAAATCAAGATCATTTACCAAAGAATAATCAGACTAGTATATGTGATAAGTATAAATCAGAAAGGACAACGGATTGTCCACAATTATTACAAATATGCAAAACGCTACTCGAGCAAATCAAGAAAGAAAAAAATTCCAAATAATGCAGACCAGGTAGCTCTAATCTAACCTCAATCTAAACAAGATAATCAAGATACCCCAGAAATTATCAAATACAATTGTATGGGATACTTGCAGCCTACAAAATACATAAAGTTTAAGCACTTAGTCAACAGTTTCTAAGGAAACAATTAGATGTATATTGGAATTGGTTGAAAGAATGATAGTACAAGTAAGCAGGTTTTCCTATCTAGGTGTTGAAATTACATGTGAGAAAGCTGGAACAGGGAGAACAACGACAAACTACGAAAGCAACGGGATGTCTTAAAAACCGTATCTGGAAAATTAATAGTTTAAAATGGAAATCAGATTTTACAAAGTAATAAATTCACCAGTGTGGTTCGAAAATGGTGGTAGATAACTTGAAATTATTACAAATTATAATAGTGGACTGAATCAAGAATGAAAAAATATGTCAAGAATTGCATATTCGAAGACTAGAAGAAAGATGATTAGAAAGGAGAGGAAATCATAGAGCCATCACGTAGAGATGATGCTGGATCATAGATTACCGAAAGAGGGCAAAATACTCTATCCAATATAACTGAGAAATGGGAGGCCATGGAGGTAGTGGAAAGAATTCCACAATCTTGGATGCAGCCGCTAAGGAGACTATGTAAAACACAAAATATCGCCTGCTTTCTTAAATTATTGCGGTGCATGAGGGAACGAAAAGAAGTCTGCGATTTTTCTTTTGATTTGGTCAAATGGAATCGTAATAAATGTAAGACCTACTGAATGACATTAAGTACGACAAAACGTGAAGAATGTGAATTCCACGATATCAGGAAGCTGTACAGAAAGCAGAAGAAAGCTATAAATTGGAAAGGATGTCAAATCGCAAACTATCAGAAAAAAAAGCAAAAAAATGTATTCTTTACAACTGAGGAAGTAGAAACCGTCGCAACGGTGGCAAAAAGTCTAGATATCATAGTCTAAGGATTCTTTGTATAGCAAATACTGCAGTGCGTGAAAGAAGGAAAACAAGCGATGTTTGTTTTTTTGGGTTTCATGAAGAGTATATCAGTATAAATAACACTGTTGTATACTTTCTTCATACATTATTTCTATGCTTAGATATATATTTCTAGTGCTAGGCGCTCATTATCAATAACAGCTTGTTGTTATTTATAAGAAAAAGAAGTCTATAGATTTTTTGATTGAGGCATATGAAATCGTAATAAATATCTATAATAAATTTATAAAAAGGTAAACAGAATAGTAATATAACATCAAGATTACTTCTAATCTAGGTTTCCTCAACAAGTAAAGTACATAAATGTTAAAAACAGCTCCCGAAAAGGGACGAAATTATCAGATTTGCCAAAAAAAGGATTCAGAGTCTGCCAGTCATAATGAACAGTGGGTGGATAAGGGTCTTAGTGGTCTCGTGATTCTTGCTGTCTAAATTTTTGTACGTGTACGTATAAGGAGAAAGAATAAAGAAAGAAGAAAAAATATTATCTAGTAACATTCAGTTTTGGATTCAAGCAAAAAATCTAATGATGCTCAACTAAATCTCATTGATTTGCATGTTATGTACAAAAAACTTGATATCTCGTATTATAACGAATTTCTCATTTCCAATGAGAGTTTCCAGAATAATAAGACATGCGATGAATGAATGATGTTTAAAAAATCACATAACCTACACTTGCAAAAACATTTTAGTTATTCCGTTCTAGTAATGTATGATGACGAAATTGACATTAAAAACACATCCCATAAGCGATGGCGGAATGCTTCACCATGTGTTGATAAAGACATGTTGGGCAAAGTCAATTAATGTGAGTTTGTCCAACATGATTCTAGCAGCTTATAGTGTAGAAATCCGCCAACACTTATAGGAGGTTTCTTTAATGATAATTTCATGTTGTAGGTAACGCTTCATTTCATTGTTGTGTGATGGTGAAATTACATTTAAAGATAAGTAATAGCGAAATAAAACGTGCATACTCTGATAAAGTGATTTTCAACAAAATAACATTCATAAACAATATGTGACGTACATTTATAGAAAGCAAGTTAGTAGTTTCGTTACAATGATATGGAATGGTGAATGATTATTTAAAGAACTTGTTACAAGCGGAGCGCATGCGCTTATAAGTGTCTAAATTTGAAATTGAAAATACTTAATAGAACAACTATTGAACCTGTGACTTAGTTCTTGTATAATTTTGTTAGAAATAGAACACATGATATTCGTGAGCAATAAAAGACCAAGAAATTATAGAAGGAATTGGGAACTTGAAAAGAAACTGCATTTTTTTGATATACCACACAAATATATCTCAGGTTTCTCAATAAAAACTTTATTTTTCAGTAGAGGCAAATCGGAACAACATAACAGTTTTGACATTTAGTTTTTTGACATATCAATAGTAGAAGCTTAGGTAATTATTACAATGAATTTAATTTCGCTTGAAAATCGCAATAAAATAATATAAACCCACCATGAAAATAGTGGATCTGTATAAGTTACATTTCGTAAAATCGTCCGTCTGAGACCGCTATTAAGAATTTGGTCGATTAATTTGAGTCGACATAATCGGTACATAATGTGCCAGCATCAATGCGTGTTAAAGTGAAAACATCGCAGCCGAATAGTAGATCCGAATTTATCAATTCCTTGGCGTTATCAACGATTGGGTTTATCCACAACGACTACAATGCGAATTTTGCTTAAGGATTTGGCTTTGATGCCTTACAACTGGTGCATGAATTGAAGCCGGCCGACCATTCACATCGCCGTAGATTCGCTGAATTCATTAATTCATTCTGGTTTTTCCGAAAAAATCATTTTTTCAGATGTAGCCCATTTTCATTTGTTTGGATACGTCAGAAAGCAAAATTGCCGCATTTGGGCTTCTGATAATCCAAGCGCGATTGTTGAGAAGTTTTTGCACACTCAACGTGTCACTGTATAAACTACGAACTTTTGATTCATCTATCACTTGGTGAAACATATTGTAGCAATTAATTACACATTTACCCAATTGTGTCACTGTATGGTGCGCTATGTGGTCTGGAGGCGTGATTGGGCCTTTTTCTTCAAAAATTCTGCTGGAAATGCGATTACAGTCAATGGATTACGCTATCGAAAGATGTGAAAAACTCAATTTTGGCCTATTATTGATGATATGGATATCACTGACATGTGGTTTCACAATTCACACAGCCCCCAAAACTGGGGGGGTTATGTTAAAGATAGAGTCTATACAAAGCCAATCGAATCGATTGCACCCTTAAAACTCAAAATCTGTGGCGTGATTAACGAAAAAACAGCCATTTTGCCAAAAGGTGAAAATTTTGCTGAAACAATCGACAACTATATAAGCGTGGTCGTGGTGGACATTTATCTGATTTCATTCTTCATTTATAATTGCCAAACTCTTTCTAATGCAACAAAATTTTGAATCATTGTCTTCTAAACTCTCTGTTTTATTTTATTAAAATAAAGTTCTTATTGATAAATCCAAAGTTTAAACATAATGATAACTATAAATTCAGTATGTTTCAATTTTGGTTTTTTTTGCCATAAGCAAGTTTCCTGGATGAAAACGGAGCTGATTTCTTAGAACAGTCTGTGAAGTATGAGAAGTTATTACCTGAAACTTATTTTATGTAGAATTTTGACATGTGGAAACTAAAAATATGTTTTCATTAATTCCTCAATGAATTCTTCATTATTTAGAATGGGATAATGGAAGTGTGATATAAATTATAGCTTGCAGCTTCAAAAAAAAAAAACTCAATGAAACTGACAGATTAAAACGCCTGATATCCTAGGCACGCCGCCTAATAAATTTCTACCCTAATATATTTGTATTCTGATGAAAGACACCGAGAAGATTTTCTGGATTTTCCCGCAACGCGAACACGGAAACTTCTTTCATGCCGGTTATTTATAAACATTCCCTCGCCCGTAGGCGTTTAATTCCACGGTATTATATACATATATTTGTTACATATTTCAGCAGGGGCGAACATAAATATATTTTTATCACGCACACCGGGGCATCTCGGCGTCGAAAGAGAGGGCGCGCCGAAAAATTTTCGTGCGCCGAAAAATCGATAGAGTGGGGTGGGGGAGGCCTACATGTGGGCACATATCCATTCATTTGCGTCGTGTCCGAGTGTATTTCATTACACTGGGAAAAAATGATTCGTCCAATTAAAACGTGGGATATATTTGCTTTGCATGGAATACTGGTAATTGATTGAAAATTGGAAAAATGAAAGTTGTTTGTTAATAAAGTTTAGGATTTATTAATTGGTTTTTAAATGAAAATTTATTATAAATGTTTACCTAAAGATAAAACTAAGATTTAATGAAAGTGTATAGATAAATTAGAATTTACCACCGACTGTATAATTGTTGTCTATGTTAAAAAAATGAAATTAGAAACTATATAATGTACACTGAAAATAGTTTTAAAGTTTTATAGTTTTATTTGGTTATATCTATACAATATTATGATTATCTTTCATAAATCTTCACTTCAGTTTTAATCTGTTAGATTGATTATCTTTTAGTTGATAAATTGTACTAAAAATGTTAAAATTTAATAAATAATTATACAGGGTGACTGACGAAAAACCTTTGGTGCTGTATCTCACTTATTTTTTATCCGATTTTAATAAATAAAACATTAAATTAAACCATTTTTAAAAGACTTTAATTTTTTTCTGAATATAAAAATGTAGACAAATTTATCCATACATCAAACTTAAGTCGAGAAAATGAGGATTAAAAAAATAAATAAAAAGTCAAGTATCCATTGTAAACAATATACAGACCCTATTTTAAATGTCAAAAGTGACAGTGACAGCCATTGATACAATACTGCAACGATTTTTAATTATTTCATAATTAAAATGTTGCAATATTTCAAACACTGTACTAGAATTTTGTGCTTCTACAGAAATCGTTTTTCAGTTTTTGAAATCTTGCAACATTTTTATTATGAAATTATTAAAAATCATTGCAGTATTGTACCAATGACTGACACTGTCACTTTTGACATTTGGAATAGGCTCTGTATATTGTTTACTATGGGTATTTGATTTTTAATTTTTTTTTAATCCTCAATTTCTCGACTTTGGTTTGATGAATGGATAAAATCGTTTACAAATTTAGATTCAGAAAAAAATACAGTGCAATTTAAAAAAAAAGTTGGTCGTCTTTTGTCAAAAACTGGATGCAAGAAAAAATATCAGTACCGTTCATATTAAAGTCTTTTAAAAATCATTTAATTTGATGTTTTATTTATTCAAATCGGATCAAAAATAAGCGAGATACAGCACCAAAGGTTTTTCGTCAGTCACCCTGTATAATGCTCACACACTCAAAATAAATTCTAAATACTTTTTATTTCAATTTGTTTTTTTTTTTAAGATCTTGACGTAGTTCACTAAATACAAAATGTTGATTATTAACACAAAATTTCGGCACTGCGTAATTATAAGGATATAAAGAACACTTCCGCAAAATTCTCGAAACCGCATTTTAGGTTCTTTTGTATATATTTTGAAAACCAAATATAATTCCAAAAAAAAATTCTCCTCTGCTGTAGATAATTCTCTATCAGCTAAGTATTTTTACCATTCAGGCCAGATTTTGGCCATTATTGACACATTAAAAATTGTCCTCCGTCAACAACAGCCATGGACGTTATAATTGTCGCTGTTGACAGATCCCTTCAATGTCGGTGGTTATTCACCCATGGTTTTATCGTATCCATTATTGACAATTTTATATCCATTTTACATGGAGTTATTTTAATAATTATTATTCACCTGATTTGTTTCACTTATTTTCAACTAGTTTAAACTTAATGCCATTGCCAAGAATGATGTACAAAACAATTTGGAAGAGGAATTCCTGGAATATTTCGATAAGATATAGCCCAAAATTTGTTACAAAGTTGAAGAAACATACTGCAAAATTCATCAAAAATGAAAAATCCTGAAACCCTAAAATAAATATTTCATAATTTTAAGTAGAAAAATTTGGAAAATTCTGGTGGAATATTTTCAAAAATTCGAAGAGGAATTGCTAAAAAATATCGCAATATTAAGAACCAAAACGACTAATCAAGTCAAAAATTATCAAAAATAGAAGCAACTTAACTGAATACTTAAATTTAAGCAAAAACATTTACTTTGTTGATATCACACTATTAGCAAAGCAAACGTTTTTGCTTGAAGTTAACGCTTCAACCATTATTCAATTTGAATATTAAGGACCTTAATAAAAATGTCCACAATTTAGAGAACCCCTGAAAAGTTTGATAAGATAAAAATTAATGAAGTAATATTTTGAAAATGGAAACAGAATTTCTGCAGAATTTTGGAACCCTCAAAGTAAATTCTAGTGTACGAAGAATGAAAAATTTTACAACGACCGTTGAAAAATATTTTAAGTAATCCGATTATCATTGAAGGTTATCCAACGGTTCTTCAAGGTTTCTTCTCTTATGACCATTTGACGGTAATTAGCATACAATAATAATAATAATAATAATAATAATAATAATCTTTATTTAGAAATGTTGCTATCTAACATACATTATTCATATTCAATATTTGTTGAATTTGATTCTCGTTTATCACGTGGTGAAACATTTAATATCACTCGAAATGAAACATTTATGATTATTTTTAAGGTTACTTAATGACTATTCATGATTATCCAATCATTCAAGTAATTATGTTAATCTAATCTAACGATTATTTAAGTCACTTAATAAAACACTGACGTAATGTAAGGTTTCAAAAAATCGTTTTATTGTTCTACAACAATTGTTTCGCCACACAGTGGCTTCATCAGGTAGATGACAAATATGGTTTTTACAATTTGCAGTCATTACTTATATATTGTACAACTAGGCGAACCAAAATAGGGGAGGGGGGTAATGTCGAGGTCCAAACAAATTATAATTTTGGATTTTCCTAATATAAATGTAAGATACTATATATATAAATATGCAATAATAATTGTGTTAAATGAATGTATTGTTATTCAATGTTTAACAAAGGTGAGTTATTGACTTCTAGTTGATCATTTAACAGAATACCGCGTTTGTTATATTTATTTATTTCCATTGATTCTAATAGATTGAGTTTGAGGCCTTTATTTTGTCTATGTAATATTTTGAAGTTGTCATTAAATGAATGTCCGTATTCTGTTAAATGATCAGCGTAGGTTGAGTTGGATTTTCCCTGAATGAAACAATTTTTATGTTCTTTTATTCGTTGCTCGAAATTTCTGCCAGTTTGACCAACGTACACTTTTGGACAATCTCCACAACTTAATAGATACACTCCTGATTCTTTATTTTTATTTGTTTTATCTTTGGAATTATTTATAAACTTGGATAGGGAATTATTAGTTCTAAAGGATGTGGTAATATTAAGGTTTTTTAGGATTTTCGCGATATCTTCTGATGATTTTCCTAGGTAAACTATTGATGTATAAGGATTCTGAGGTTTATTTTGAGGTTGGGGAAATATTAATGAAATAATTTGTTGTTGTTGTTTTTTGTGCAGTAGGTTTTTGATAGAGGAGATTGGGAAGCCATTGTTTTCGGCGATTTTGTAAATTCTGTTGAGTTCTATGTTAAAATTAGTTTTTGATATGGGGGTGTTAATAAGACGGTGCAGCATGGAATTAAAGGAGGCGAATTTGTGGGATTTTGGATGAAATGATTGCATATGTATCGTTGTATCGGTCTGTGTGGGTTTATGGAATATATTGAATTCATGTTTATTGTTTATTCGGGTAATTGTTAGGTCTAGGAAATTAATTGCGTTATTTGTTTCAACTTCTAGCGTGAATTTAATGTTACTATGTATTGAATTTATGTAATTTAAAAGAGATTGTAGTTGTCTATTAGTGCCTGTGAAGCAGACCAAAATGTCATCTACATATCTATGCCAATATAAACAATTTTTGAATAAACTATGTTTTTCGATTATTGATTCAATTTTTGAAATGAAGATTTCGGCAAGAAGAGGGCTTAGCGGATTACCCATTGCTAATCCTTCGGTTTGTTGGTAAAACCGATCGTTAAATTGGAAATAATTTTGGGTTAAGCATACCTCCAAGAATAAGAGAATTTCGGATGTAATAATAGGATTAGTTCCATTGGCGGTAAGCCTCTCTTTTATTATATCGATTACCTCCCTTAGTGGTATGCTTGGAAACATGTTTGATACGTCAATTATTTAAGTGCCTACAAAATTTTGGTAAATTAAAAATGGAGAATTTTTCAACGATCATTCAAAATCATTTATCATCATCATCCAGTTATGATTGAAGGTGTGCTGACAGTTGTGCAAGGTTGTTTACAACCAGTTAACGATTATTCAAATTGATTTAATATCATTCGAAAAAAGCCGTTCAAGATCATTATTTTTAAGGTTACCTAATGATCATTCAAGAACTTCCAATGGTCATACGTGTATCTAACGATTATTCAAGGTCATACACATGTTATGATGAAGTGAACATTCTAGGTTAATGAAAATCATTGTAATCACACACTTGAATATATTTAATTGTCTTTACTTTTCAATTCAAGTTGTTCTAGATCATTTAAATCAAAGATCATTCAATAATATATTGGAGTCATTTAGAGTTCAGGTACTGCGCCTGGTCAACAGTTGCAAAGGCAATTAGATACACAAGAAGAAGACAAAAAAACTTTATGCCATTAATTGAGTGATCAATAATTCAACGTTCATTCATGACATTGTCGTTTTGTATCATCTAACTAAAGTAATGTAGTTACTTGAGATACGTGAAGGTTTATATCACTTAATTGAAACACAGTTATAATCCTTTCTTCACTTTGGGTGAAGTGAAGAAAGAACAAAGTGAAGAAAGGAATATAACTGTGTGTGTAATTCAAATTTCTCGCCAAAAATGTAGCAATTATTTTTGTATTCTATACGTTATAAATACTATGAATTTTAAAAGTTAGAAACGAAAGCTAAGTCTATATAAAGGTACTTAAAGTATTCAATTGTCATTCAAGGGTACTTAAGGTCATGTAGCGATCATTAAAGGTCATCCAATTATTATTCAAGGTCAGCTGGCTAATATTCAAGGTTATTTGTTGATAAGATAATCTACGGATGATTTTGAATAGTCGTTGTATGACTTTAATTGGTCCTGAATTACTGGTATCATGTTAGATGACCTCTAAAGAATCTTTGGATGATTTTTAATAGTTTTTAGATGACATAAATTGACTTTGAATGACTTATTATGAATGAATGAACCCTATCTAGGATTATTATAAAATATACCGTTGTATAAATAAATAAAGCCACTAATGACCCCTGGGTGACTTTAATGGATCACCGGATGATTCTATGTTGCTGATGTTGAATGATTATTGCATGACCTTAAAAGGCCTTCAATTAGCTTTGAATGACTTCGAATGATCGTATAACCCCAAATAATATTTTTCTTAGATGATATTGGATGATCATTTAATTTTCTCCTTTCGATGTGCTAAGTAAGATTAATGAGGGCTTATGAGAAACATATGGGAAGGGCGTGGTCCAAACATACCAGGTCAGAGGCAATGTTTATTGAACTGTCGCCAAGCAGAGCTAAACAGCTCTTGTGAATATTTTTTGCATCAATTTATCAATGCAGCAATTGTTTCTGTATCCTGTACGTTATAAATACGAAAAATAAGTATACATAAAGGTATTTAAAGTATTCAATTGGTCATCATCTAATGATCATTAAGGGTCATCCAATTATTATTTAAAGTCAGCTGGTTAATATTCAAGGTTATTTGTTGATAAAATAATCGACAAATGATTTTGAATAGTCGTTGTATGACTTTAATTGGTTCTGAATCATGTTAGATGACCTCGAAAGAATCTTTGGATGATTTTGAATAGTTGTTGGATGACACAAACTGACTCTAAATTACTTATTATGAATGAATGATCTTAAATGACATTGAATGACCTTTGGATGATATATCTCCTCTTTCTGAAGATGATCTGAAGTTATGCAAGGTTGTTTAGAGTAAAGTAATATCTTTAATATCATTCGAAAAAAACCGTTCAAGATATTTTTTAAGGTTACCTAACGATCATTCAAGAATTTCCAATGGTCATTAATTTCTTTTATCTAAGAATTATTCAAAGTCTTCCGGGCAGACCGTTCGATAGCTTCTCTTACTCTTGCTAAATTTTCGGATGTTCTTACTGTTCTGGGTCTTCCTAAACCCCTACGTCTTCGTGTGGAAGCAATTTCTTCCAATGTACGCACCCAACTCGCGATTAAATTACGGTGAGGGACGGGATCACGACGCGCAAGATTTAAATGCAGCCGGAAGTCCCGCTGAATGGCGACTGCGAAGCCACCGATGTTCTCCAGATCAAACCATGGTAACGACTAAAAACGGCACGACGGCACGACATATTGGTCCGCTCGATCAACACCACCAATTGATGTAGTTTAATATACAACAACTTTTGGCTTTTGCACATCTTGCTGCTCTCTTCTTCTTCCAAATCTTCTTTTTGTGACAAATCCAGCCGTGCTTAATACTGTCACTATTTTTTGTCCTTCCAAGATAACAACATTGTCTTTCTCTTTTTGTATGCAACAGATTTGTATTCAGAAGAAAATTTTGGGTTTTTTGATTGAATCTGATAATCTGTTGATTTTTATTGTTTCCTTTAAATGGCGTTTTATTTTCAACAATTCATCAGCTAATTTAATACTAGTGTAATATCTATCTGTAAACATATGATAGCCTTCTGTATCGGGGATATTAGTTAACAATTTTTGATACAGGTGTAAAGGAATCCTGGAGGTGACAGGTAGTTCTGGTTTAATGAGATTTTCAGATGTAATACTTCCGTAATTAGAAAGGATATTGTTTACATATTCAGTTTCGGAATTCGCCAAAACATATCGGCTTATTTGGATTATAAGTTATAAAAGAAATCATTCTCTTGAATTTTACCACTGACTCATCTACACATATATTTTTGCCTGGTGTGAAGTATTCGGAAAATTTTGAATTTATGTACTCTTATATCAGTTTTTCGAGGATCTATTGTTTTTAAATGCAACATCCAAAATATTTGGTTAAATCGTCGCTTTGTAAATATAGTAAAAAAGAATGGTATCCTAGAATTAACCTTAGTTGACCAATACTCCTGCATCGTTCCCATATTTAGGATAATACCCAAAAATGCCCAGAATTCTTCCTTACTTGTGCCATGCCATGTGTGTCATATAAAATTCTTACTAAGAATTTTATCCTTCAGTCTGCTTTTAGCGTAGTTGTTGGTTTCTAACACTTTTTCATCAACAAGATCTTCAGTAAAGTACAATTTGAAAAATTGTACAGGTTTCTTGATGTTCGTAATTTGCGGTAATTTCTGTCCCGTTGAAAAGTTGATATTTTGTAGCGGATCATCACTTCCTGTAATATCGGTCCATTCATTGTTTTCCGCAGGAGCAACTTCTTCGTCTTCAGAATCGGATTCTATAACGTGAACTCTTCGTCTTTTTGCCGCTATTATTAGGTCGCTATCATCACTATCAGAAGCATTTTCTACATCGTTAACTAAATTTTGTTTAGGTCATCTCCGTGCAAAACAAAATCGAATTCATCTTCTACAACACTAATTTCACAATTTATCACCTTACATCTTCACGGCACAAGGGCTCAAAATTTTATGAAAATAAACACACGCATCAATACAAAAGCGCTTAAGTAGCAAAATATTCAGACAGTGGATTTATAAGCAAATATTTTAAATGTCGCAATATTTGCGACAACGGAGTATAAAGGGTTAAATGTTAGAAACGAAAAATAAGTATATATAAAAGTATTTAAAGTATTCAATCGGTCATTCAAGGGTACTTAAGATCATTTAACGATAACTAAAGGTCATCCAATTATTATTCAAGGTCATCTGGCGAATATTGAAAGTTATTTGTTCATAAAAATAATCGTCGAATGATTTTGAACAGTCGTTGGATGACTTTAATTGGTCCTGAATGACTGGTATCATGTTGGACGACCTCGAAAGAATCGTCGGATGATTTTGATTTTAAGTACCTTTGTAAGAGTTTCACTAATCTATTTATAATTTTCAATGATATTGGAATAGGAGATATGTTATCCAAAGGTCATTCAACGTCATTTAAGATCATTCATTCATAATAAGTCATTCAAAGTCGTAGTTGTTGGGTGATATAAATTGACTTATTATGAATGAATGATCTTAAATGACGTTGAATGACCTTTGGATGACATATCTCCTATTTCAATATCATTGAAAATTATAAATAGATTATTGAAACTCTTACAAAGGTACTTAGAATATCCAATGGGTCATTCAAAGCCACTTAGGCTCATCTAAGAATAAATCAAGGTCATTCAATTATTATTGATCTGTTAAATATTCAAGGTTCTGGTTCTGGTTCTGGTTCAGGCGATAGGATGGCAGAGAGTTCCGCCGCACATAGGCCCCAGTGGGCCCTTTGTATATATAAAGGTACTTAAAGTATTCAAGGGTACTTAAAATCATCTAACGATCACTAAAGATCATCCAATTATTATTCAAGGTCATCTGGCTAATATTCAAGGTTATTTGTTCATAAAATTAATCGTCTGATGATTTTGAATTGGATGACTTTAATTATTGGCCCGGAATGACTGGTATCATGTTGGATGACCTCGAAAAAATATTCAAGGTTCTGGTTCAGGCGATAGGAGGGCAGAGAGTTCCGCCGCACATAGACCCCAGTGGGCCCTTTGTATATATAAAGGTACTTAAAGTATTCAATAGGTCATTCAAGGGTACTTAAAATCATCTAACGATCACTAAAGATCATCCAATTATTATTCAAGGTCATCTGGCTAATATTCAAGGTTATTTGTTCATAAAAATAATCGTCTGATGATTTTGAATAGTCGTTGGATGACTTTAATTGGCCCGGAATGACTGATATCATGTTGGATGACCTCGAAAGAATCGTCGGATGATTTTGAATAGTTGTCGGATGACAAAAATTTACTTTGAATTACTTATTATGAATAAATGATCTTAAATGACATTGATTGAAAATTAGAAAAAGTAAAACTCTTGTTACGTTCCATTTCTTTATTAAATGAAATGGAACACAACAAGAGTTTTACTTCTCCTAATTTGAAAATTTAGTTCCATCAAGAAAGTAGCACAACAAGTATCGATTATATTAAGGACATTGATTGGCCTTTGGATGATATATCTATTTCTGAAGTCACTTTTTAGTATCATTGAAAATTATAAATACATTATTGAAAGTCTTACAAAGGTACTTCAAGTATTTAATAGGTCATTCAAGGGCACTTAGGATCATCTAAGAATAATTCAAGGTCATTCAATTATTATTCATCTGTTGAATATTCAAGATTCTGGTTCTGGCGATGGACTCCCCTCTGAGTCCTCATTCCTTGCTACGGTCAAGCCAACCCAAGGCAAGGTTATTTGAAGTAATCCAGTTATTAATAGTTAATTCAAGTTCACTGAATGTCATGCAGGTTACAAGACGATAATTCAAGTTCATTGATTGGACATTCAAAATTATTAAGAGTTATCAAAAGGTACGTAGGACACTCCGAAGAAAATCAATGTTCATGCAATTATTAATCAAGATCATTTGAAGGTTTTTCAAAGTTATTTAAAGTAATCTAAATATTATTATCATTTAAAGTGTATTTAAGATCATCCGTAGAACCCTAAACGGCATTGAAGTTTATAAAACGATAATTCAAGTTCTTCGAATGGATATTCAAAGTTATTTAAAGTTAATAGACGATCGTAGGGTTATCAGTCATTTAATTCAAGTTATTTATTTATTAAACGATTATTCAACACCACAATTAATTAAAGATCATCCGAAGAAGATTGCGCAATGCTCATTCAAGATCATCCAACTTTCGTTCAAGGTTATTATTTTATCCAACCAATTTATTCGGGTTATCTAAAATAATAAAAGAGAATTCGGACATTCAATATCATCGTAAATTAGATCAGATTAGATTAGACTATGTCGTTTTGGTATAGACAGACTTACAGCACGTCCACCTGGTTAGATATTTTGTACCAGTACCACACTACTAATATGTTCCCAGGAATGCAATTTCTTGGTAAAGTCAATTAACTTCTTAAGAGGCCATGCCCTAATCCGTTCTAGCGTTGTTGCCCTTTCTCCGCGTAGGGACAGTCTAGTGGTAGCCAGTGCTACACACACGAATAGAATTCCTCTGCCAATCCACATAGTCTACAAATGGTGTTGTCCACTTTAACTATCTTGTGGTGATGGTACTTCACTGGATAATGATCTGTAAGGAAACTCGTAACCAGTCTTATTTCGCTTTTAGTGAGGCATAAGAGCTCTTTGGCTCTGCTTGGCCACAGTTCAATAAACATTGCCTTTTGACCTGGTATGTTTATCCAGTACACTGTTTTGCGCAGTTATTCACACTCTTGGACCACGCCCTCCCCATATGCTTCCCATAAGCCCTCATTAATGTTACTCAGCACATCGAAGGGTAGGCCAAGAAAATCAAATGATCATTGAAGATCATCTAAGAAGAATATTATTTGGGGTTATACTACGATCATTCGAAGTCACCCAAAATTAATCCAAGGCCATTTAAGGTCATGCAGTAATCAATTATCAGCAACTTAAAATCATCCGGTGATCCATTAAAGTCCCCCAGAGGTCATTAATAATGACTACATTTAAGGTATTATTTATAATAATCCTAGATAAGGTTCAGAAGTTCCAATTTTATTTGTTTTGCTCTAGGTGTCTTCCAATTATCACTAAATTTTGTATATTAATAAATTTCTAATATTTAAGAAGAAGATTACTTAAGTTTAGGTTCAGAAATTCTATTAAGGTCATCCAAAGTGACACAGTAGTCTTTGACAAGTATTTAATGTTGTCCGAGAATATTTAAGGAAAAAATATATAGTTAAAGTTCAAAACCAACTAACTATTGGAAGATTTTTCCTTCTAGGGTCTTTCCAATTATCACAAATTTCAGAATTATCCAAGGATTCCGATGATCATCATCATCTAAAAGTCATTCAATAATGATGTCATTCAAGGTCAATAATTGTCATCCGATGATTCTTTAGAGGTCATACAACACCATCCGATGATTATATTTTTGAACAAATGAAATACTTGAAGTTATTGATTGTAAGTTGATTAGGTAGTCAATAATTTGTTTTCCAACGGTTAACAAAAATCATCCAAAGATTCTTTCCAGGCCATCCAACATGATAAAAGTTATTCAGGGCCAATTAATGTCATCCAACGACTATTCAAAATCACTCGACGGTTGCTTTTGAAGAACTGAAATTTATTGATTAGAAGTTAATTGTGTGATCAAAAATTGGGTTTTCGATCTCTGATAGAAAACAAATCTAAAATAAATTTTGGTCATAATTTTCCCTTATTTATAATTTTTTGTGTTAAAATTGCGAATGTTCTTTGTACAGAGCAGCAGCATTCCAACTTTTGGCTGAATTTTAATTGAAGCAGTAAATTAGCCCGAGCAGCAGTCCACTGGCTCTTGGAGCCCTGTAAATATTATTGTACCACGGAAGAGAGAAAAGAGAGTTTCAGCCGAGAGGGTTATTTATAATCCGCAGAGTCCAGAATCAACAACACATTTTCGCCCCGGGCGCCAAGGAGACAGAGGAGGCGCGAAAAAAACGTTTCGAACTACGAAAATAAACGCGGCTTTCCCCTTCTCGCGGATTTAATTAATGCCGACGCGGGGAATCAACAAGATGGCCTGGGTGGGCCAATTTCGCTAATTAATGGCGCCATTAAAATTGGATACGGCCCCGATGTTGTATACAAACAGTCGCGGAAATGATGAGGTGCTTAAATTGAATTGTTTGGTTTTCGCTACTCATAAAGTGTGCTGGAAATACACAGAAGAAATTTTGAGATGATACATATTTTTTTAGTGAAGACAAATTTGCTTCAGATCAGATTTAAATTTTTGGCATTCTTTGATAAAATAAAGTATCAAATCAAAAAATGATAAAATCTTCTCATATCCTTGCAAAAATATATCCTAATATTAATAAAAGAGAAGAGCTGAAAGACCATCGGTCAATAATTGTTGAGCAGAAAAATTGAACCAATGTCTTATATTTATTTTATCCATTACATGAATTTTATTTTATTTTTTCTGTAAATGAAGATGTTTAGTAGTAGTAAAAGAGAAGTGCAACAGCAAATTTAATCTAAATATATATTGACTTAATAAAGCCTTTCCAAGAAAGAACAAAATTCTTCATAGTGAAAAAAGAAAGAAAGGGACACCAACATTAAATATACTTTAGTAATTAAGGAAATTTACTACTGGTATCAAAAATACTGCTTATTTGGTTTTAAGTCTTAATACTCCTAAATAAGTAATGAAGAATGTCATATGAGATTGAAACAATTAAATAAGGATAATAACTACGATTATTACTATTAAACATTTTTTAGATATAGTCTGTTCGTTGGATCTTCCGTCGTACGTCACAAACTATCTCTTCAAAAAACGACGAAAGTTTTAAAGTGCGTTCTTTTTCTAACGCATTTGGTTTACTTTATCAGACTGAATTTTTTGCGTCCTTTATCGTAGCGATAGTTTGTGACGTACGACGGAAGATCCAACGAACAGACTATAGGTTACCATCAATAAACAGTTTTAAAATATATTTATTCCTGTGTTATATGACAAATGTTTTATAGTTCAATAAGATTTTCATTTAAGTATCATTTATGTCGAATCATGAACTTACAAATTGCAGCTCTGGAACGCCAAGCCAACAATTTTCTTCTATTTGCCAAGCGTTTTTATTCTCATGCAGACAAAAGGAAAGTCGCATGAAATTATCTCCTCATAGCTGAGTAATAACATCTAATCTTCAATCTATATCAGTGCCAAAGGGCGTTTTGTTATTATTATGCAATTATGCAGTTACCACTCCAATACCTTGCAGATTTTTTAAGCTCAGAGCGAAACGCATTTTTACAGCTCTTTGCCATCTCTCCGTTCCCATTTCTCAATTTCTTCTGTTACGGTACTTTTAAACTATTATACCTCTGTTACTGATTTACTTGTTACTAGTTTTTTCTTGCGTATGTCGATAAGAAACCGAGTTTCAAAAATATGTTGGGCAAAATTAAAGGTTATAGTAAATCAAAAAGTATTAAATTGTATTTTATTTCAAAGTTGTATACAATAATCTAATTAAGATAAATACCTTCCTTACAGTAAGAAAAAAACTTTATTGTTACTACTTTTTTCTTGCGTTTGTCGATAAGCATCCGAGTTTCAAAAATATGTTAGTCAAAATTAAAGATTGTAGTAAATCAAAAAGTATTAAATTGGATTTTATTGCAAAGTTATATACAATAATCTAATTAAGATAAACACCTTCCTTGCAGTAAGAAAAAAAGCCTGATTAACTTGATTTCACTTTTGTATATTTTGATTTAACTGTGTCTTTCTACTCATGACCAAAAAATGTTTATCAAAACTAAAGTTTAATAATGATTAGACGCTAAAGTCGCATTAAACAGAATATAAAGACATGAAATAAAGTTGAAATGTGTTTGGCAAATCCTTGTTCAAAAATATTGCCTTTATTTCAAGTTTTCACCAATTTAAGATAAGATTATCCATTTTTTTGTTTTATTTCAATATTATTTTTTATATGTTGGTATATAAAATACTATAATCTCTTTTTCTTTATTGAAATGAATCATTTAGAAATTTTGGACGATTCAAATTTTTTTGTTCCTTCATGAAAGATGTACTAGTGTATTTCATCTACTTTTGATTTTCTTTCAACATTATTTTTTGATATGTTGGTATTTAAAATACTATAATCACTTGTATTCCATTACATTGATTCGTTTAGAAATTTTGGACGAATTTTTTTTTTTAAATAAAAGCAATAATTAGATTTAATTGTTTTGGGCATTTCTGCAAAATTTTTGTTTCTTCATGGGAGCTTTATATATATTTCATATACATTTGATTTTAATAAGATATATATATATTTCCAAAGAATATTCATTGTTTTGTTGAAAAATTAAAAAATAAACTGTAGAAAAAATCCTTTAAGGTTTTGAATATTTCAACGCAGCAAAATCCATGTTTGTAAGTAAGAATCTTGTAGAAATAAAATTAAATAACGTTAGCTCTTGCATAACCCGTTGTTAATTTAAATGTTGCTCATTTAAAACATGTCGACTTACTTGTTCGCGGTAATCGGCTTTGTGGCTTGTGAATAATTTATGCAAATTCACCGATTCTAACGCGCTTGGATTTTTTTTCGACAGACACTGTTTATCATCCGGGGACCGTGTTGATCATTCCTCCTCGGCGATATATCATCGTTCTCGCATTGGGCGTTATATAACGATTTTTGACCTTTCTCCCAGTGCCTGAATTGTTGCTTTAATTTGTAACGAACGCGTGAGGTTTCAGAAAGAAAAAAAATACATATAGGTATTTTCACGTTCGCTCTTGCTGTTGTTAAGGTTCAGAACGTGAATAATATATTTATGAATATGAATATGCGATTGGCGAATTCTATATTTGTATGTGATGTCAATAATTTTTTCTATTAAGTTATTAGAAATCGTTTATTCGAAACGATTACCTAATCCCTAAGAATTATTAAATTGTAAACTTATTTATAATTGAAATGAGTAATTTTTAATTTGATTCATCAACAATGTTTATTTGTTCTTCTAAATCAGGCATGTGCAACGTACGACCTATGAAGAAGAAGACATTTTCGAAGAAGTAAAAGCAGCTTTTGATCAATTTGAGCTTAAATTGGAGAATCTAAGTGGAATTTATACTGATGGCGCTCCCGCTATGTTTGGTTCTAATTTAGGAGTTCTCAATAGAATTAAATTGGAACTATGTTGTAGGAATATTGACACTGAAGATTTGAGTGTATTTCACTGCATTTTACATCAACAAAATTTGTGTGCAAAATCTATCAAATTTACACATGTAATGAAAACAGTAGTTTTTTGCATAAATTTCATTAAATCGAGAGCACTTCACCACCGCCAGTTCCAAAAATTTTTGGAAGAACTGCTCTCTGAATTTTAAGATCTAACACTTTATTGTGAAGGTCGCTGGTTAAGTAAAGCAAAAATGTGATAACGATTTTATGATTTGAAAGATGAGGTATTTGTTTTTATGAATATGAAAGAAAAACCTGTACAAGAGCAAAAGGGTGTGTGATCTTCTTCTTATCTTTTCGTTCATGTAACAAGCCATATAAATTAATTAAATACAAAGTTGCAAACCCAAGAACAACTTGTTCATGAACTGTATGGTCACGTCATCATTCCAAAATAAATTAAGACTTTAGGAAAATCAGCTCCGAACAGGGAATACCTACCATTTTCCAACTCTTGCAAATCATAAAGATCATGCTAACTTCGTAACGTTTGGAAACGAGTTACAATTTTTAAGAAATGAATTTAACACCAGATTTAAAGATTTTCGCTGCTAAGAAGCAAGTCTGAAAATTTACCTCCCGATTTGATGTCGAAAATGGAAGAAGCTACGTTTGTATTGCAAATCGAACTCGTTGAATTGCAATAAAAATCCGATCTTAAGGCGATATATTTACTAAATGATAAATTTCCAAATCTCGCAACTTTATCTCAGAAAAAAATTACATTATTTGGAAGTACATACAAATGTTAGCAGCTATTTTCGAGAATGAAGTTTGTTAAATCAAAAACACGTAGGTGTCTGTTCTAAATATTCTAAACCAACTATTTAAATTATTCTATCATTGGAGGCCTGATGTTACGTTTCCTTGTGATGCGTTTTAATTTTGAAGATTTAAGAAAATTTAAGTTTCTCTCGTTCAAAAATAAAAATGTATATTCTGCATTTATTTTTGGTTTTCAAAATATTCTTTTAAATCATTTTGTCACGAAAGCAAAAAACGTTACTGAAGAATAAAATATTTCACAAGAACATTTTCCAACAAGATCATAGAGAGTACTGAGTGCTTTTAGTAATATGGGGCTTGTGCAATTAGCGCAGTCTTTTCGGCCTTCAAGAGAGGGCAGGCAGATTTGTCTAAATAATTAGAATCTGGATTGTAAAAATCACCGACGAGGGGGTTATAAAGAAATACTTGCACATTGATATTTAAACAGATTGTTTTTAAAAAATCGGTATGTTTAACATCATCAATCGATTTTTTAATTGTCAAACCTTTATTTCGATCAAATTTCGTAACAAATTTTTATTGCCAAGATATTTTCTATTATTTTCTAAACATTGTTAAACAATTTAAGCACGTTGTTCCATCTTCTGAGCCTAAACTATTGACTGTAAAATGTTTTTTTAATGTGATTTTTAACACTTGCTGTGCGGTGTAAGTGTTTTGTAAAACAATAGTTAAAACTAAATAGTTTTTAATGATAGATAGATAGGTAGTATTAATTTATCCATTCTACTTACATAATAAAATTCAAAATACATACGTAAAAATAATTTCTTACAAAAATTTAATGAATCTACTAGTAATAAAGAAATTTTCTTCTTTACTTAAATAATATTAAAATATTATAGAAAATGTTAATTAATGCTTTTTCAAATTTGAAAGATGACTAATACATATATATTTTAATTTTCAGAAAATTCACCCTCTTCTTCCTATCACCAGCCAGCGATTGGAGGTGTTTCCACTTTAAAATAAGGTATTGTTCAGCAGCTATTTGAGCTTTAGCTTTTCCTATATAGAATATTTAGGAAAAGTATTGTTTTCGTGAATGAGATTGTCTGTGGGCGCTATATCTCAAAAACGAATTAACCTATTGAGATGAAACATTAAACTTAACGCTTTTTTATTATAAACTAGAACTGAAAAGCTTTTGGTAAAACATTCATAAACCAAAAGTGGATGTTTACTCGAGGCAGTTTTTTGATTTTTCTCGATATTTTTCTAAATTTGAAAAATATTGCATAACTTTTCAAACAAAAGTTATAGTGAATGAGAAACTGAACAAGTTTTATTGAAACATGTTTTTAATAAAGTTGCGAGAAAAAAGTTTTGATATTTTCTGTCTATTGCTAATAAACTTTAGGAGTTACATGAAATTTATATAACAAATAATTGTAAAAATTCTAAAATTTAGCAAATTGTTAGCAGTAACCTTTTTGCGTAAATTTCATAGTTTTCGAGAAAAATGTAAGGAAAATACTATGATGGCCACATCACCATTTTTTTATGTTTTTTTTTATATTTTACAACTTTTAATTAAAACCCTCGCTTATGTTTTACTGATTGGAGGGTGGAATAGAGGCCACCCACCCACCCTACATATACATGATAACTTTAATAACTAATCGTTGATGATTTCGCTTCTTAAAAAAACAATAAAACCCTTCATGTAATAAAAAATAAATCTAAATCAAAATTTAAGTTTAAATATAAATTACTTTCTATAGCTAATCTAATTTAGATTTAGTGTCTGCCCACCCATCATACATAAAATTTTTACTAATTTACTCATTCAAAATTTCACCTTTTTAATTTCTATTTTATTCAAAAAGTTTTGTAATTAATTTTATTGAAAACCGCGAGACAATAAGGAATTATGGTTTATATGTATATGTAGGGCAGGTGGGTGGCTACTATCCCACCCTTCAATCAGTAAAGAATCATCAAAAAGTTATTTGAAAAATTTGTATGAATAAATCTCTAAAAGTTGCAATTAGTTTGTGTTTATTTATATTTTACAACTTTTAATTAAAACCCTCGCTAATGTTTTACTGATTGGAGAGTGGGATAGAGGCCACCCACCCACCCTACATATACATGATAACTTCAATTACTAACCGATGATGATTTTGCTGCTAAAAACAGTCACACCCTTTATGTAATGAAAAATAAAACAAAATCAAAATTTAAGTTTAAATATAAAAGACTCTATGCATTTATGCATTTATTTTTTACTAATTTTATCACTCAAAAATGTTGCCTTCTTAATTTCTTTTTTATTCAAAAAGTGTTGTAATTAATTTTATTGGAAACCGTGAGACGATAAGGAATTGAAATTAATATGTATATGTAGGGTGGGTGGGTGGCCTCTATCCCACCCTCCAATCAGTAAAACATCATCAAAAATTATTTGAAAAATGTGTTTGAATAAATCTTTTAAAATTTGCAATTATGTTATGTTTATTTAGGTTTTACAACTTTTAATTAAAACCCACGCTTATGTTTTACTGATTGGAGGGTGGGATAGAGGTCACACACCCACCCTACATATACATAATAACTTTAAATACTAATTGTTAATGATTTTGCTGCTTAAAAAACAAAAAAATCTTGTATCTAATAAAAACTGAAACATAATCAAAATTTAAGTTTAAATTTGAATTACTTTCTATAGCTAATCTTATTTAAGCTTAACTTAAAGCTTCAACGTATCAAGTATATTAATTTTATTAATTTACACACTCAAAAATTCTTTGGCAATTTCCTTTTATTCAAATGTTGTAATTAAAGTTATTGCAAACCGCAAGGCGATCAGTAATAAAAGTTAATATGTATATGTAGCGTGGGTGGGTGGCCTCTATCCCCCACCCGCCAGTAGGTAAAACATCATCAAAAATTATTTATTATTGTATACATCAATTAAAAATGCAATTATTTTGTGTTTCTTTACATTTTACAACTTTTAACTAAAACCCTCGATTATGTTTTACTGATTAAATGGTGGGATAGAGGCCACCCACCCACCCTACATATACATGATCACTTTAATTACTAATCGTTGATGATTGTTCTGCTAAAAACAATTAAACATTTTATGTAATAAAAAATAAAACAAAATCAAAATTAAAGTTTAAATATAAATTAGCTACTCTTATCTAATGTATATTTAAAGTCTGCACCCATCATGCATTAATTTTTGACTAATTCTCTAACTCAAAAATGTTGCCTTTTTAATTTCTTTTTTATTTTCACAAAGTTTTGTAATTAATTTTAGTGGAAACCGCGAGAAAATAAGGAATTACAGTTTATATGTATATGTAGGGCGGGTGGGTGGCCTCTATCCACTGTCCAATCAAAAAACATCATCAAAAATTATTTGAAAAATTTGTTTGAATAAATCTATTAATATTTGCAATATTATGTTTATTTACATTTTACAACTTTTAATTAAAACCCTCGCTTATGTTTTACTGATTGGAAGGTGGGTTAGAGGACACCCAACAACCCTACACATAAATGACTGTATTTTTACTTTCCCTAGTTCTCTATATAGGTAAAGTATTTACGAATGATCCTATTGAGATGAAACTTTCAATTTAAGGTTTTATCATTAAAAGCTGGAACTGAAAAACTTTTGGTGAACATTCGTAAACCGGTGGTGGATGTTTGCTCGAGGCGTTTTTTTCAAAATTTGAAGAATATTACATAACTTTTTAAACAAAAGTTAAAGGGAATTGAAAACTGAACAAGTTTTAATGAAACATATTTTTCATAAGGTTTTTAACACTTTGACTGCCATAGCAATTTTTAGAATTCCGGTCTAAAAAGCCAATTTTATTTAATTATATTATATTATTAGAAACTCTAATTATAGTACATAGTTATCATCAAAAAGTATAGAAAATGTATTTTTTTAGAAAAAAAGGTCTTACGAATTATCTCGTAGTTGGCTTATGTAACAGAAATCTCTTCGCGGAAGCCATCTATGAGTTAATTCGTACACAGACACGCTTAGTTTAGCTTCGCTAAAGCTGACTTAGAGATCTGCTTCCATATTCAGATATTGTCAGGTGCATCACATTTACGTCTTTCTTGACTGTGTTGTTTTATAATTATTGTTATAATTAAGTTATCAAGAACCCAATATGAGTAAGAAAAGACCACTGACTCAAAATGGACTTGAGTACTACGCTAATCTAAGTGATTTGACGAGATTTTTGGCGAGGATGGTAACAATAGTAACGGAGAATTCAAGTGATAGTGACAATGAAGTCGTCTCCGAACCTGAAGATAAGGTTGTTGCCGAACATGATGATAATGACGATGATTCCCAAAACATCAAATGCGAATGATAATTTGTGGGCAGAAATTCAACAAAATCCTGAATTATTTATTTTCAACAAAATATTGTTGTGAAATTGGATATGTCAAATTTTACAGTGCAAACGCTTGAGGACTTATTTTTTTAGAAATAGTTTCTTGCATTACTGGTCGAAAAAACTAATTTATATGCTGCGCAAGGAATTGCAAAACGTAAAGCAATAAAAAATCTAACAGGGTATCAAAGTGGACAGACGCTAATGCTGCAGAGACGAAAGTTTTTATTGGACTTTTGTTACAAACGGGGCCTTGTTCTTTTCCATAAACTGAACATTACTGGAGCACAAACAAGCTATATAATTTAGTGTTTTGGCCCCCAAATATGAGTCAAAATCAATTCCAGTTGTTACATCGTTATTTTCATGATTCGTCGATAACTCAATACCATCTGCCGACAGATTATACAAGATGAGACCAATACTATACCATTTAAATAATATTATGCGTGAAAGCTATGTACCAGATAAAAATATTTGTATTGATGAATCCATGATACTGGAAGAAAGCATTTCCGCCAGTACGTAAAAAACATTAATACGGTGTGAAACTGTATGTACTATGTGAGTCCGGCGGTCTTGTATTGAAAATAATGGTTTACGGCGGAAAATCTGAAGAAACTGACCATAATTTAGGTCACACTACTGATGTGTTACATTTATCTACTTGAGGACTATCTCGATACACTGTTTACATGGATAATTTTTATAATTCTGTTACTCTTACGAAACTGCTAAATACACGAAAAACTTATGTATGTAGAACCCTACGAAATAACAGAAAGGGAAATCCCAAAGATGTGGTAAATGGTAAACTGAAAAAGGGGAATGTATTTGGCAGCAAAATGATCCTTACTCCATGCAAATGGAAAGACAAACGAGATGTTCTTACCATTTAAAATACATGTTGTTGAAATGGTAGAGGTGTCCAATCGCAATGGAAAACTTTCTATGAAACCGAATATAATTCGAGATTACAATTAAGGAATGTCTGGCATTGACCGATCAGATCAAATGCTGTCATACTACACATCTCTAAGAAAGACTATTAGATGGCCCAAAAAGGTTGCACTACGTATTGTAGAGATATATACAATGCGCACAAAATTTTTCAAATATAACTTGTTCTAAAATAAAGAATACAGAAGAATTAGTCGTTGCGTTGATTGGAGAAGAGATTCAACCAGTTTCGAAAAAAATATAATTGCTAAAGCTCCATTATTTAGAGAGTCTGCCACCTACCGAAAAAAAACAGCGACCGACAAAGCAAAAAACGCAAAGAAAAGCTTTATTTTTGTCCGCCCTATGAAGAGAAGCAGTGAAAGATTGTTTTAAAAAGTTTCAGAAACAATAAAAATATTCTTTTACTTCTTGATTTGGAATAAATTTTTTATAATTATTTTTTTCTGTACATTTATTAATAAATTTTCTGTTCATGTATGGTAAGCAATCACAAATATGCTTATGAGCTTCACTAGAATGACCTTGCTGTGTTACAAAAAATATATTGATAAGTAGTGTCAAATAATAACTCTTTTTAAATGCAAAAGGTCATAATTGACAAATCGTGATTAAGAGAGTCTTTATGGAGCAACTGTCACCAGAAGAACAGAATGTCAGAATGCAAGAGCTCAAGCCATTTCAAATGCGATCACAAGTGTATACAATTGTTATATAAAATATCAGTATATTTTTGTTAGCACATTGGATAAAATAAATAATACCTAATAACTAATAAACACTTTGTATACCTTTAACACAGTTTTCAAAAAAAACTATTTTTCTTGTAAAAGGTGTACAATATCATATTGTACATATTTTGCCTTCAGGTAACTGTAATATTTCGTCTAACGGTAATCCTATTCAAATTTTTGCGTTTTAACGTCGCGCCCAAGGTTTGCGTCACCTGGTAAAAATTCGTGCACTTCTGCATAAAAATGTGCCGCCGTTATCCGGGCAAGGTTGCAGTAATTGCAAAGTAATAAATCGTAGGTGCAAGGAATGTTTGGGTGGTGAATTCGTTCCGGCGTTGCGGAAGACCCCCGGGGGCCGTCGTGCTGTAAACCGCGGCCGTTTTTGAGGGTTTTATTGCTTACCGGTACCGTTACGCCAGCAAGTGACTTTTTTGAAAAACGTAAAGTCCCCGAGCAAACAATACACCGTGACGGAAGACGAATTTTTTTTCCTAAGATTTAGTATTTTTTCGACGGCCGCGCAGTGTTGATGTTCTTCCTTTTTTGAAGGAACTTTCTTTCTTGGCAAACAACGAGCTGCTAGTTTTAACGCGTCGGACGAGTGAAGAGATTATGTGATTATTCCGGTACCGGAGGCGTTTTTAATTCGAAAATAATAAGCGCCGGCGAAATTGGTTCGCCCGGTCCGGTTAGTTTGGGCGGGTGTGGTTAGTGCGGATCTATTATAAGTTCGGACCCAAGGCTGTTTCTAGCCCGCAGAATGGCCGACTAACTGCAATTATTAGGAACCTTAATTATATCCTTATCGGGGCGAAAGGATGGAGCGCGGGTGCGTGCCGCAATTTCCCTATTTTAAATGTTGATAGCGTGTCGGCCTGGCCAGTTTAATGTTGTGACTGTGTTCATGTTCAGTTCGGTGAAGATTGTGAATGTGTGTGGACGGTGTTGCCCCCGCGTTAGATCTTATTGGGAGGAAATTACGAGTCCGAAAAGGTAATAGAGGGTGGGGAAATTGTCAATTGAATTAATCACATAAAATGGGTAGTTCTATTGATGGTGAGGTATATTAACTAGGTGATAATAGCTTTACAATAATATAAGTATGCATGATCTTTACCCTAAATTCAAAACTGAGGTATTTAATTCCGTAATAACTTGTCTCCAAATGCGCTACACTGATGAGGTCCTAATACGCCTAAACCCTTTGTAATATTATCAAATAAAGATTCTATAACGTTATGAATTTATACTTATCTGTAATTTCAATTATTGATATTAGCTATTTGTTATTGTTGTATAATATTTTATTACTTATTTTCTGTAATTATTATGTTTAGTTTGAAAAGGAAGGGTGTTAAAACACAAATTTTTGGGTTGAGGAATAGTGAATAAATAGCCACATAAATTATTGTAATTTTTCCACATATATATTTTTAAGTTGGGATAGAACCTACAGACTTAGCGCTCGTGAGCAGACACCAAATGTACCAAATTTTAGTATTTTAGTACGGTACTTTTTAAATTTTTGACGAAAGAAAACGGATTAAAATTTTGAAGATAGATAAACTAGAAACTATTTTTGACCAAAAGAAAGGGATTAGAAATAGGAAAACACATGGTTAACACGAACTTCTTGTGTATCGACTTAATTGTGTTATTCTGGTGCTTAAAAATAAAATTACTTTAGTTGATTTGTCAATAAATTGTACATACTATGGACATTCACATTATGACACAACATCAAGTCTTTTTATCCGCCGTCGGACAACACAAACATTCAAACTTATTCGTAAGATACTTTGCTGGTACTGTAAAATTCCTACAATGGGTTTTAATCAATTCACACTGTTGAAGTCTTAAGTATAGATAAAATAAATAGATGTAAGTAAGATATTGAATTATTATTTGTTTGAGAAACAAATATTTTGAAGCATATATTTTGAATCCCACGGTAATATCATAAATTTCAATAATAATATACAAGAATAATAATAATCATTTCTATTCACTACAAGATTTACTAATTCAAAAAATATCAAAATTTTAAATTTGCTGAATTAGTAACGTTTTACTGCTATTGTGAAACAAAATTATTCATTCGTTTTTACTTTACAAAATCCTGTTAAAATAAGGAAAACAAAATTAAGATATATACATTAAAAATTACAAAAATTTAGGTAAATAAGAATAAAAATTTGGTTTTTTTCTATCTTGGACTTAACATCTATTTGAATTGTTTTTTTAATATTTTGTGGCATTGTGAATACTTCTGCCTTTATCACCACTATTAAAATTATTATAATTATTAGTCATATTTATTTATTTAATCTGTATGGTTTTATAAAATGTAAAATTTATATATAGTGTATAAAAATATTTCAAAACAAATTTAACATCATACTAAACGAAAACATCACATTCTTGTAAGGCGAATTTGTACTCTTAGTCAATATTAGAGTTTCACATTGTATGCTTTTTTATTATTCCTTAAACCTGAGAATAATATATCATTAAATGTTAACTGAATGTTATAGACCTCAAACTGTTTGTGATTGTATGTTTCGACAATTTTTCCTCCGTTGAAAAAGACAAAAAATGTTGTTTACATTTAGACATAATTTACATTGAATTGTATTTAATTAATTAATTTAATAGCAATAAATAGCTTGTGTGAGGTTATGTTATCACATAAAAACAGTTGAAATTTTACACAAAACAATTGAAATTAAAGAAAGTGCTTACAAGCCTTCAAAAAGTCAGTTTCATCATTCATCATTTTTCATTATAATTGTACACAAAAGTAATATAAATGGTGTACTCGGTATGATTTAAAACTATATAAGAGATATTCACGGTTTCATTTGTGTTGTGCGAAGTTATCACTATTGAATTAAAACACTTTCCTTCACTTTTACACACAGAAGTAAAAAAACACAGTAATTAACATCAAGGCGAAAAGAAAATCATCTATTCTTAGAAGAAAATTAGAAAAATTGAAAGAAGAACAACTCACAAGAGAAGTTAAACCCATAAACGTAAATTAGGTTTTAGTTCATATCAAATCGGATGCTACCTTCACTAATGAAGAAATGAAACTTCTGGAAAAGGGTTTCAAACATTCGATACCAACAACATCCACACAAATAGAAACCATCATCAACGACATAGATATAGCGGCTACATATCTAAGTATCGAAGAAGCTACAACGTTCCGAATAGCAACCAAAGAATCATTATAGAAGACATTGAAGAAACCGAAAAGGATCCAGAAGAAAAACAAGGATTATAGGATTATAAAACAATGTCATCACTAAAACGAAAAAACGTGTTATATCTAAAATCTGACAAAGGTAATGCCGTCGTTGCCGTAAATAAAAATGACTACAGTGATAGCGTAAAACAAATGTTAGAGAAAGGACCTTATCAAGAGCAAAAGAAAAATCCACTAAATATTTATATAGTTAAAATCAATTCCATTTTAAAACCAACATGTCTAATTGATAAAATAAACTCATATACAAATTAAAACTGAAAAACCCGTCACTTCCGAAACAATATTGAAAAGTAAAGGAAGGAAATTACAAAGTGTTTTAATTCAACATATAAGAGATATATAGTCTGTCCGTTGGATCTTCCGTCGTACGTCACAAAATATCGCTTCGAGAAACGACACAAAAACATTCAGTCTGATAAAATAAACCAAATGCGTTAGAAAAAGAACGCACTGTAAAACTGTCGTCGTTTTTTGAAGCGATAGTTTGTGACCTAGGACGGAAGATCCAACGGATGGACTATAGTTTTAAATTGCTTAATTTATGTTTTTTGACATCGTTTAAAATATGGCGCAGCTAGTAGGATTTTTGTATGATTTTATATTAACGAAATTATATTGTTTTTAAAAATGTTTTTTTTCTTGAATATAATTCTAGTTTTATACTTCGCGTATTAATTAAATTAAAATTAATTAAAGGGTGGGGTAGTAACCACCGACATATTAACATAAGCTACGTTTTTATATATAAATTTCTAATACTAATATAATTGTCGATTTTTTTTTTAACCAAAACTATGAATAGTAGTTTTGTTTTAAAAGTTTATGTAGGGTAGGTGGGTGTTCTCTAAGCCACCCTCCAATCAGTAGGACATACATCAAAATATTAATGAAAGCAATTTAAATTAATACCATTTCTTGTATTATTTAATAAGTACTCTTTCTTTTTAGAAGTAATTGTTTAATTGAAATACCCTTTTTAATAATCTAGTAATTAAAGGATGGGATAGTGACCACCGCAAGTCCTACATATACATATTAATTTAAGCTTCGATTTTACATATAAATTTATTAATTTAATGCTTAAATTACTGTCGTAATTAAAACAATGAACAGAGGTTTCATTTTAAAGGAATGTGTAGGATGGGTGGGTGGACTCTATTTACATTCTACAATCAATAGAACATGCAAAAGTATATTAATTAAGGTAAATTAAAATACTTATGTTTGCATAATTTAATAAGTAACAATCGTTAGAATTTCACAAACAAAATTATTTAAAAGTTCAAACAGCTTTTAAGTTAAATTCAAAAATTGCAAAGATTTGTAGAAAATATATTCAAATTTTTTTGCAAAAATATATGTGAAAACAGGGAGTGGACATTTAAAATTATTTTTAAATTTTCATAAAATATTTAAATTTAAAAAAATGGGTGCATTATATTAGAAATATTAATATTGAACAGGGTAAATAATAAGTTGCTTCCTTTTCCTGAAGAAATGAAGTATAAATATTTAGTTTTATTATATGTTTTGTAAGATTACATTCAATATAGCTAATATTATAAATTTTTGGGTAAAACATATTTTTTGTTTGAGCATAATACCTCTGCTAATATCGTTTTTTTAAAATTTTTAGTTAATGTATTCTTTTACTTTTTGAAAGTCGCACGTATCGACAGAGCAACGAAGAGCTGTAATACAGCGAAACACGTGTCTGCAGATAGCTATTATATAATACATTTGGTAACGCGGTTAGAAAGCGATAACAACACAAACAATGTTGACTTGTTATATAATTCAATACCTAGAGGTGCTTTAGCACGTATATTAGTTGTTTTAACTATTATCTTATGCAACGCCTGTATTTGAATTATGAAATTTTTTTAAATACAGTTTTTTTATTCATCTCACGTATTAAGGTTTAAATTTTGTTCACATCATACAGGTTGTAAAATATACCATATATTTCTATATTTATTTGTTTTAATTCTGTGCTAACAAAAAAGCCTTCTAGATTCACAACGCGGATGCCATTTTGATTAGAGGCCGAGCTTATAGAAGTTATTAGAGGTTATTAGAGGTCGCATATGCCGAACCCCCATCTTACAATCTTAATTCGATTTTGTTAGTAATTATATGCTTAAAATTTACCTATTTAAACCTGTACATCTGTCACAATTTTGAGAAACATTGTATTCTCTCCTTCCTTCAAACTTATTATTAATTTTTAGATATTCATTTGTTTTCGTTATTTTCATTCAAACAACTTTACCTCATTTGACTTTAATCAGCTAGTTAATATTTTTTTCTTTAAATGTTGATGTGTAAAATTCAAAAGAATTTTAAATAAAGTGCTAAAATAAAGCCATCCTGTTTCCTTAATTAAATCAAACAGAATTGTTTGTCATTTTAGTTTGGCACTGATTTTTTAATTCATAGTAACCGCTTATTTCTTCATCTTCGTCTTTATCTTCTCTCATTTCTTAAATTTATTAACTTTTTGATTCGTTGATTTGTTTTCATTTCGGCTGTGTCTAATATGAGTTAAAGGAAATATGTGTAGACAATTAGAATTTCCAGCAGTAGATATAGTTAAACCAATGTAGCTTTTAATTAGTTTGAATCCAAATATAAATGGTAATAGAGAGAGAATAACATCTTTATTCAGACAACTATATATACAATTAAAAACATTGACAAATGGAATATAATGGTTAGTCTGTCCGTTTGGGCTATCGACCATCGGTCTTTCTGCCCTGTCTTGACTCTAAGTTATGTTTAAAAAATAAATATCTTTGCTAGCTAGCTTAACTGTCTGGATGATTCGAACTAATGAATTGATGTAGCGTGATTGATGGGTGTTTATGTTTAGGGGGGATATTGGGGTTCCGGGGGGTACAGAATTTATTGAGGAGGGTTACATTAAAGGGATTTTTGGCAAATTTTATACTAAGGCTTATTATTCGTTGGATGGTAATAGATTATTTAGGTTTCTGTTAATTTTATTTTTAATAGAAACTGATTAAAATTTCACATAATTTTGAGGTTAGGTTATATTATTTTACATTATTCATTTTTGTTGATGATCAAACAACTAATTTGCGTGTTAAAAGCAAAGCTAAAGCAACATTAGTTTGAATGTATTTATTTCTATCAAAAAATGTTGGTGGTTATCCGCCCATTTGGGATCTAGTGCAACGTTTACAAAATAGATGGCTCCTTTATGGTAATATCGAAATCGATGGTTAACACGGAGAGTTAAATACTCCAAAGTAAAACTGCGCTACGCTGATGAGATCCAAAATAGATCGAATCCGGTTGGTGACTGTTGATAGGCCAATAATTAAAAAGGTTCATAATTCAATATCTGTCGGGGTATTAGGCAGGAAAGTTGATGTTTCAATAAAATTTTTGTTTTGTAGTCTTAATAGGAGTCATTATTGTAGATTTACGAAATGTTTTCATATTTTTAAATGATTAGTGAATTTTTTACAAGGACCTAAGGACATTTAATTGGTTTAGTGCTTTACTAATTAAAAAATATATAAGATTGATTAATTTCTCATTTCTAGTTGCTAATAAAACATGGTTATACCAACTGAAACTCATTTAAAAAAAAATAAACTATTGTATAAATTGATCTTCAAACTACAAAAGAATGTCAATCCCTGAAAATAAGCACATCCGAGACCAATACCACTTTATAAGAATGCTATTAAAACTGAGAAAATTATAGCACATGAAGAATATATCAAGCGCTCTAGTAATAAACAAAAACCGACTTAATGGAATAAGAACGTCAAATATGGAACATAATGCTAAATTTTAATTATCATTTTTCCACCATCGCGGATAATATATTAAACAGTCCCGCATTCAAATTTGAATCCTCTTGATATCAATGTCAATCCTATGCGGTCATTTAGCTTTCAGGAGGTATCGGTATCGAAAAATAGCAAGGTCTTTGATGTGTATGGAGTTTCATCTTATATACTAAAACCAGTAATAGATCTCGTTACCATTTCTATAACGGCACTAATTAATGACATACATCATCACTAGTAATAACTTCCCGGATAATATGAAATGTGCAAAATGAATTCCCATTTACAAAAAAGGGAACAAATCTGACTTGAATAACTATAGGCCTATCAGTCTGTTACTTATAATATCTTATTTGCTAATGACATAACTCTTTTAAGCACAGGATATAGTATTAATGAGGCTAAGTCACAAATATTGTCAAATCAAACTAAGGCATCAGAATGGTTTAAAGCAAATAAACTAGTCATGAATGGAACGAAAACTGTTGAAATACTTTCAAAAATGTTGACGTTGAACACAGGGAATTAGCTTGTTTCTTGGATATTCAACTTGACTCAAAATTAAGTTGGAATAGCCATAGTGACTATGTGTCTGAAAAATTGACGAAAGCTACATACTGCTTAAGAGCACTTTCAATGATGGTTTCACATGAGGTGCTAAAAACCACATATTTTGCTACATTCCATTGCCACATACACTACGGAATACTTATTTGGAGTCATGCAACTTGTAGGCATCGACTTTTTAGATTGCAAAGAAGAGCAAATAGGATAATATCTTCACTCAAGTACCAAGATGATTGTAAAAATGCTTTTAAACATCTTAGCATACTAACCTTGCCTTCTTTGTATATCTACGTATGTCTTGTAAACAAAATTTAGAAACTTTTCCAACTCGTAGTCACCAATATAAGACCAGGTGGAAAGACAGCTTAAACTTACCGAAACTACGACTACAAAAAGCACAAACAGGTTCAGATTACTATGGTTTAAAATATTTTAATGCCTTGAGTAATATAACCAAAAATCTGACATTTTCTAATTTCAAAAGAGTAGTTAAAAACTTTCTGATAAAGGGTGTATTCTATAGCGATGAAGAGTTCTTTCAAAAGGTGTGTATTTAGATCAACCTCGAATATTTAGTTATAATTTTAAATATTTTAATTTTAAATGTCGTGCTTAATTTATGTTTTAACTCGTGTCGTTATGTTTTTATTTTTTAATCTGTAAATTTTAATTATTTTTGTAATTTAAAGTTTTTAGAGAGAGACATACATCTTTATTTATTATTAAATACATTTGTTTTGTACAATACAATCGTAATTTATTTTTATTACGGCTATCGACCCATGGTCTTTCTGCCAATAAAGTTTTTATTATTTTACATTTTATGTTTTAAATTTCAATTCTAGTCTAGATTTGAATGAATGTGACATTTATCTTTTTAAATCTTAATTTTAAGTTTTAAGTATTAATTTTTAACTGTACATTATTAATTTTTGCTCTCTAGTTTTAAATGTTTCGTTATGGATTTTAAATTTTAATTAATATTGCTGTAGCTCTCAATTAAGAAACCATCCTATTCTCGATATTGTTCAAATATATTATTTTATTTTTCCTTAACTTTGTATCATATTTTACTGAATACGCTGTTTATATTTATAATTAGGTAGTTTTAGGAATTTATTAATTATAGTCTACTATGCACATACTACATTTTTATACACCTTTCTCTTGACTTGTGTAAAGATGTAATCTTTTAACACCAATAAATTGATTGATTGATTGAATTGGTATCGAATTTTTGGCAATTCCAATTCGATAATTTTATATTAATTGTTAATTTTTTTTACAATTAGCAAGAAATTTCAATTGTTTTTGACGATTTTATCTATTTTAAAAAAAATATGTTTTTCAAGTAAGGAGTTACATTGAGTAGTACTGAGTTATTTAGTTTAATTAAATCAAATAGGGTTGTAAATACGTTTTCTAATAGTACAATTCAAATGATATTGTATTTTTTGTGGATTTTGACTGATTTTTTTAAAAGAAGAAGAAGAAGTTTAGTAAATTGTTTTTTTCTATAAGTATATAACAATTTTAAGTACTTTAATTATTAATAATTGTATTATTTTTTATGGCTTTATCAATGTCTGTTGTTAATTGTAATTTTGTATATATATTCAATTGTTTTCTGGAGTAATATTTAATTATTATTTTAATGCTTTTAACAATTTCAATTATTATTCTAAATGTCTTAAACACACAAGTTTATTTTAGTCTATTTTAATATATTTTGTTTAATTCTATTATGTTATTGTGAATTATTTTACTAGCCTGACTCAACTTAATTTTAATAAACTGCTCACACATTCACTAAAATTTTAACACATTTTCAATGTTGTACCATTTATCCTGTGGCTTACGTCACAATAAATAAATAAATTAAAAAATAAATAAATAAATTCTTAATATTTTTTAGTAATTTTCATTCGTCAAGTTTTTTGTTTTAAATCGTATGCCATTTTTTAAAACTGTAACAATTTCAACTGTTTCATTTTTCGTAGATACATTCAAATGTTTTTGTATTAACTCGATGAAAGTATAATTTTCAACTAATTTCTAATGATTTTAACCATTTTTAAATTGCTGAAGTGTTTTTTGAATAATTATAAACATAGAATACGTTCGATATATCCTATTCACTGAGATATCGTACTAATAAAGTTCCCCAATAAATTATACAATGTCTTAGGTCATGAGTACACTAGTTCGCTAGGTTAACACAGTGTACTGAGGTCGGTCAAGAGTACGCTAGGTTAATAACTTATTACGCTAGTTCAAGTCTCTATGTTAATGCTTAGTGTATTGAGGTAGGTCGAGTATACGCTCACTGAATTGGGTCAGAAATATAGTCTATAACATTTAACTTGCATTCACATTTTTATTAACTTATTTGCAATTTTAACTTCCATACGATACGATTTTATAATAATATAATTTTTAACTGCTTTAATTTTTGATTGATTAAAATACTTTTTAAAACATTTTAAAGTTTTTACCATAAAACACGTTTATTTTTGAGTTAGATAGATTTAAATAAAAAAATCTAGTATTCCTATAATATATAATTCGATATTATAAGTCATAATTTGTAACTGAATTTTTATATTTATATTTTGATAAAGAAAACAAAACAAAGTTAACTTTGCTATTAAAATGAATTAGAAAAGCTTTAACAATATGTAATTTAACTTAATTTCTTCTAATGTTAGTAAAAATACAGAAAAAGTACTCTGATGGAATAATCACCATTTTTAATTGCTTTTCAGCATATTTGATCTAGATGCGTTTATTTTCCTACATCAGTTTTTGTTTATACACAAAATTGTGCTTATCATATCCCTCTACAGATCTACAATACTTAACCTCTAAATAAACAAGAAAAATGTTTTAATTTTAATATGCATCTGTATAAAATTAATAATTAATTGTGAAAATTATTTATTTCTGATTTCAATGGTAGCAACGTTAAAAAGAAAATGAACTATGTGATGAAGTTGTGAGTGTTTTAACAGTTTTATTATAGATATTTATATATAAAGTAATAAATAAACATTCCCTTTGTGAAAATACTACTTAATTATTGTGAGATATAATTAATAAGCAATAGATAGTTTTGGGAAATGGATCATAATTTTCGTTGTTATAACTTTCTCGTAATAATTGAATTCGGTGCGTGCGGCAATTTCAGCGTTTAGAATTTTTACAATGTTGATAGCGTGTCTACGATCGGGTTTATTATAGTAACTGAGTTCAGTTCGGTGATGATTGTGATTGCGCGTGGACGTTCGGTGTCGTTCGCTGGGCTGTCCTGCGAGGAAAAAAGAACGGTAAAATCGCGAAAAATTCGCGCGCTAGAAGGTACGCGAATTAATTATCACAGGAGATAACCATAAATCACGTAAGTAAATCATCCCCGGGTCGTTAACTGGGCAGAGGAAAAAAAATGGGCGGGTGTTTGTGTGCACTCCCGTGCTCGTGTTTTATATGTTGTAAAATAAACCGCCGATACATCGGCAATATTTCTCACTTAGATAAATTCCGTGCGACAAATCTCGCAATAAATTCGGCAGTTAGTAAAATCCTCGTAATGAACGTGGTAAAGCAAATAGTCTAATTGAGGGCCACGTGAGCCTCATGTGTGATACACCGGCTGCCTGGAAATTTACTGTCGGCCAGCGACGGACTCCGGGCTTTGTTATTGCCCTCGATAAACGATGTGTTTTATATATGCTCCATACCTGGAATCCACCTTTAGATTTATACACCCTCACTCGGATTTTTATTATTTTACCATCAACCCTAATTCACATGCAATAACATAAAACATGTATACTACTTATTTGACAGCATAATAAATTGCGGTTATTCAATCGTTTACTAATTTTATTAATAAAACAAAACTATTCCAAATAATATAGTATTCCGATAATGAAAATTCCCACCGGGAATATCAACACGTTCCGAAAGGGAAACATCTTTAATTAAAACGGACCGTTTTTAATAACGCCCTCCTCCGTCGGATGAAACATTTATATTTGTATTTTATTAATAAGCGAAACGGTTTGTTTGCATTCTAACGGCGCGGACGGGCGAAATTACATTCCGACGAAAAATATTCACGCTTCCAATCCCAAAAGCCACCTGCATCATATTAATTATTAACTTATTCGTTAGCATTCGTTTAAATATCTCGCTACGTAGGGAATGTTTCCACAGAGCGGACGAATATTTTACGTACGCCGGAATAGAAATACGTACGGATATATGTTCAAATGTAAATTCCAAACGTTTAGATTGTATCTTCGGTAATAATATTGTAAATTGATACGTGAACGGATAGATAAGTTTAGAGGCCTGAACGTGTGAATTTATTGTATTTTATGTATGTTTAGTTCAATCATTGATTATACGCCTAAATTGTTTTTTTTTGTATATAATTACGTGTAATTATAGATATTTAATTATTCGTTACATACTACTTATACTATTGGTTTCTATAATATTAATGGTTTCGGTTAGGTCATATAATTTTATAGGACTCAATAGTAGAGATTAACTATTACACTCAATCTAAAATGGTAAATTTGATATAAACTATCAATAAAGTAAAATCAATTAAAATTTAATTATACCAATAAAATACATAACTTTAGGCTGAAAGACCTACCGTCTATAGCTGTGAAGAACACGAAGAATCACTATAATTGTTGTTATAACTACACAATGTAAATACTAGCTTCATTAAAGAAGTTTTTCTCTATCTGCATAACTTTGTAGATGTCACAAATAATTTTGAGGGAAAGGATGTTGTTAAACTTGAATATGAAGCCTACATACAACAGAGGTTATAAAGGCGACGGAATTGAGTATAGATAATGATCTATACATCTGTACCAATTTGGAAAAAGGTCTACAAGTAAAATACATCTGAATGGAAGCAAAATAAGGAATTGAAAACCTTCCAAAATTAAAATCATCCCAAGAAGTTGTATTAAAAAAATAAAAATACCGTCTCGTTTAGTGCAAACAAATTGTATTCTTTGACCTTCTTTCTTAAAAATAACATATAAAAACAAATAAATTGAACAAAAAACATACATAATAAAATATATAAGTCCTTTACGTTGTAGAAAAATAACTAATAATTAGAATTTTTTTTCTAATTATTAAAAAACATACATCAAAAATTGTGGCACCATTGTATTATGAAGCTTCCAGTGATGATAAAGCATTTTATGGAAAGATTAACATTATAAATATAAGATATTTCTAAAGGCTAGTGATTCAGACAATTTTAGTTGTGCTAAGATAAATTCAGTATTAATAAAACTTGCAGGTAAACAAAGTTTACAATAACTGTAGTCGAGACCAGAGTAAGTTAGATTATTTAATAAAAATTATACCTAAAGGCGGTGTGGAAGAAAGGGTGGCCAATTTGGAATCTCAACTGAGTCTTACAAAATTCGTTCCTTGTGATATTTATAAACGTCTAAAACTTCTAGAAAATAGATCGCTGCATTTAGAATCAATTTCACCTGAATTTATTCAATTTTGGGGTAAGGAAACTAAAGTAAAAAGTCCTAAGTGAACGAATAAGAAAGGGATTTTTACTATGAATAAAATTGATAGTATTGTAAATGATCTTGAAAGTAGGAGAAAATATTTTCATAATAAATAAACTGTTTTAGGTAAAATTTAAACTGAAATTTAATATTTCAATCGTTGATGTTTACTGATTTTTAATATACAATTTTTACAAATTTAAAATTACATTATTGAATTTTTGTGGCTTCTACTTCGTTATAAATGTTGAGTATATATAATAAACACTTTGTAACAAAGTGTTTATTATTATAATTTAAAATTACATAAAAATAAATAAAATTGCAAAAACATTATTTTTTTTAAAGCTTTGGCAATTTTGTTTTTTAAGTTTTAGATGTTTTTTTTCCTATTTATTTGTTATGATGCTTTGGATTACCTGTTAACAAAATATATCAATAGACACATAGGTAAAAGAATTCACTTAAGTTTGAACCAAGGATTCACTTCATTCTTCAGAATGTTCTTCCAGTCAAACCCTGATGTAATGTTCCCATTTATTTCAGAATTTCTTCGACTTGAATATTCGTCAATATTTTAGTAAAATTCTACATTCTTGCAGCGCTTTCAGGAACTGTAGCTATTTATTTTACTTCGTATATCAGCATTCTTGTTAAAATTGCTAAAATTTGTGTGTTTGATTAATGTCAACATGACATTTTTAGTAATTTAGAGTAATTTCTATTTGTTTTGTTTTTGTAAAATTTAATCTGATGGTTGTGAGAATTTTAATTTATTTAGCAAATTATAGTTTTTGGATACATTTTAAACATTTAAGCGAATTTTAAACTGATCTTTTAGAAAGTTTTCAGATAGTTTTTTAAGAAAATTTTATTTTTTTAATAAAATTTTAATATATTTAATATAAGGTATTTATTAAATTTAAATCTAAATTTAAAAAGTACAACATTGACAAAGCAAACATTGCTAAGAAAACGTTTTGCTGTTTTAATGTCTTTTAACAAAAAATGTTCTAAGGTAATTTTATGGGAAAATTCCATGCATTTGTTTAAGAATTCTCACAGTTTTTAAACACTACATTTTTATTGTAATAATGTGAAACTTTCTTTTGTTTTCACAATACTGCACCTGTAAATCAATATTTAATTTACGCAAAATTTTCAATTGTTTTCCCTTCCATCGTGCATCCACATTTGGTATTAACATAAATAACTCATATATTACACCATCCAAAAGATACTTATCTTGGAATTACCTTTGATCCTAAATTGTCCTTCAAAAACCATTCCCAAACTCTTAAAACGAATATTAAAAACAGCAGTAAATATTTACAAAATGATATGTCGACCTCTGTTAGACTATGCAGCAATCCTTTTCCTAAATCCCCGTGCCCCTGTTCTGAGAAACTTGCCGGTGAGTGAACAATCGGCCCTGCGAACCTTAACTTAACACACTACTGTATCATAAAACCCAAGTAATTCCCATTGAATACCGCCTTGAACACCTAGCTACAAAATTTGCCACTAACCCTAATATCCAAGATATCCCCAAGCACTTATGTTTACCCCGCAACCCTTTACACCACCCTAAAACCAGATATCCTTCCACAACCCTTTTCGAATTCATAACATCTTTTCATGTTTCATCTACATCTTCATCAACATAATCATCAACGGAGAACTACCAATAATATCTAACAAAGATTGGCAGAAAGACTATGGGTCGTAGCCTTTAAGAAAATCAAAAACAATTGTTATTAATAATACTATGTAACAAATAATAAATAAAGATGTTTAACGTTCACTCAATTGTTTTAGCAACGTATTAACTAATTTAACAATTTGAAGTTCCCTTTTCTATTTAAAATATCAATTGCTTTATTGTGGTGTTTTTTTTCTTTTTTTTAATGCATTTATTTGGCAAATTATATTTGAATTAATTTTTATTTTTTTTTAAACAATTTAAACTAATTATAAACTGTAGAAAGTTTTCAATTAGTTTTTAGGCAAAATTATTTTTTACTGCTTTCTCCAACTACTTTAGCGTTTTTGTATTTTTAGTATTAAAAATGTTTTATAGAAATTTTCAATTATTCGATGAGAAAATTTTAAGATTTTTTAAATCTAGTTTTTAAACATATAATTTTTTATCAATTTTTCAAGTGTTCCAACTATTTAATTTTTTTCATTACGAGCCTTATTTTGTTGCTGAAATAAACGTTATTGTTTTCTTATTGAATTACTTTAGCAATTTTGTTTTTTCGGTTTGATGTTGTTGATAGTATAAAATTTAAACTTCGAATCAATTTTATGTTGTAATTTCAATTGTACGAAACATATTTTAGTTTCTTGATTGAAACACTTACCTTTCTTCACTATTGCATTTTGTAACGTACATCTGTTAGGGACACAAAGTGACCATTATTAATGGGGTTTTATACTAAATCCATATATTTCAGTTTGTTATCTCAACTGTTTTTTTCTTAACATTGTCATTGTTTTTTTTAAACTTGTTTTTAAATTAAATTTTATGGTAATTTTTAGCATTTTATAAATTGTGTTTTTTTAGCTATTTAAGAATACAAATTGTTTCTTTTTGAGTATTTGTTAAGTTTTTAAAAGTACTTTTATTGTTTGTTGTAAAATTATGTAAACCTGTTTTTTATATATTCATCAAATTTAGATTTTGAATAAGGTTTTAAATATTTTAAGCCAACTGTTTTTTTAGCAGGTTTTCAGACATCTATATATTTTATTTGTAAAATTTCAGCATTTTTAAATTCTAAATCTAAAAAATTACAAAATTGACAGAGAAGTTGAAAAATCAATAAACCGTTAAAAAGTTGTTTTGGTTATTTTTTATCACAAATAAAAAACTTTTAATTTTGTTTGTATAACATTGACTTTATTAAGTGACTATAGTTTCGACAATTTTAACTTGTCATTATCAAACTAGAAGTGATAATTTTGATAATGACAAGTCAAAATTGTCGAAACTATAGTCACTAAATAATGTCAGTGTTATACAAAGTTAAAAAAGTTTTTTTTGTGAAGAACAATGTATAATGAAGTAGAAGCCGTTAACAATTTTTTTGTCGTTGTATCGAATACTTTATTAATTTTGTTTTTTTTTGGAATTAGAAGCAAACCCTGCAATTTTTCCAAACTTACATAACATTATTTTAAAAACTTTTCAACTGCTCCAGCAATTCGAACGTTCCTTTTCCATTTAAATATCAAAATATCAATTTTAAACCTGTTTTATATAAATTTTACTGTTTGTTGGCTAAATTTTTTATGCATTTATATTTACAAAATATACCTTCTGAATTTTTCAATTCAGTGTAAGTAATTTTTTGAATAATTTCTAAGCGTTTTTTTCTAGTTTTAAAAAATAGTTTTGATTTTAGCAAATTTTATTTTTTTTTTTATAAAATTTTAACATATTTAGAATTAAATATGAAATCTAGAAAATATAAAATTGCTGAAGCAGTTGAAAAAAGAATAAAAAGTTGCTAAAACAACTTAATCCAAAAAGAAACGACATAATTACTAAAGCAGCTGAAAAAAATAATAAAAACCTTGATTGATTTTTATTATACAATTGTGTAAATCTGGTTTTTGTATAAATTTTAAACCGTTTGTTTTGTAATTTTTAGCGCATTTATTATAATTATAATTAAAATTATTTGATAAAATTTTAAGTATTTTAAGCTATTTTTCAATGGCTTCAGCAATTCAATTATTTGTGGTTTGCAACAATTTATTTAGATCAAATTTTTTACTAAAGCAGTTGTTTGAGTTTCTTAACAATATTCGTAATTAACTTTTAAATTTTTTGAAAACGTAAACAAATTGTTTTAATTGCTATTGTTAGTCCTAATTTGTGGGATTTAAAATACTGCTTTATCTCTTTGTTACAAAATATTATTGACTTTTCAATGAACTCATTTATCCAAAATTTTTGTGTTCTTTTTATATTTTGTGTATTCATGTGTATTTTTTGGAAAGGAAACTAAAGTCTAATTTACATAGACATATCAAAAAGGTTATTCATTTATTAAATTTTTTATGACAACCAAAAATTCAAAAATATTTTCATTACTGGACCGTTATTAAAAAAAGTAATAAATAATTCTGAATTAAATCGAATGAAAGGTTTAGAAATGATTTAGGTATTCATTAGAATACAAATTTGACTAACTAATATCTAGGGAATATGTATTTATTTAACAAATTAATATAATCATGTGTTACGAAAGACTAGGTCCGAAATTGATCGTAAAACTTAATTCAGTTTTGAAGATAAATATCCATAATTGGTTATGTATGGTAGTATGGATTAAGTAATTAATTTATTTATATTATTATTTTTTGTCATCTCTGTTTGTGATACAATTTACATAATCAATTGGATAAATAAAGTAATAAATTTTAATCTTACCTATTACTGGTGAAGGCATTACCAAGAGCCTTAACAAGCGAAACTTGTCGAGTAAATAGAGAAAAAAATTATGAAACAAACCAAGGGTAATTTAATTTAAACCTTCATCAGTAACGGTTTAAAATATTTCACCAAGTGATACATGAGAAAGTCATAATAAAAATTTTAATTTTTTTTTTTCAATTTCAATATTTTATTGATTGGTTTAAAATTACTTTTCTCGTGATACATTAAAAAATATATAGGTTATTGTGCGAAAGCAAACAATCGGTCTGCAAAGTTCTAAATACTTTATATACATCCCTTCGCGGGTAGGGGGTAAGGACGGCGACCGGGTAGACGGCCTCGGCACAATGGTGCCCGGCCCCTACGCCTCCGAAAGATGGCCGTATATCAAATTTCAGGGGCGCCGCCATTAATTAGATTCTCTTGTGAAAATTTGTCAACGGCCTCCGGAAAACTCAAGTAGTTTAATTAAGTACACTTAATGAACCTCGATAGCTATCCAAAACCTTATCGCACACATTTTGAAACAAAATCTAAGCGTATTGAATTATCAACAAAGATATTATGTATTATCATCCCTTAAATAGAATAATAATTATAATAGTGTTTATTATATTATTTTTATAATCACAAAATACAAAATTATATTATAAATTTAAATGGATAATCCAGATAATCTCCTAAAATATTTACTTTTTTCGCTCACCCCGTCTTCGTCTTAATGTACATTGACTATTTCTGCATCATTAGTCCATAAATCGATGTTAATTTCCCTTTTACAAGCTTTAAATTGTTTATTTTTCACTGGCGTAGATGTTATGTCGGTTCTGGGGTGGTTTTAACTGCGCCTGCGCACTGCTTTGTTTCTTAAGACCTGTTTAAATTTCAATGAAGAAATCTAAGTATATATGAAGAGTAAGTTGTATAGATAAAATCTAAACTTTTACAGGCATGATGATTGATTGTGTATCTATGAAAAAATTAATTTTTATCATAAGAAAGAAAAAACTTTGTTTTAAAATTTGAATTGTGCCATTAGAAATGCAAAGGCTGAAAGACCTACAGCTGATAGAAGTTTATAATTCTATTCTATGCCATCAAAAATGTGTTAATATATTACAATCTTCAATATAGATGTTTATTTTTCTAGAAATGCATACAGTCGATATAATTGAATACGTAAATAGTATTTCTGCTATAATGAAGGCAAGTTTTGTCCAGTTTATCCGTCACGGTAGTGACACGTGTTTTTATTAAAGGTTTTAATTTGTATAATAAGGACTATTCTGCATATTCATAAACTCAAGTGGAATGATTAATTTTATTTTAATTTCAATTATAATATATATATATATATATATATATATATATATATATATATATATATATATATATATATATATATAAGGACTCTACACTTTCTTAAACTTTGATATTTGACGAAAATAGATTTATATACAAACTTTCTGCTTTCTGAATTACATTCGTACTAATCATGCGTGGGTGTTGGTCAAACTCGCGGGAAAATTTTCAGAGGTCACATCTAGGATACACGATAATTTATAGTGATGGGCAAGATCGATCATCTGAAGGATCGATCAATCAATGATCGATCAGTTGAAGTATCGAGCCGCTCGATCGAAAAGATCGAGCCGCTCGGAAAGATCGATCCGATCGAAAAGATCGAGCCGCTCGGAAAGATCGATCCGATCGAAAAGATCGAGCCGCTCGGAAAGATCGATCCGCTCGAAAAGATCGAGCCGATCGAAAAGATCGAGCCGATCGAAAAGATCGAGCCGCTCGGAAAGATCGAGCCGCTCGGAAAGATCGATCCGATCGAAAAGATCGAGCCGCTCGGAAAGATCGATCTGATCGAAAAGATCGAACGGCTCGATCACTTGCAAGGATCGAGCAGTCGATATTTTTTTGGTCGATCTTGCCCATCACTAACTGAAGTACTATTTTGTTATTAAATTAAGAATTACTAATTTGTTGTATTTAAATAACAGGTGTCTATTAAATATTTTATTATTTGACAGTACTTAAATTAAAAATAATAAAAAGTATTTTTAAATTATATTAAATTAAAAATTAGAATCAGTAACATTAAGATAAGTAACTATGAAAATTATGATAAATCTGGAATAATTTTTCAAATATATATTTAAACAAATGGTGATGTGGCCATCATAATACTTTCCCTATATTTTTCTTGAAAACTATGCGTAAACCGCATAAAATAGCTATTTTTAGTAATGTGTTTAATTTTTAATTCTCTGCAATTAATTGTTATATAAATTTCATGTAACTATAATTTATTAGCAATTGGCAAAAAATGTCAAAATTTTCAATTTTTTTTTCTCGAAAGTTAAGAATTTTACAAAAAATATATTTCTCTACGACTATTAAATAATACACTCATTCTTGTTGTATATTAAATTGAATAATAGCATAAATTCTTCACACCGTGAATTCCTACAAAGAAATCACTCTAGATTGGCCAATCACATCCTTTGATTTTTAAGAATTCACGCTAATATGAAAAAATCACATTGCTTTGAATTTGAAAAATCGAGAGTATCTTAGCAACCTCCTAACAAGTCGCCATTTGAAACGTCAAATACACCAGTTATTTATAACGTCTAGTACACTCATTATTTTTTGCTGTTGTATCGCATAATTGTTATTAATATAATATTTACAATGGACGTTAGTAGTGATAGTGATTATGAACTAACATGTACGCCTCCCGAAATTCAAGAAATTGCACAAGCATCTACAATGAATTTACTGCCGGAAAAGTCCAGAAAGCAGTATACTCAAGTTTATACAAAATTTATGGAATGGAGACAATCCAATAATGTAAGTTCCTTTTCGGAAAACATTCTCCTAGCATATTTCACAAAACTTTCCGAAAAATACAAGTCGTCATCTTTATGGAAAATATACTCCATGTTAAGGAGTACATTAAATGTTTACAATGAAATTAACATTGAAAATTATCCAAAATTGCGGGCTTTCCTTAAACGAAAAGGAGAAGGATTTCAGGCGAAGAAATCGAAAATATTTAGTGCAGAAGATATAAATAAATTCAATACAGAATCTCCGGATTATATATATCTCGGAACAAAGGTAACAAATGTAATTGCTTTTGCCTAAACTTAAAAGTATTAAAATTTTATTTTATTAGATTGCATTAATCGTAGGAATAATGGGAGCTTGCCGAAATAATGAAATGCACTCAATGAAAATGGAAGACATTCAAGACCTTAATTCAGCTCTTTTAATAACCATACCTTACACTAAGACAAATATTGTTAGAAAATTTACTGTTACAGGTAAATTTTATGAAATATGCAAAAAGTATATTGCACTACGCCCAGCGAATGAAATAACTCCTTCATTTTTCTTAAACTACCAACATGGAAAATGCACTATTCAAAAAATTGGAATTAACAAATTTGCATCAATGGGCAGACAAATAGCAACCTACTTAAATTTACCGAATGCAAATCTGTACACCGGACATAGCTTTCGTAGATTTTCTGCCACCTTATTGGTTGATGCAGGAGGAGATATTACAACTCTCAAACGACATGGAGGCTGGAAGAGTACCTCCGTAGCTGAAGGCTACGTGGATGATTCTATGACAAATAGAATGAACACGACCAACAAAATACTTCAGTCGGTAGAACAAAGTACTAGAATCGCACAAAATATACAACACACAGCACCGACTAGCACTTTAAATGAGGCGAGTTTTGATCAAGATTCAACACCGACTGTATTAAATATCAGTAATTGTAGCAACTTAACTATAACTTTTGCCAAAAAGTAAAATTAAATTACTTATTATATACTTGGCAGGTCATATTATAATTGCAATGTTTAAAATTTAAAGTGTTAATAAAGATTTGTATTAAAAACTATGATTAAGTTTATTATAGTCGTAGAGAAAGTATAGTCTTCTACTTGCGTAGAATGGCTATTATTCACTTGGATGATTCTAACACTCGCTCGCTACGCTCGCTCGTGTCCGAAGCTTCATCCACGTGAATAATAGCCGTCATTCTACGCTCGTTGAAGAATGTACTATTTTATAAAACTTATTCATTTTCCCATTCTCTTTAACTTTTGTTTTAAAAGTTTTGTAATATTTTTCATATTTAGAAAAATATCGCTAAAAAACAAAAAAACGCCTCAAGTAAACATCCACTTCCGGTTTATGAATGTTCACCAAAAGCTTTTCAGTTCCAGTTTTTAACGATAAAACCCTAAGTTTAAAGTTTCATCTCAATCGGTTAATTTGTTTTTGAGATGCAGCGCCCACGGACACACACACAGACACAAAAAATTTTTACTTTCCCTATATGAAATATAGGGGAAGTATTCAAAAACGAATAATCCGATTGAGATGAAACTTTAAACTTAAAGTTTTATCATTAAAAACTGGAACTGAAAAGCTTTTGGTAAACATTCGTAGACCGGAAGTGGATGTTTACTCGAGACGTTTATTTGTTTTTTGGTAATATTTTTCTAAATATGAAACATTTTAAAAAACGGTTTAAACAAAAGTTAAAGAGAATAAAAAATTGAACAAGTTTTATTTAAACATATTTTTCATAAAATTTTTAACTTTCAAGAAAAATAATAAAAACTGAAAATTTAGATATTTTGTGACAATTGCTAATTAACTGCTGGAGTTACATGAAATGTATATAACAAATAATTGTAGAGAATTGAAAAATGAATAAATTATTAAGAATAGCCTTTTTGTGTAAATCTCATAGTTTTCGAGAAAAATATAGGGAAATTACTATGATGGCCACATCACCATTTTTTCCAGAAATTAGTGTAATGGACCCAGGGGACCTCAAAACGGATATTTCCGCAAAAACAAAATTTCAAAAAAAATCACGAAAACAATACTTCCCCTATATATACTTCGTATATAGGGAAAGTAAAAATGAAATGAAAAAATGTAGACGCCGACAAATCACTCAACGAAAATGTATCGACAATCATTAATTTCCATTAATGAAGTGTTTATTTAAAAAAAAATAAGAATACTACTTTCGTAACATTGGAATATTGTATATGTATTTCTTTTTGTTAAGTTATAGGTGTATTTAGTACATAAATAAATAGCTCATATGAAATAAAATATTATCAATCTTTATTAAAATTAATTCTATTGAGTAACAGTTATTAAATAACGTTAAAAGTAACTAGTTATGCCTTAGTAACGGTAACGATTATAACTATTATTGAAAAGTAACTGTTTATCTCATCTCTAGTATATATCGAACAAAAAATAGATAATTCGGTAGAAATATTGATTACTTAATAAAACATGATTAAATATTTAAAAATTAAAAAATTTAATTAAATTAAAATTACTTGATACGTTTCACTTTTATCGATTATTTATTCCGGCTAGTTTTAATTGTAAGCCATGTTTAATTTAAAAAAAATATTAAATGTTAAATATCAAATTGATTAAAGAAAGTTTAGTATTATTTTTAATTTTTTATTATATCATATTTCGTATTAGTTTAATTAAAATAATTATTACGGATAATTAAATTACACGTCCAAATAGTTATTTTTATAAATGTCTATTTAGTGTGTGATCATAAATTGAGTCAACATTTCGTCGTTATTAAATTTAGACAAAGTACATTGCATGGCAAAATTAATAGAAAAAACTTTAAAGAGGAATTATACATAAATATTATAAAAATGCAACAAAAATGCCATAAAAAAAAGATTATTTTTGATTTTGTTTAATAATGATTTTAATTAACCATACTGCATACTTACCCTTAACAAATTAAACAAACCTTTCAAATCTCTTATCCTAAATTTTAAAAAAAGGAGAGGATAAAGTAAATAAATACGATAATTAGTTACAATTTACATTACAATAAGTTTATTTAAAAAAAAACACATATTTTATAAACTAGTAACTAACTAAAATAAAATAGATTAAACATATACCTAATATTATAATAGACCTATGTTGCTGTTTAAAAACATAATATAATTTAAATGCTTTCCCAATAATCTGTTTCTGCGTTCATTAATAATTTGGCCTGCTTTAGAAAAAACGCGTTCAGAAGGAACTGATGTAGCTGGTATACATAAATATTTTAAATATAAATCATACAGTTCCGGACATACGTTTTTATTTTTTATCCAAAAATCTAACGGATTTTTAAACCTATCAATGAGTGGCAAATTTAAATAATGTTCTATTTGTACACTTGATTCCGAATATGGCGTTTTTATCACTTTAGATTCCGATTTTTTTTTGTCAAAGTGTGCCCAAATATCGTCACTTTCAATTTCAGGATGATCGGTAAGTGTAATTAAATCTACGTCCGATACTTTAGATTCCAATAACTTGGAAAGCATAATTTTAATTTCATTTTCCGCTGCTTCCGCGTTGATTGATTCGCCAAATGCCTCCTTCTTAAATCGGGGATCCAAATATGTTGCCATTGCACAAAGGAGATTTTTTTCTAATTTTACAAGTCTCTTATTTACAGCTTCTAGTAATGACTTTTGAATTTCAATTCCAGCAGATGTTACTGGTTTCTTTTGTTCAAGAGAATACTGTAGACCTCTTACGAGTGGTATAATCATACTAATAGAAATATATTTTTCACCTCCCAATTCTGTGGTCAAACGTTCTACAGGTTTTAGAAGCAACACCAATTCTGCCATGATTTCCCATTCCGATGACGATAGAAACTCGGGAACATTTTTCAGTGACGAAATTATTGCAGATAAAGGGTCCTTGATGAGCATTAATCGTTCCATCATCAGTAAAGTGGAATTCCACCTTGTTGGTACATCCTGTTTCACTTTCAACACTGGCAGATTCATTTTATTTTGCATTGCTACCAATTTCTCTGATGCTGCAACACTGTGCTTGAAGTGTCCAACTATCGATTTACACTTCTTTATTAAATATTGTACTGACACAACCGCACTTAAGCAATCTGTCACACATAAGTTTAATATGTGGGCTACACAGGGATGATGTGGTTTATTTAAATATTCACAAATAGCATGTTTTATATTTGCCGCATTATCCGAAACAACAGCACTAATTTTGTCATTTAAATTATAATCTGTAAGAATATTGTTTATTGCAGATGATAAATTTGCACCGGTGTGACTTCCGAAAATTTCTGTAGTCGCTAAAACACTACTTTGCAGTTTATCCTCCATAAAAAAGTGACCCGTTAATGAAATAAAAGCTCTATTTGAATCAGAAGTCCAAACATCAGTAGTCACTGCAACGTATTTCACAGAATCCAACATTGTTGTAAGTTTTTGCTTCGTGGCGTTGTATGTTTCTGGTAATAATTTAGTTGATATTTGTTTCCTGCTTGGTAAGTTATACTGTGGTTGTAACTGTTGCGTAAATTCACGAAACCCAACATTTTCCACTACCGAAAGTGGCTGCAAATCAAAAACTATCATTTTTAAAAGTCTTTTGTCTATTTGCTTTGTTTCTTCTGGTGATAATTCAGTCTTTCTACTGGTAAAAAAAAGCTTCATTTGGCTTGGTCGTGGCTTTGGCTTGGGTGCTGGTGTTACTTCAGTAAGATGTTTTTCAGATGGGGAGTTATCATCTTCAATCTCGCGTGATGTTGAAGGGCGAGGTGATGATGCACGTTCCTCAGAACTTGCTTTGTTCTGGTTTAGATGTCCTGGGTGTCTATTCATTAAATGCCTTCTCATGTTTGTTGTATTTTGTGAAAATTTAAATACGGTTTTACAAATTTCGCACATCACTTCATTTTCAGATTTTTTTTTGAAGAAGTCCCATACCGACGAACGATGCACTGTACGTCTCATTCTTTTTTAATTATAAACAACTAGTTCACTATTAAGACGAAATACACGAAAACGGCACAATTGTCCGGGTTTTGTCGCAACGAATAATATTAAATTATGTGTGCCCGAGCTCCTAGAGGACGAGTTACTGACTGAGATAAATAAGTATGCATTTACTGTTTTAATACCAATCTTCATTGTTTATAAAAATAGAAGAATGGACACACTTAATTAATTTAGATACTCATGCGTTATGTTTATTTTAAAACAAAATAATGTCGTCGGAGTTGAAACCCTAAAGGCAGATTCATTTTATTTTGCATTGCTATCAATTTTTCTGATGATGCAACACTATGCTTGAAGTGTCCAACTATCGATTTACACTTCTTACTTCTTTATTAAATATTGTACTGACACAACTGCGCTTAAGGAAACCCTAAATAAATAAATAAGTGTTCATCATCATTTTTTGTTATGAGCCTACCACTGTTTATAAGGAGAGGCATGTTTCTAATTTGAAGTGTAAAACATTTTCGGCGTCATCATTTTTAGTGTAGCGTAGCAAAATATATTATCGATATCCTATTATAGAAATATAATGCGATGTTTGGATACTTGTGTAAGCGATGCATAAATAATGATAAAATAAACACTTCACCGATAAGCCAATAACTTTAGAATCAATTAATCTAAAGAACTAATTAAAGTAATCCGAGAGGTACTCCGAACGTCCTCGTTGGATCAATAAATGCGCATCCACGTAGATCCGGCCTGAATTCGAACACTAGTTTTGGGGCAAACAAACATAAACAGATCATAAATTCTTCAATCGAACGAATCACATCTTGTATCTTGAGGTAAAAAACATCACTCAGTTCATTCACTCTCTTTACCTGAATATTAAATAAATATTTTACATTATCTCATTGACTATGGAGGCTTTTACTTCGTTATACATATTAAATCACAAATTAAACACAATAATTACTTTGTTTTGTATAACAGTTATTTAATAATATTCCAAATTTATTGATTCCGACATTTTGGTAATTCGTAAAAAAGTTTGATGTGATACAATTTTCCGGGCGAAAAGTCATATAGTTTTTGCAAATTTCATAATATTTCCCTGTGACCGTAAATTTGCGTGTTGTTTTAGTATCATTTATCGTTATAAAAATAGTGGAGTCAAAATTGTACACGCCATTAAATTTCAACTTGTGTAAATCGTGTCTTCTACATGTTCCCATAATCCCAAAAATGCATACCACCTTCGACAATAAATACTTTATATTCGGAGCTTCCGCAAGATTTTTTTTTTAATTTCATTTGTAGAAAATGTCTTAGCTTTTTTGGCTTTATATCCTTCAGATCTTCTCTTTAATAGCATATGTAATTTAGAATATTTACTTATATCCATTTTATGTTTAATATACAATGCAGATTTCAAAATTGAATAATGGGTCCATAAACTTGAAGATAAACAATTAAAAAGTTTTCAGAAAATAATAACCTTGTTTTTGGTCCTCCGATCCATAAATTGGAAATATAATTTTTCGTATAATTTTCTTGATTTTTGCGGCAACAAATTGTCTGCCGTTATATTTGCACGTTCAATTATTTCTGGCGGTGTTAAGTTTTCGATATCACTATCATCTCCAGACATTTTTTACTGCTCTTATTAGAATATTTAACAGATGAACCTATTAATTATTGATAATTTTGTTCTGTCAAATTTTATACGTACGTCATAGCAACTTTGACTTCGCGATTCTATTGGTTAAAAATTTGAATCATAATACAAATCTGTATAGTCTGTCCGTTGGATCTTCCGTAGTACGTCACAAATGCCTGACGGTGCTTTAGTACGGGGAGTAGTAAAATGTAAAACATAAGTGCAGAAATGCTCATACAGAAAATTTAATTTTCTCACTATTAATTAATATTATTAAAACTGCACTAATATTTCAATATTTATATTAATTTGGTTGTTTGAGTACGTGAAAATGTTGATATGAGTAAAACACAGTTTGGCACTTTTTTCACTTGTTTTATTAAATGCTAGATGTACATTTCGGTTACAATGTAACCATTATCAATAGCAAACAAAACAGTTTGCTATTGATAATGGTTACATTGTAACCGAAATGTACATCTAGCATTTAATAAAACAAGTGAAAAAAGTGCCAAACTGTGTTTTACTCATTTCAATATTTAATTTGTAAATTTTATATTATATTTTTTAAAGCCGTTTTGATTATTTCTTCGTTTATAGGCCTTGCCGAATTTTATCACAACGAATAAAAAACATCATGTGTCCCGAGCGCGTCTGTTTGTTTAGATCACACCGAAGCGGCGGAATAATTAGGCATGAAACTCATGAATGGGTATTAAATTACAGTAGTATGAGTAACTATTCTGGAATAATTTCAAATCAATATCTTAAAAAGTTAAGTAAATATTTTGAATAATAATGCTGAACGTTAAATCATTTAAAAAATATAAAAAAATCGGCAAGGCCGCAAAAATGTGGACGTCGACAGATTCATCAATTTACACTCACTCAACGAAGGTGAATTACGAACGAATTAAGAAGACGGCTTTTATTACATTAATTACTAGAAGAAATAACATATTGAATTTGTTATTTTCTACATATTACATACTGTATTTTTTTTTGTTAAAATACTTATAATTTAACAAAAAGAAATTCAGTATGTAATATGTAGAAAATAACAAATTCAATATGTTATTTAGTAAATAAATAGCTATTATAAAATGAATTAACATAAATCATTATTAAAAATTAATACTATTTAGTCACAGTTATTAAATAACGTTAAAAATAATAGTTACTTCTTAGTATAACCGTTATTGAAAAGTAACTATTTATCTCACCCCTGCTGTCCAGTTATATTTTTACGTGACCACTTTGATGAGAAGTACTATTTTGTTCAATAAATTAAATAATTACTTATTTGTTGAATTTAAATAACAGTTTTATATTAAATAGTTTATTATTTTACAGTACTTAAATTAATAATAATAAAAAGTATTTTTTAATTATATTAAATTAAAAATTAGAATTAGTAACATTATCTTTAAGATAAGTAACTATGAAAATTATGATACATCTGGAATAATTGTCATATATTTATTTTCATTATCGTGAAAGATTAACCGTTACTCGCTTTTATGGTCTAATAAAGGCTGTCTCACTTTGCACAAAAGAGAATAACTTAAAAAATAGTGTGATTCAATGATCGATCTTTCCCAGGCCGATCTACTCCGAAAAGATCGAGCCGTCGAAAATATCGTGCCGATCAAGTGGTTTGAAAAGATCGATCCGATCGAAAAGATCGAGCCGCTCGGAAAGATCGATACGATCGAAAATATCGAGCCGCTCGAAAAGATCGATCCGATCGAACGGAAAGATCGATACGATCGAAAAGATCGAGCCGCTCGAAAAGATCGATCCGATCGAAAAGATCGAGCCGCTCGGAAAAATCGATCCGATCGAAAAGATCGAGCCGCTCGGAAAGATCGATCCGATCGAAAAGATCGAGCCGCTCGGAAAGATCGATCCGATCGAAAAGATCGAGCCGCTCGGAAAGATCGATCCGATCGAAAAGATCGAGCCGCTCGAGCCGATCAAAAAGATCGAGCGGCTCGATCACTTGCAAGGATCGAGCAGTCGATCTTTTTTGATCGATCTTGCCCATCACTAATAATTTACCTCTAGCCGTTGGCACAAGCGGGCGAGGCATAAATCCGCCGTGCTCGCCCACGCATCGTCCTTTAATTTTGGTCATTTCACCATCGGTGTCGACGGAATTATATGAAATTTAATTGCGGAATGATTTACGGGTGGTGTGAATTACAACTTATAGAACGGACATTTGGATCAGCTGTATCTACCGGCAAGTCGCTGGTCAAGTGGGACGCGTACGCGGAAAAACCCGTCCGTGCCCGTTATACCAGACGTTTTCCCGTTCTTCTTCATTCGCACTATTCCGTTACCGGTCTTGACTCTTAATAGAAAGAAGAAATTTAGCAAAATTCAAATTAACACCAAAAAATCAACCAATATTCAAAAAAATATCCTCTTAGTATGATATTTAAAAGGTTCTGAATAATACACATTCAACCATTATCATTTTTTTAGACTTTAATGTCTACAAAAACAAAAAATGTTTGTTCGCTTAATTTATAACAGTAAATATTCTCTCTACCCTCTAATTTCTTGAAAAATTTTGACCTATTATTGCCAGTAATTAGTAAAATCTGGTCAATGATGACACTGGCGAGCTAAGTAAGTAAATTGGTGATTCGAAAGTTCGATCAAAATTTTTCGAATACTTGATCCTTGCTAATGATCGATCTGCTCAATCTTTTCGAGCTTTTCAATCTTTTTTCGAACAGAATTACTCGATCTTCTCGATTGGCATAAAAGAATCGAAATATAATAAGTATACGGAGGAATTGCCTCATACTAACAAGAAGAGTAACATTTTATCTGGAATCAGAAGGTATTTCCCATGTGTCAACTAACTAAACTAATACAAGTCAATTCAATGAAGTCATCACTTAATTAGCTACAGATACTTCATAACCGTTTGAATCCTTTAAATAGAACGACATGTCTGGATTAAATAAGATTTTTTTCTCTATAATAAATCATTTTGTTTCTTTCAAATCAGAAGATCGGTTTAGACATGGATTTTTTTAAATAAATTGTTTCTGTTTCCTCCAAATTCGTAGGTTTTTGTAGTATATTACGTAAAAAAATTCTTGTCCTCTTTGGATGTTTTTGACATCCACCCTCCAACCTATAGATCATATACGAGTGTTTTACTGAAAATCAATTTGATTAGAAAAAAATCTATACAAAATTTAACACAAAATCTTCTGTTTCTTAATGTTTTTATTATAAAAAAAGTGTCACTAAGTTATTCAAATTGAAGGGTAGGATAGTGGCCACCCACCCACCCTACATGTACAATAAAACTTAAACTAGAACACTGCTTATAAGATCGTTAATAATACCTAAATAATTCATGTTTATGTTCTTGGAAACTACGACAGTTAGAGTGATGAAAGTAGCAAAAAATATGTAGGGTGGGTGGGTGGCCTCTATCCCACCCTCGAACCTATAGATCATACACGAGTGTATTACTGAAAATCAATTTGATTAGAAGAAAATCTATACAAAATTTAACACAAAATCTTCTCTTTCTTAATGTTTTTATTATAAGAAAAGTATCACTTAGTTATTCAAATTGAAGGGTAGGATAGTGGCCAACCACCCACCCTACATATACAATAAAACTTAAACTAGAACACTGCTTATAAGATTGTTAATGATACCTACATAATTCATGTTTATGTTCTTGGAAACTACGACAATTAGAGTGATGAAAGTACCAAAAATATGTAGGGTGGGTGGGTGGCCTCTATCCCACCCTCGAACCTAAAGATCATACACGAATGTTTTACTGAAAATCAATTTGATTACAATCTGATCTGTACAAAATTTAACATTATTTAATATTTTCATTATAAGAAAAGTGTCGCTTAATTTTTCAAGTTGGAGAATAGTATAGTGGCCACCCACTCACCCTACATATTCAATAAAACTTAAGCTAGACCACTGCTTATAAGATCAATAACAATATCAACATAATTTCTGTTAATGTTTTCGGGAACTAAAACAATTTCAGTGATGAAAATACCAATAAATATGTAGGGTGGGTGGGTGGCCTCTATCCACCCTCCAACCCATAGATCATACACGAATTTTTTTACTAAAAATCAATTTATTTACAAGCCGATCTTTACAAAATTTAAAATAAAAACTTTTCATTTTTAATATTTTATTATAGAAAAGTGTCGCTTAATTATTCAAATTGGAGGGTAGGATAGTGGCGACCCACCCACCCTACATATACAATAAAACTTAAGCTAGAACACTGCTTATAAGATCATCAACAACGTCTACATAATTCATGTTTATGTTTTCGGAAACTAAAACAGTTTCAGTGATGAATGTACCAAAAAAATATGTAGGGTGGGTGGGTGGCCTCTATCCACCCTCCAACCCAAAAATCACACGAGAGTGTTTTACTGAAAATCAATTTGATTACAAGCCGATCTGTACAAAATTTAATATAAAAACTTTCCTTTTTTAGTGTTTTTATTATGAGAAACTTGCCGCTTAATTATTCATATTGAAGGGTAAGATAGTGGCCACCCACCCACCCTACATATACAATAAAACTTAAACTAGAACACTGCTTATAAGATCGTTAATAATACCTACATAATTCATGTTTATGTTTTCGGAAACTAAAACAGTTACAGTGATGAATGTAACAACTTTTTTCCAGCAATTTTATATTAAGTATCGTATTTCTTACTCTTAACAGACAAATTGTTTCAAAGCTTGCAAAACAAGTTTATAAAAAGGCAAACATATTTAGATTGAATATGAATCTTATAAAATGATGTACAATACTAGTAATGTATGGACCAAATAAAGGAAAGAAAGAGGAAGAATTAATAATTGTGGGAAGAAGTAACAAAAATTACAGAAGAGCAAAACTGAAATTCATTTAAAGAGTATCAAAGGTAGATCATTAAAATGTCAAAAATAGAACTTTAAGGGTTATATAAAAACGACTATCGAAATTAATCAATTATATGGCCAGAAAATAAATTTATTCAGTGGCAACGGTGTCAACCACCAGCATGAATAAATAATTTTCTTTTATCCAGTTTATGATTATTGAAGCTTTTGTTTAACATCAATTCTTTTAAATTTTATTCTGTTGATTTTATAATTCTAGTAAAAATGAAGAATTAAGTTTTGATTTGTATCTTACATTTATTTCTCATTAATCACTTGGTGAAACATTATGTTAATTAATTAAGTTTTTATTATTTTTCCATTTCTAAAGAAATGAATGAATGTCTACTTTTTATTACTTCAACCATTTTTTTAATTTACTACAATAAATTTAAATATTTATTGCAACTGTCAAAACAGAACACTTTATTTTATCTAGACTATCCAGACTCCTCCAGGTTAAAATTTGTTCCTCAACAAGGTGTTCTCCAAGGATCCTACTATCACCGCTCCTTTATAAGATTCTTTTTTACGAAATATAAAAATCCCAGTTTTATTATTATTGTAATCCTTGTGTTTATCCTCTGCTATATGCAGATGATACGATACAAATAGTCAATTCGCCATTCGATTTGATACACAGTTTATTTTGAAGATTTTTCAAATATATTCAGCCTTGAATTCAGAACTTGAATGAATTTTAAATTGTAAATTAAATTTTTACTAAAACGATTGTATAAACTAGCGTACTCCTGATCTACCCTAATAAGCTATACGTTGACTTAGTGTAACCTTGACCTACAATTTACTGTATATTGAGTCAGCGTAACCTGCTGCGTAAGAATATAGAAATATTGCTTAATCTAATTTAACACTGAGTGAGGTTAATGCATACTTCATTAAGATAGGTTAAGAGCACGCTCGGTTAATATATAATTTATAGTGGTAGGTCAGGAGTTACATTAACATTGATATAGGTAAGAAACATTTTCAGCTAAAGATAGTTTGCAAGATATCTATTCTTTTATTCCATTATTAAATGAGCAAACCATAAGTCAAGATTGTTAAAACTGTTTCTTAGGCTTTCGGAACAAATAAAACAGAAATTAATCTTGAATAGATAGGAACACCAAAAGTCGTAGACGCTTCAATGAGAAACAAAACTTTTTCGTGACACATAATTAGAATCCAAAATTTTCATTACTATGAAACTATTACACTAAAAGTTGCCTCGTTCATCATAAATGCTTTATTCAATTTAAAACAAAATGTATTTTATTGCATGTTGTTAAAGTCTAAAATTTTGACATTCTGTTTTTACAATGTAATGTTGAATATTTATATCATTATATTCATCAAAGATACCTCGATCAATCAGAAACAAAGGTTTTGGGTTCCATTACTAAGATATAATACTTTGTAAACCTTCTAAATATTTGGAATTGAATGGGCCAAATATACCAAAAGTCGTTTAATTCATCATAGATGCTTTATTCAATTTGAAATAAAACCTTCTTCTTGGCATATAGTTACGTCTCCAAGATTTAGACATTCTATTAATAAATCCTTTTGAATATTTGGATTACTTACAAATACCAAAAGTTACCTTATCCTTTATAGATGCTTAATTTGATCTAAATTCAAATCCTTTTTTTAATTCTTTTCGTATATTTGTACATTCCATTACTATGATCGATGATAATATTTTGCAAATTTTCTTGAATATTTATAGTAAATTCAATGGGGTAAAACACTTGTTAAGTTCCATAATATTTTTATTTTCAGTTGCCTGACACGTGTTTCGATCATTCCTGATCATTTTCAAAGTACAAAAAAAAATAGCTCTACCAGTATCAATTATTTATAGTAAAGTTTGAAAAAAGCCTAAAAGTCAATTTCTTCACCAGTGATGCTTTATTGAATTTGAAAAAAATCTCTATTTCAAGAGTTGTCTTAAATATTTTCGATTCAATTCTATTTTGTGGTTTCATATTTTCTTCAAAAATTCTAAAAAGTATCAAGAGACTTCTTTAATTCTATAATATTTTTCAGCAATTCTTCTTTGTAATTTTATTCTGGAATTCTTAAAGAAATATAAAATTACAAAGAAGAATTGCTGAAAAATATTAAAGAATTAAAGAAGTCTCTTGTCCTGATGGATGAGCAACTTTAGAAATCTTGAAGAAAATATGAAACCACAAAAAAGAATTGCTCGAAAATATTTTAGAATTTTTGAAGAAAATATGAAAACACAAAAAATAATTGCTCGAAAATAATTATTTACAAGACAACTCTTGAATATTTACTAGAATTTACTAGATTTCTAAAATGTGTTGCTCTCGAAAATTGCGATAAATTTTACTTCTACTTCTAGATTTATAGTTTTGACAACAATTTCTCTTCTAAATTGCATTTTTTTTCTAGACAATTTGAATATTTTTATTATTTCCCAAAATTTTGTCTTTCAAATTGGGATTGTTTTGTTTAAAAAAATTTTAATTTATATTTCTTGATTTTCACAAATTCTCTATATATTTGGATAACTTGTTTTGAAATGTTATTTTGAATTTTTTCAAGCAAATTCTCTTTAAATTTGGATAACTTGTTTTGAAAGGTTATAGAATTTTCCATAAACGTTCCTTCCAGATTTCTAGAATATTTCTTAAGAGATTTAGAATTTGCAAGTTACTTTTTTCTGAATTATTCTACGCAATTTCTTTTCCAATTTTCAAAATATTTCTTGTTTTAAAATTTTCTTCAGATTTTCGAGCGTTCTAGAATTTTGTAGAAATGTAACTGCCAAATTCCCAAAATTTTATTAGAGAATTTTTAAACAATTTCTTCTCCAGACGATCAGAGCTATAGGTACGGCAGAGAAGAGTTTCTTCAAGGTCAATCGTCGAATTGATGATTGGAAGAGAAGTGTGTTCTTCACCTTCATCTTGTATTTGGGCCAATTTATGGACATAATCTTTCTCTCAGGTTTAATAATTCCGATTGCCTAATCTATGATGAGAGGACTATGTTCAGAATTGAACTCGTTGAGTGATCAAATATCGAGTTTAAATTAGCCGTTTGAGACCTGAATATCATTTTCTTGAAAGAAAGTTTCGAGCTCGTCAAAACATCGGCAAAACCTATTCTCATTCCTAAAATTATATGCGAAGGGAGTGGAGTATTTATGAACGTCGAGACCTGAGTAAATTTTGTATTAAATGGTTAAATAAGTAGCGAGTAGCGTTGTAGTCAGTTGAACCAAAGGCAGCAAATGCTATTGTGGCTTTCCAAGATTTCTACAATCAAGTGCCATAATATAACGTTTCAGAAATCCTTTCGAATACTTGAACCAAAATGTACTTAGCACAAACATAAGACCTTCAAAACTATTACCTAAACCTAGCCTAGTGGTTTTAGCGATTGATTTTATTATTTTTTATAGAATAGGTTTGTTTATTGCAGAAAATACAAGTATATACTTAATTAATATTAGATACAATGTAATGAACTTTTTTTGCTCCTTATTAGCTAAGGAAGTCTAAATAACTATAAGTTATACATTGCATTTGGTTTAGACTTTGAGTCTATTATTGTTTGTGCCTAGAAACAGATTACAGAATTTAATTCTAAGAGAAAAAGACTCTGAATTAAAGGTTATCTATATGATGCACTACAACCATTAAGGAAGAACATTGAGATTGCAGAACATACCGCTTTGATATTCAGGTTCGATGCAGGACTTTTCAAATTTAAGTCTCCGGTCAAAGTTATTTGCATGGTATCAACGAATGTAAGATTTATATCATCATTAAAATTAAAACTCATGGCGGTTGGTACACTGAGATGATCCTAAATGGACCTTGTTTTATAAAAATGGCAATAAGATCATCGTTGGACTTCAGGCGTAATGACCTGAATATCATTTTCTTGAAGTAAACACCGTTGTCAATAGTTTTACTAGCAGTCTTTTTTATCGTTGTAAAAAAAAGGTTTCTCAGTTGTGGTGGTAGCTGGCACTGGGTCCATAAAACGTTATATTTACTACCTCAGTTAGAGAGCTTATGACCCGAGAAGAGAGGGCTGTTTCTAGTAACAGAATAGAGCTTAACGACAGCTGGTTCAAAGTCGATTTTTGAACTGATGATTGTTTTTTTCACCTTCATCTAGTATTTAGACCAATTAGTGAAATCTCTCTCGCAGGTTTAATAATTCCGATTACAAGATCTATGATGGCAGGATTCTGTTCGTTTGAGAGGCCGAGAATATTTTGGATAACGGTCCTGAAATTTTAGTTTGAGTGGAAAATCATTATCGGAAAACATCGCCATAATGTTAATGTTTGGATTGTTAAAGGACTAAAAGAGTAATCGACCATTTCTGTAACTGACTTCACTGTCATATGAAGAGCTTTACAAATTTAAGTCTCTGGAAAAGATTGTTGGCATGGTATTGTCGCGTTGGGCTCGTCGCGACATCGAGTTCAAAGGCAAAAGTGACTTTACTGACTGATGTTATTATTAAACAAATGCTTCCCTGCTTAAACTAAATATCCGGCAAAGAAACCAAACGTTTGGACTAAAATATTTATTGTTGCACTCAACCTAGGCATTGTCACACTAACACATAATCTTCCAGATAACTTCTTCAATTCCCAACTGCCTGTTCCGGCGGTCACCCGGAGCTTCCCCGATTTCCCCGATCAGCATAAAATCTACTCATTAGCAATTTTCGAAGAAGTCCTTGAATTCCGCCTAGCACTGGCGTACATCGAGTACTAGCGAACCCAAAGCAACCTAATATTTCCTGTTTCAAATATCACCTGTTCGCGATAGTATTTATGAATACAAAATTCAGGTCTTCTTGAGAAATTTAAGCAGATTGGTTATCGACTGAAAGCTGATAATAATCGAGCACCCTTTTTATATAAAATGGCAGTACCACCATAGCTTGAGTCGTTGGTGTTGATCACAAATATGTGATATATCATAGAACTCCGGGTTTAAAGCATAATCACCCTCACATGCATGAATATGATTGTCTAAAACTAAAGGTGTGATCTCGTTAAGATGGTTTTAAAGTACTCCAAAAAGGAGATTTGAAGGAAGACATGGACGTCGAAATCGGAGTTTTTTGTGTTGATTAAATTAATGTGTAGCGCTTTAGGCAGCTTTTTCATCACCTGTCGCCAAATGTTTTCCTAGCAGCACCGTTTAATCTTCCAAGTTTGAACTAGTTTAACAACTAGGTGTAGGAAACGTCATCTTTCAGTTGTAGAGGCTTTGATGTTAGGACTTATTTCTCCTCAGGTGAACGAATGTATGGTAGCCATGCTAGCTTGCTAGGTAGTCACAGTTACAATTGACGCATCGAGCAGAGGAATTGTTTGGAATCTAGCATTCCGTAGTTGCGTAGATAAATTTATTTATATTAACTCTATATGTTCACTAAAAAATAATTAACTACTAGATTTTATGTCGCATAAATGCAGAAAATTCAAAGTCAAAAATATGCTGTAACGAAAAGTGCAAAAGACATGTGTCCTCCAGGTAGGCCAAGAATTGAAGAATACGAGGTGTTTCTAAAAAGTTCGCGGAATTCCCTCCCCACCGTTTGTTGTGGAGTAGTGAGGGCAAGTCGGGGACCTCGCCCCACTCTTTGTACTCTAACTGAACCTCAGTCCAAATTTCATCGGCTTCTGAGTCTCTTGTACGGTTGTGTGAATTTTTTTCTTAACCCTTTCTAAGTATCGCGTCGCCATCATGGAGATTTCTTCTAATGAGGAACAGCGAATCATCATTAAATTTATTACAAATCTTGGTAAAACTCCTACTCAAATTTTGACGGCCTTGAATACAGTTAATGAAGATGATTCCTTAAAAAAAAAACTTCTATTCACAAGTGGGTAACTCGATTCAAGGAAGGACGGGACAGTGTGAAGGACGACGAACGGGAAGGACGTCCTTCCATTTCAAAAACTGAAGAAAACATTGATCGCGTAAGAGATGCAGTGTTGCAAGACAGACGAATATCTATCAGACTATTGTCGGCACCCGCGCACTCATCATTTGTGATTCGTGAGTTTTTGGCCAAAAATGAGATTACTGTGATCGATCGCCCACCGAATTCGCCCGATTTAGCACCTTGCGACTTCTTTTTGTTCCCAAAGTGCAAAATGCTATTTCGGGGACGCCATTTTGGGGACGTTGAGAACATTAAAAAAGGAGACGACGAGGCTACTGAAGGGCCTGACTGAAGATCAACTGAAAACGTGTTTTCAGCAGTGGAAACATCGTTGGAGCAAGTGCATTGCATTAAGGGGGGAGTATTTTGAAGGGGACATTGTACCATTACAAAATTAATTGTAAAATAAAACTTTTACAAAAAAAATCCGCTAACTTTTTAGAAACACCTCATACACTAGAGTTTAAATATTCTCTTGCAACATACTAGATTCTTAGTATTTTCCTGAAACACATGTCTAGTAAAGGTAGTTCAAGAATTGGGGAACGTACTAGAGTCTAAATATTTTTTGCAAATTCACTTTTACAAACAACTTTTCAAGGATTAATGAAGTCGACTATTAAACATTCGTTCCTCAGTTCGGAACTTTTATCTCAAATCTTGGGAGCAATTCCACATTACGTTGCCATCAGAATTCAGGATTTTTCAGCAATTTGTTTTTTTTAACAACGAAACAACTTTAAAACTAAACGCTTAGACATTCATCGATTGTTATAAAAGGTGGTCCAAGAAATAAATTAAGTAAGTAAATATTTGATTGTAGAGGCGTTTTTGTACATCTTGATTTTGATAATATTAAACACGATAACTTTGTTTTACTGCTGTATTTGTAGAATATGATTTTGGCTATTGTTTTGGCTCATAGATATCATTATCAAATTTGAAGTATTCTCAAAAATCATATAAAAAAGAAAATAATTCGTAATTTTGGAATTTAAGTTTGACAGTGACTTGCAATAGTGGTAAAAAAAGTTATCGAGCTTAATTTCATTAATGTATGTAATTATTTTTTTCCGGGAGGAAATTTAAACGCAGAAGAATGTTTAGATTTTACTGTTAACGGTGGAGGCTTCTACTTCGTTATACATTATTCTTCTGAAGTGACTTCTAGTTTAATAATGACAAGTTAAAATTGTCGAAACTATAGTCATAGTCAGTGTTATACAAACAAAGTTAAAAAGTTTTTATTTGTTTAGATTTGACCTCGTACCAACATTAGTAAGGTTGTTTTCAGAATTTGCTAAAGCTAACATGCCTCAACCGAGCATCTGCTTCAAATAACATGGGGCACCACCATATTTTGGACTGCTTCTTCGGAGATACCTAAAATAAATTTTCGACAGAAGAAAATTGCCATTCCAAAAAAACTTGTAAGGTTGTACATAGATGCAACCAACTTACTAGATAAGGTAATTTTGAATAGTGGTTACGTATACTGTGCTTAACAAGGTGTATAATTTGAAAGGACATTACAAACTGCTAAAAATTTTCTAGGTCACCTCTTCCCAAAAGGGTTTCAATTTATCGAAATTTAATTTTTAGTAGTAAAATTGCATTTAAAGGTCACTGATTATTTTTTTGGCTTTCCTTATTTACGTTACGTACAACACCTGACACATTTTCTAAACCGTACCTCTCTTGTGCAAATGAAATACATATAAATTAAATAAATTTCTACATCAGCATCACATGCTCCGTCGAGTTTGAAAGAAGTGAAACGGCGATTCGTGTTCTGTACGGAATTATGCATAAAAATCGTCGCCGGCAAGAACACGAAACGGCCTTTTCCAAACTCAAAATGAGCATATAATTGCCGTAATTTATGGCGGTCTCCACTCTGAGCGACTGTTGTAAAATAATAGAATGTCAACGTGTGACGACGTACTCCATATTAGCTTACACGGTGTAGCACTTTTACACCTGTCGGTTTGCAAAATTCGCCTCCTCGACCGTGGTGTAATTAATGCATTCTCAGATTATCTTAATTATAGGCATCGAATGAAACTTCCAGCGTTAATTAATTTTCCACTGGCGTCGTGCTCTCATATGTTTATACATATTTATGGTTTTATTAAGTTATTAAATAAGTAATCAAAGAAGAAGGTTGCCCTTATATGATTCTAGTTCTTTGCAATCATAAGTAATTAATTATTTTTATAATAAATTTATATTCATAGACTATAGATCAAAAATAAAGATTGGAAGCAGATAGGAAAATGATTTTAATTTTCTATCTGTTTTTATTCTTAAAAAATTAAACGATGCAGTTAGTTTTCTGTAAATAGTTCTTACAGCATCTATAAAGAAGTATGAAAGTTGATACTATAATAACGTAATAAATTAAGTGTAAGATGCCAAATTTATTTTAAAAGTCAAAATGAGAAAATTGCAACAAGCAACATTATTTCTTGAATCACTTTCTTATTTACTTGGTGAAACATTTTGAACTATTACTAATGAAAGTTTTAATTAAATTATACTTGGTTTATTTTATTTCACAATTTTTCTATAGAAAAAGTAATGCAACATTAATTTCAAACATTTTTTTTTTCAGTACTAAAATTCCATGTCTTTATCTGCACTGAACTGATGAGATCCGAATAGGTCGAAACCGGTTCGTAGTTTTTGTTGATATTGGTAGAATAATTTAATGTTTTTTTTTTCAATTCATAATACAATACACCACATGAATAAACGTATTTTTTACCCAATCGGAAACCCTTATCGCCGGCACCAGTAAACAAACACGATTAACCGATGAAAACGTATTAAGTAGCGATAAAAAAGCCCATTTATAACCAATAAATAAAATGCGAACCGTGGAATCGTGCCGCGGCCATCAATAACGACGAGGCGTCAAGATAAGAATGTGTCGGCTGTCGGAGATTATCCGTGCCGGATTAAATTCGTGTTTTCGATACGTAACGGTTTATTTGAATATCTCGCGATTGGAGAGATAAAACGACTCGAGGTCCGTTTATATCATCTTCGCGGCGAAGCGGCGGCGAGGCGATTTAAAAAGTTGCGCGCGAGGGTGAAAGTTGTCCCCGCTTTTAAAGGATGAAAACGGTTTAATGAATATCTCTGGTTTTATAGTTAGTATTGGAGTTGTAAATGTACGACGTAATAATGAACTTGTGACAGGTTAACTATTGATTACAATCTTACAAGCTTCTTGTAAGAACATTAATTACAAGAAGCCAAATCTCTATGTGCTAATTATGTTTGGGACCTTGTTTAGTTTATAAAATCAATATTTACCGCTCATTGCCTTTAACGAAGAAGAAAAAGTTTTAAAAACAAAATCAAATGGTCCTCAAAGAAAAACTTCGCTTGTGCCAAATCAAAATTTATGAGAAATATTTAAAAATTTTAAGAAAAAAAATCGAAGAAATTTTTGAGTATTTTTGCGTTCTCGTTTGGAGAAGTTTTAGAAGAAAATTAAAGGATTCTTGCGCAGAGACTTCTTCTGTGCGGTTTCCTTTCTTTGCAAAAGAAAATATTTAAAACTTTTTCTTCTTATGCGTATAATCAACGCATGATCAAAAAATATAGATAAACGGTTTACACTAGGTGTATTTTCCTTATATAACTAGTTTCGGCTAAATGCCGAATTAATTAAGTCGAACATATTGGAAATAAAGTAATAGGTGAGTGAAAGAAGCCAAGTTAATTTTAACTAAATACCTTTTTATTAACATAGCGTTTCAGAAAATGATCAAAGAGAAACAAATACTTTAGTAACTTTAAACTTACTTTCCCATAAATCAACCAACAAAATGCGTAAATATTAATACTAAATCATTTCTTGAATAACTTCTTGAATAAATTCGATACTTGTTTTGCTACATTCTTGATGGAACCAAATTTTCATATTGGGAGAAGTAATACACTTGTTATGTTCCATTTGTGGAAATTACTTCTCACAATAAGAACTTCTTGAATAGCTTGACTAATAATAAATGTGTTTACATAAATTAGGCTGTTGGTAGCATGCCTAAAATGGAATTGACAACCACTAGATAGCTACAAAAAGCCTTTCTGGATATGTTAGTATAAATAATTTACTTAACCATAAATGTGCTATCATAGATATAAACGTGGAAGTATGAGGAACGAAGAAGACGTAAGTAAGTCGTGCATGCACATAAGAGAGAAGAAAAAGAGAACGGATACGTAATACGCACCTGTAGGGGACTGAGTAGCTACCGATGGCATGTAGGTTACCAGGAGGAAAGATAAAAGAAGTGAACTAAATAAGAATGAAGAACAGACATGGCCCAGAAGCCGAAGGTGGATCGAGTTGGTAGTTCGCAAAGTAGTAGCAAATTTTAAAGGCCAGACTGAATGTGAGGGTCTAATAAAATTTAAGAGATGCAGCTGGTTTTATTTTCCAAGGAATAATGCTGAAAATTGTGTTTTAGTCGCAAACTGACAATGTCCTAGATGGATACTAAATCTTTTTGGATATGCAATGGTATTTGTCGGGTCAGGTATATACACAATTTTTATAGGGGGTGGCTATTTAAGAAAATTGTAAATTTAAAAGAGGCGAATTTGTTAAATCTGTTTGGTTATTGAAGAGATGTCCAGTATGTTTTCTTTTATTTATTTCTATGCACTCCAGGGATATTACGTTTGCGGCCTTTTGTTTCACGGTGTAAAATTTTGAAATTTTTATCAAACTGGTGGTTGTCTTCGATGAGGTGGTTAGAGTACGTGGAGTTGGATTTGTTTTGTTTATAGCTGGTTTTGTGTTCCTTGTTCCTCTCTTGGAACAACCTTCTGGTTTGCCCTACATACATTTTTGGACAGTCTTTGCAACTTAGCAATTTTTGAAAGTACTTATATATACACGTTGTCCCCTGAAATTTTGAATATGAGTAATGCAATGTGTTTGTATTGTATCTCGATTATTATTATTATTGGTTGCCATGGTTGTTGCTGCAATATACATGTCAATTTGACTTACATAGCTTCAAAATGTTAACAGGAATTTTTTGATGGTCTGGGATATTGTTTGGATCAATAAAGAGCTGTTTTCGAACATTAAATAATATGAACATTGTAGTTATTTGTTATTCGTTACATCAGAATTATGTAAATATGTTAAATTTTATGTCCCTATTTTATTATAAATTAGAAATTACTGATTATTTCTCGTTGGTCGTTGCATTAAAATACGTCACGAGCGTGGTAACTAAGTAACAAGTAACGCATTTAAATGCCCGTATTCAAAATTTCAGGGGACAACGTGTATAGTTTTATTTATATAAATTAAGAACTGGAACTGAAAAGCTTTTGGTGAACATTTATAAACCGGAAGTGGGTGTTTACTCGAAACGATCTTTTTTGTCGATATTTTTCTAAATTTGAAAAATATTATAAAACCATTCAAACAAAAGCTAAAGAGAATGAGAAACTGGACAAGTTTTATAGAAGCATTTTTTCATAAAATTCTTGACTTGCGAGAAAAAAATTAAACGTTTTGATATATTTTGCATATTGTTAATAAACTCTAGGAGTTTTATAGGAGAAGTTATTGTAAAGAACCCAAAAGCGAGAAAATTGTTAAGAATAGCCATTTTTCGTAAACCTCATAGTTTTCGAGAAAAATGTAAGGGAATCACGATTTTTTATGTTTTTTTTTTCTTACATTTTACAACTTTTAATTAAAACCCTAGCTTATGATTTACTGGTTGAAGTGTGTTATAGTGACCACCCACCCTAAAAATAAAATAAACTTCAAAACACGACACTTTTTTTATATTAATGTCCTCAATTCTTTTTATAAGTAGGGTGGGTGGGTGGTCTCTATTCCACCCTCCAATCAGTAAAACACACGAGTAGGTTTTACTAAACAAATTATTTTGTATTTAACACAGTTAAAATTAAATTTTATTGATTTTTAATTTTATTTAATATAAATACGAATTCAGGTTTTTTAAAAAAATTAAGTAATTTTTTATACTAAAATTAACACCTATCACACCTCCCAATTTTCAAAACATTCTCAACTATTCTACTAAAAGAAATTCTAGTTTTTTATTAAACGCCTACATTTTTTAAAACCTGATTTTGTATTTTTATTAAAAAGAAGTAAACAAAATAATCAATCAATCATTTTTTTTATTTAATAATAATTCTCATAATAAAATAGTTGGGCGGGTTTTACTGATTAGAGGGTAGGATAGTGGCCACCCACCCACCCTACATATACAAAAAAAAATAATTACATAGGTTGTTTTGGTGTTGGGGACATTAATAAGAAAAACAGTGTCTGTGATTAAAAGTTTATTCTATATGTGGGGTGGGTGGGTGGCACCTATCCCATCCTCTAATTACTAAAACATTCTCAACTATTCTACTAAAACTAATTTTAGTAACAAAAAACTCCTTACATTTTTTTAAACGTGAATTCGCATTTTTATTATTAAGTGGTAAACAAAATAATCAATCAAATTTCATTTCAATTTTTTTTATTAAATAATAATTCTCATAATAAAATAGTTGAGCGTGTTTTACTGACTGGAGGGTGGGATAGTGGCCACCCACCCACCCTACATATACAAAAAGGAACTTAATTACAAAAATCGTTTTGGTTATGGGATATTAAACACCCACCCACCCTACATATTAAAAAAAACTTAATTACAAAAATCGTTTTGGCGTTGAGGAAATTAATAAGAAAAACAGTGTTTGTGATTAACAGTTTATTATTTATGTAGGGTGGGTGGCACCTATCCCACCCCCCAATTAGAAAAACATTCTCAACTATTCTACTAAAATTAATTTTAGTAACAAAAAATTCCTTACATTTTTTAAAACGTGAATTTGTATTTTTATTAAAAGGAAGTAAACAAAATAATCAATCAAATTTCATTTCATTTTTTTAAATTAAATAATATTTCTCATAATAAAATAGTTGAGCGTGTTTTGCTGATTGAAGGGTGAGACAGTGGCCACCCACCCACCCTACATATACAAAAAACTTAATTACAAAAATGGTTTTGGTGTTGAGGACATTAATAAGGAAAATAGTGATTTTGTTTAAAAGTTTATTACATATGTAGGGTGGGTGGGTGGCACCTATCCCAACCTCCAATTAGTATAACATTCTCAACTATTCTACTAAAACTAATTTTAGTAATGAAAAATTCCTTACATTTTTAAAACCTGAATTCACATTTTTATTATTAAGAAGTATACAAAATAATCAATCAAATTTCATTTCAATTTTTTTTATTAAATAATAATTCTCATAATAAAATAGTTGGGCCTGTTTTACTGATTGCAGGATGCGATAGTGGACACCCACCCACCCTACATATACAAATAAACCTAATTACAAAAATAATTTTGGTGTTGAGGACATTTATAAGATATACAGTGTTTCTGATTAAAAGTGTATTATATATGTAGGGTGGGTGGGTGGCACCTATTCCACCCTCCAATTAGTAAAACATACTCAACCATTCAAGTAAAACTAATTGTTGTAACAAAAAATTACTTACACTTTTTAAAACGTGAATTCATGTTTTTATAAAATTGAAGTAAACAAAATAATCAAACAAATTTTATTTCAATTTTTTATTAAATATAATTCTCATAATAAAATAGTTGGGTGTGTTTTACTGATTGGAGGGTGCGATAGTTGCCACCCACCCACCCTACATATAAAAAAATAATTAATTACAAAAAACGTGTTGGTGTTGATGGCATTAATAAGAAAAACAGTGTTTGTGATTAAAAGTTTATTATATATGTGTGGTGGGTGGGTGGCATCTATCCCACACTCTAATTAGTAAAACTTTCTTAACTATTCAACTAATGCTAGTAACAAAAAATTATTTACACTTTTGAAAACGTGAATTCGTGTTTTTATAAAATTGAAGTAAATAAAATAATCAATCAAATTTTATTTTTTTAATTAAATATTAATTCTCATAATAAAATAGTTGGTTGTGTTTTACTGATTGGAGGGTGGGATAGAGGCCACCCACCCACCCTACATATACATGACAACTTTATTTGCTAATCGTGGATGATTTTGCTGCTAAAAACAATCAAAACCTTTATGTAATAAAAATTAAACAAAATCAAAATTAAACTTTAAATATAAATTATTTTCTATAGTTAATCTTATCTAATTTAGATTTAAAGTCTGCATCATATTTTTACAAATTTTCACTTAAAAATTTTACCTTTTTAATTTCTTTTTTATTCAAGAAGTTTTGTAATTAATTTTACTCCAAACTGGGAGGCGATCAGTAATTGAAATTTATATGTATATGTAGGGTGGGTGGGGGGCCTCTATTTCACCCTCCAATCAGTAAAACATCATCAAAAATTATTTGAATAATTTGTTTGAATAAATCTAGTAACATTTGCAATAATTTTATTTTATGTACGTTTTACACTTTTTAATTAAAACCCTCGCTTATGTTTTACTGATTGGAGGGTGGATTAGAACCACCCACATACCCTATACATACATGAATAAAAAGCTTGTTGAGTTTTTCATTCCCTTTAACTTTTGTTAAAACCTCATATTTTCGAGAAAAATAAAGGATAGTTATTATGATGACAACATCACAATTTTTTAAATATCAAAATGTTATTAACTAAACCTTAATTAAAAGCAAATTTGTTTCAAATAAAATTTAATTCATTTTGCAGCAGTAGTGTTCAAAGCATATATTGGATTGATGAGTCTGATACTTGGCGAAACACCACTATGCAATTATTAAATAAAAACACGACTGTTTAGAGTTTTTCTTTATTTGTAGATACAATTGTTTCACAACACTGTGGCTTCATCAGGCAGATGAATAAACAGTGTTTTAATTGAATAATTACAAAGCATATATATATTAATAAGAGTTCCACAACCTAAAAATGAAATGTTTGAAAACATTGATAAGGTTGCATAGAAATAAAACAATTTACGCTTGGTTTGTTTCACTGTTAACAATCTAACAGTTAAACAAAACAAGCGTAAATTGTGTTTTTTCCATATTACAAAATATTTCATCACGAGCTACATGAGGAACTAATTCAAGAAAAATTGATAAGTTCGCTCTAGCAAATTCCGAAAACAAGGAATTTGCTAGAGCGAACCCGCCTTATCCAAGAATCTGTTGTTAATAACATGAAGAACCACCATATTTTTGACAGCTTGAGATACCTAAAATAAGTTTGTCATACGAAAAACCTGGTAAGGTCGTAGCAAGATCCAACTAGATAAAATAATTTTTTGAATATGCCTATTTGACATTTGAAGGATACCACACGACGGAAACACATTTTCGAAGAAGTTAAAGTAGTTTTTGATCAATTTGAGCTTAAATGGGAGAATCTAAGTGGAATTTCTACTGATGGTGCTCCAGCTATGGTTGATTCTAATTTATGAGTTGTCAATAGAATTAAATTGGAACTATTTATGTAGTAGGAATATTGAAGATTTGAGTGTATTTCACACCATTTTGCATTACCAAAATTTAAACATGTAATGAAAACAGTGGTTTCTTGCATAAATTTCATTAAATCCAACTAGATAAAATCATTTTTTGAATATGCCTAGTTTGTCTGACCATAAAGGTCAAAATGGAGTTTTATTAATTGACAACGTTCCTGATGCATACTAAATTCCTTCTTCAGATATGTCAGTAGAACTGGTATAAACACATATTGAAACCCTTACCACTTACTAACTGTCACAACCATCCTGAAGTTAGAACTGGTATATTTACTAACTCTTATATATTTGGCTTAAACTGGAAATTTACTCACAAAATATTTATGATTTCTTAATCTGATAAAAAAAAGCGTTGTTGTGAATAGAAAATAAAAGGTGAGAAAATTTTCTCTGTTTCAAAAAGAATCACAATACGACCAACTATTAAAAATTATTCTGGAGGAAATTGTTCCTTTCTATCTAAAACAGTTTATGGAAAAGGGATTCTTCGGAAAAAAAATCTTTCGTGCTCTTTTATTTCTTTCCAAAGGAAAATATTAAATTATTTCTTCTCTATTGGAGTAAAAAAACAGTTTTAGGATTACACTGAATTGACAATATCCTAGGTAGATACTAAATCCCCTTTTAAGATATGTCAGTACAGCCGGTATATTTACTCACGAAGATAGGGGAAACTCTTATATACAGGGTGAGTTTTTTTAGATGTTTTAAAACCATTCTTTAAAGAAATTTTAACATGTTAAAAGAGTTTTCAACTATATTAAACAAATTTCAATTATTATATCTGGGCGTCCCATTATTTTCTTGAACTTTATAAACACTCACTTAAACAGAACAATCAATACCGACGTTGCACACACACAGTTGAAATTCAATTGAACATGTTAGCATACATCCGGCGGCTACTTTATTCGCCAGCGCTCCGCACTATACAAACGAGTGCTACTTTCACACATACAAGTTTATTTGTTAGCCAAATGTTTATTAAGCTAACCAATAAACTCATGAAAAATGAATATAACTTTTGTTTCATTAATGATCTAAATTTAAAACGAACTTAATGCTACATTGTACTGTACGTTTGGCAATGGCCTTTCAAAGGTTGAAACTACAGTTACGTAATAAATCCTGTGTGTGGTATCAACGAAGTGTATTTTCATTTGAAGTTCCTGATATATCACAAAGTGATGGCTTCAAGCATTAAACATAACGATTTTTTAATTAAACCTTAGAAATAAAAATTTGCTCACAGATTATCTTTTTCTGTTGAATGATTTTTAAAATACTATTTGTGATTAAAAGTATCATTAAATTGTATCTCAGTGCCAGTGAATTTATTGAATCCAGAACTGAAAAAAATATATATATAGATCAGGCATGCGTGGTTCCAGCTCCGCGCTGATAAATCCCTGAATGTACAAGCCATTAAACACATTATACATTTAAATTAGATTTATCGCAAATACGGCGCGAATATGATAAAATTACAATTAGCGCAGTTGCCGTTGAGATCAATACTAGAATCATTGGCAGAACACGAAACAAATGAAAAAAATGCACTCGCCGTATGCACCCGCACGCAAACACGCAATAAATTAAACATGCTCTATCATAATTTTATTTATTTATTAAAATTATGACGCCTTCACCCATACAATTCCAAGCCGAGCCGCGTTGCATTCGTTTCTGTTATTATATTATGGCAGTGGCAATTGCACATACGTAAGTAGAAAATCTTTTCTGTTCTTGCTATTTCCAGTGCTACTACAATCGCGCCATCTATGAGAGTCGGTGTTGCATTTTAATTTATTAACGTGATAATTTTTATCTATATATGTGTTTTATTTATTGGCTTAGATTATTTCTACTTCTTCATTTTTTTTTTATTTGCTCCCTTATTATATTTATTTTGATTTGTCCACTAGAATTCGAGTGTAGAAATATAAATTTTCTCTTTAACCATTCTGATAGAAGTTTGAGTATTATTTACTTTTTTATAATAAAATCTCTAGGAAGATCATTAATAATGCTCGCTGTTATCTATTTGTTTTATGTACTGCTGATAGTCAATGCAAAAAACTATTCTAATTTGATTCATTAAGATTTATAACTTGGACATTTTAATTGAAGATTTTATATGTGATATAACGTACGTTTATTTTTAAGATAAAATCAATAGTGAAATGCAATATAATAATTACTTGTGTTACTTTTCAATTGTATGTGTTACTCTTTTCTTGTTAGGTCTATCTCTCATGCATAAACCGGACTTTTGATACATTTTATTAAAGATTGGATAATTATAAAATTATTGCTTTAAATAGTAGTATTTTATAAAGGATATTTATTGCTTCTTCGAGAACTTATTAGTATGATACGAATACTTTTATACTATCTAAATCTTCTGAGATTTTTCTTATAAATTTTTAATACTAGTAATAGTACAACAGTTGTTTATGTTATCAGTAGGCTAAAGACAAGAAAATTTGTATCAAACCTAGGAATGCGTTATTTTTCAATCTTAATTTTCATATATAAATCAGCGTTACATAACCTTTTTGATTAAAAAATTAATTAATTATCAAATTCTTTGTTCGAATCTCTAATTGCATAAAGAATCTTGTGATAGACATTTTTCGCTCCTTAGAGGCTATGTTATAGATCTGTACATCTTTTCTTACAATTATTAATAAATAGAGTAATAAACAGTAGACTCCTTTTTAATTTTTTTCAAAATACAATCTAAATTATGTTTATATCTTTCGGAATAGCTACATCTAAACTCCTGAAATGTTCTAATAAGTAAATATATAATATTAATCATAAAGCTAAGGGTAAAGCCTTAAATTTTTGATCTAATAGTGCAGATTCTAAGTTTAAATATAACTAACTCATAATCCTAAAAATAGAGAATTTTAATTTTATCAAGTACTTTTGGAATGGATGAAGAATTATTTAAAAATATGAGGAATACCTTCTTTGTATTTATTTATAATTTGTATCATCTATGTAAGAAGTATTGAAAGGTATCGTATTTGTGAATGGCTATCCTCAAAGCTTCACGACGGCTTCAAAAAATCATATAACCATAATTAATAAAATGTCTGGACATTATAGTTGAAACTAATTTATTCAAATCTTAACATGACAAAAATTTTTAATAAGCAGTATGATTAAATTTCGCAAAGGAAAAAATCAGTGTTAAAAGGATTACATTACATTACCTCAACTACAGTCGAATTTAAAGATTTTGTAATTTCGATGGTAAATTTTAATACATAAGAATATAAAGAAAAAGTCGTTGCGGTTTTCATCAGTTAAAAGAGCTGCATAAGTTGCTTTGGAAACATTTAAAATTTGGAGAAATATCTAAGTAAGCTTTTTTGTGATCCTAATCAAAACTATGTTTAATTTCTAGTTTCTACCAAAATAAATAAATTCTATTGAAGATTTAATAGTCGCCAAAGTCGAATATCTAGATGGCTGTATGTTTATTGATTAAATAAACCTTAGTTTTTTTTTTAATAGATGTTTGCAAGCTCAAGACGCGAAATTTTATTAAATGTAGATATTAGAAGAATTTAACAATCTAAAACAATTCCGACTATTTTCGAAATATGTGTTAATCTGTATGTATGCGCTGTAACTTAAAAAGAAACACTAACAAAGAAAGAAGTCCTGTGAGGTTAAGTTCGAGCTATAGGTGGCCAGTTAATGGCAACTCTTTTCGATATCACTTTCTGTCCAAAAATTTCGCGAACAGCAATTAGTCGTTGGAAGTGTGGCATGTTGCCCCATCTTGCTGAAACCACGATCGTTGATTAAAACCATCGAAATCCTGTAGCGCTGGTCATAAAAAGTTCTGAAACATGGCAATATACCCCTCTGTATTCACTGTAACAGCATTTCTTCGGTGATCTTCAAAAAAGTATGCACCAATAATGCCTCTTGCTGACAAAGCTGCCCATACAGTAGCCTTGTGTAAATGCAGAGGTTTTTGATGCTTCAATTTAGGATTAGTATCACTCCAATATCTGCAATTTTGCCTATTCACATGCCCTTTTAGATGGAAGTGTGCCCCGTCTGAGAGAAAAATGTTGGTAAAGCTGGTGAACCTCTCTAACACTTCGTTTACAAATTGGAGCCTGTGAGTATGATCTTGAGGCTTTAATTCCTGTCCCATTTGGATTTTGTACGGATGTAAATGTAAATCTTTGTAAAGAATACGAATCAAAGATGTTTTGGGCACACCTAAGGCGTTAGACCGCTTCCGAGTAGAGTCCATGATTTTCACGAATAGACGCTCTTACACGCTCGACGTTTTCGGGATCTCTTGATGTTCTAGGTCGGCCGTGGTTGATTCATTGTTGAACCTGTCTCCTTGAACTTCTGTACCCATTTTCGAATCAATTGAATCGATGGAGCTTCATTTTTACGCCGTATGTTATAATGAGAACTGATCAAGTTCATTCTTTCATATGTTCTTCTAGACTTACGATAAAAGCTACTCATCAAATCGTATCACAAAATTAAACCAAAAGAAACAGACGGAGTTTATTTTTAGATATTCTACTGAAAACCCTGAAAACTATCTATCAATTATATATCTTCATCTAGCCTTATTTGGGCTCTAGTTTTTGTGCTAGAAGAAAGATTTTATTTTTTGTAAATTTCTATTTCTAATGCTTGAAGATAAATTGCTCAAGAAATACGATTGAGGTACTTCAAAACATGTCTACTATATCGTAAACACAAGGGAAACAAGAGCTCAAACAAGAGACTTTTTAAGAACTGAAACTGTCAAATGTATGAGTCATCTACCATATAGCCCGGACTTCTTTTTCTTCTCGCAAATCAAAAAATAAAACAGGAGATCAAAAAGTTTCCTCGTCTGAAGAAAACGTGCTTCGAAAATTGGTTCAAGGGCATGCAAAAGTATATAGATCTTCATGGGGAATATTTTGATAGTAAACCCATCTACGATGATTATTTTTTTATATTCTTGAAATATTCTGGTTCTTCCATGTGTAAGTTTAGATTGATGATAGTTTAACGTATCTTGAACCATGGTTATATGTTTGGTTATAGCGTGTATATTTTCGTCGGGATTGGAGATGTCAGGTTTCATACCTGGTGGTATCCTCAAAATAGTTTTTAACACTATCCCTTGTAACTATCATTCATGTTTTTTGATTCTTGTTGTTAAAGCGGAATTAAAACACTGGAAGATTATAAGAAATTCTAAGTTGTTGTATTTTAATGTAATATACTTTAACTGATACCAAAACTGTCAATACTTCTTTAGTCATTATTCTATATTGAAATTCTAAACCGTATAAATTATTTAAAAATGTATTGACATATTTTGTCATTAACCTTGAAAGCAAGAGTTTTTTTAACCCTTTTATATATTTATAAATTTTGCTGTTTCTGCAAAACCAGAATTAGTTGAATATTATAATTATTAATTCTACAACAAAAATACTTAATGACTAGTATGTATAACAGGATTTAATCTTCGTTGACTATAGTTTCGACAAGACCATTGTCTTAATTAATTTTATTTAAACTTGTTAAAATTATTTTTAATAACGCAACCAATACAATAAATAATTAAGATTCTAAATAATAACGGAAATTCTAAACTAGTTTCTTCAATATGATTACATATTCTAAGGTTAAAACGTAAGAATATATATTCTAACATTTACTTATCTTCTGGATTGGAGAACACCAGAGTATATACGCATTTGCATGGTCGTTATTAACAATACATCGCCTTCAAATTGTTCATCAGAACATTACCACCCCAAATATATGGATATTTCATTTTTATTAACATATCACTTTGCACAAGAACAAACATTTTCCCTTGAACATTTTGAATATCTGGGAATAACTGTCAAAAGTAAGGATGAAGAAGATGTGGAGATAAGCAAAAGATTGGCAAAAGGAGTAGTGCTATGGGAATGTAAAATAAAATCATCAGAACAAAATTGTTGATGGATGAAAGTCAAAATTTAGAAAACTATTACTAGATTCTCAGTATTATATGGTTGCGAAACATGGATATTTACAAACAAAAATGAAGCGAAAGTTGACATCTGGGAGAGAAGTTATTTTGGAGGAGTTAAAGATGAAGATGAGTTATGGGAAAGACGAACAAATAACGAAATCAAGGACATCTACCAACATGCCAACATCTCACAAACAATTAAAGCACAACGAGCAAGATGGCTGGGTCACGTTTATCGAAAACCAAGGGATAGTTTATCAAGAAAGGTACTTTTTGGCGTGAAGTAATAATAGAAGATATTCAGCATATGGGAATACAGAACTGAAGAAAAGAAGCTGTGGACTGGAAAAAGTGGAAAGTAATTATTAAAAACATTGAAGCCACAAGCCTGCAAGGCTTGTAGAGCCAATATACAGGGTGTCCCATTACGATCTCGAATAACTTGAAAACAATGCATCGTAACGAAAAATGTGCCGAATGGAAACTTTCATAGTTTCGAGGAGGGCATCGGATTCTGACAAAATAGTCCCCCCCAGATCCCATGGGGGCCGGAAAATGGGGTCAACTTGAAAATATTTAATGGAAAACCACTATTTTTTATTGCAGATTCGAATTTCATAAAGATGGCACTAGAATCGTAAAAATTCGTTTTTAAGAGGGCGGGGAAACGGGGCCAACTAGAGAATAAGTTGACAAATATATAACATTGTAGAAATATTCATTTGCGTGCCGTCGTCATTAGTGTACCCAAAGTGCACGATGAAGAGTTTGCACGACGGGAATTTGCACATCAGTTGGTCATGAAAAGGCCGTTTTATTATCGCTAACTACCGTCGTTTTTCGCAAAATGTTAGAAGTGATTTGTCCACAGGCATGGCGAATCCTCTCTTTCATTTCGTCGCGTGTGGTTGGCAGTTCGCGAAAAACTACACCCTTAAGGTATCCCCACAAGAAAAAATCCAAGGACGTCAAAATACCAAGTCTCCCTCAAAGTTATTTTTTAATAAAAAACGATTTTTTTTACGATTCTAGCGTCATTTATGTGCAAAAAATGCATATATTTTTACTTTCTTTCCTATCCTGCAATAAAAAATAGGGGTTTCTATTTAAAATTTTCAAGTTGACCCCCTTTCGCGGCCACCCTTGTGGTCGGGGAGGACTATTTTGCCAGAATCCGATGTTCCCCTCTAAACTATGAAAGTTTCCATCCGGCATATTTTTCGTTAAGATGCATTGTTTTCAAGTTATTCGAGATAGTAATATAAAATGGGATACGCTCTATATATTTTTGCCTGTTTCTGCTTATGTTTGATCTTTGTTTGGATGGACGAATTACACTTGCTTTACTTGGCGCCACACCTCAGCCTGAGCATCATGTGGAATGTGGATTTGTTCGAATTAGATCATTGTAGTGGGAAAGGATGAGGTTATCTTCTAATTGCTTATCAGATCTGGAAAATCTTCTCTTTGTCCTGGATTAACAATGTGCCAAGCATTGTTAATAAGCAAATTCCATTCTCAATCTAAGGATGTTTCCATTTTCATCAACATTTCACCTTGCACAATTTAAGAATAACATCTCAGCATTTTTTTCGCTTGGCTTGATTTTCTTTAGGATGGAAAAATTCTTACACTTGCTTTTCTTGGTGCCACACCTTAGTACAAGCACTAGGTGGAGCGTGGATTCCTTCTGGATGTTGTATTGGATAAGGGTGAGGCTTTTTCCCTATTGTTTATTAGATCTGGAGAGTCCTCTCCTTGTTTTTTATTTTGGCACATTGTTCAAAAGGACATTCCTTTATTAACCTATGGATTTTTGCATTTTTATCAACATATCACTTATAAAATTTACTGATAACCAACTGTCTTTATCTGCTTGTGCTTTATGACTTATACGTTTTTTCTTTGGCGCCACACAGTCTGAGCACCAAGTGGATTTTGAATTCCTTCCCGATGTTTTACTTGGAAAAAGAGTTAAGTCGTCTTCCAATTGCTTAGCAGTTCTGGGGGGATCTTGGCCTTCACATTCTCGATAGTATCCAAAGACTCGACTTCGAGGGTGATGGTCTTTTCGGTAAATATCTTCGCAAAAATCTCTATTTGAAAGAGTATTTTCTACTCCGTCAAAACACGCTATAAAAATATGTAGATTTCCTGACCGTTGGATTTTTTCTGCACTTTTTGCATTTAATCTATGTAAAAAAATTTCACTCTACTAATATTTATGTATTAATTTAAAGTTGTATTTAGACATTAGGAGATTATTAGAGGCATGTATTCATTTTGGTACTATAGCTTACAATTTTTTTTTTATTCCAGCTTAAAATGAATGTATTTTATTATAATATTGATTGTTGAGTGAAGATTAACAGCAATAATAAAGACACTTGTAATCACTTTCGCCACAAAATAAACTGGTGAGAAAGTGTCTTCATTATTAGATAATTATAGATTATTGGCACACTTCTACCAATTTTGTTAAGGTACTTCTAAGAAAGTGAACATAATATAAATAACAAATATGACAAATTTTTAAAAATTTCTTCCAAATGATTATATATTCTAGAGTTGAAAATATGTAGACTTAATAAATAAATAGTAGCATCTGAATATTTTAATCGTACTTCTTGCAACCAAAAGCTGTCGGTATTTTTAGAAAAACAAATGAAGTTAAAAAATGTTCAACTTGATATTTTGGATATTAGTAACAATTGATAACAAATTTGTATTGCTCTTCAAGCTAGAATTGAATATTGAATAATTATTATAAGGAACACTTTGTGTTCGAAATGTACATTTAGTTAATAAAAACAAATTTGCAAAGAAAGGGTTAACGTTTTCAATACGATTTACTATAATAATAATCATCTTCATGTAACTTAAGAAATATATTTCTACAATTACTATAAACATGAGTTTTTAATAGTTTCCACTATGAATAAAACTATATAATTACTTTCAAAAATATATTGTAAGACGCTACAATTGTTTCCCCACACTGTGGCTTCTTCAGGCGAAGAAATTATATAGTTTTATTCATAGTAAAGATGAACTTTCAACATTTATCAGCCTCATCAATCAATTATTTAATAGTTTTGATATTATTACTAATTTTTTACTATTGCTGCTTAAGCTGATTTCAGATATTCATAGATTACTAAAGTTGAATGTTCTTTTTAACAAAATTTTTAAGAATGTGCTCATAATATAAATGATGATGATTGATGATGGAAGTTATTACTTCTATAGTCTTTTCGATTTTCGCAATTTCTTCCTCCCAGCGGACGCATTTGAAGAAGGCATGTTCTGTGGAGTCCTATCCTCCACAATATATGCAGTTGATTTACTCTGCTAAATGGAGTCGCTTCAGGTATGCACCCGTGTCTGAAACTGAAAAATTAACAGAGATGGTAATCTATTTCTCCATGTTTTCTTTCGATCCACTTTTGTGTTTGTTCACCATTTGTTTTGTTTCGCCCAGTTTGCCTTGTCTGTTTGTGTTTTCTATTTATTTGCACATTTTTCGACGACTTTGGGGCAAATCTTGGAATCAGAAATTTTGATATCATTGTGTGTGATATGAACAAAGGTTTCAAAATTCGTAAATGATAGTGGTTATAAGTCATAAGAAAAATGTTCTATAAGTTCCTTCAGTTGTAGGCAGAAGTAGAAGAAATTCTCCAGAATTCCAATAAATGGGAACATTCTATATGGGTTCGACTGGAAAAACATTCTGAAGAATGAAGTCCGCCTGTGATTCCTGTGCTCAAAATTTAGTGTATTTTTTTATGTATGTGTATATTAATGTATTTTGTTACAACAACAAACCAAAAACATTCTGATTGCATATTCTAAATTTTAAAATATATCGAGACACAATGACCTTGAGCATATAGTAGCACATGAATATTTTTTTCATCCAAAACTGTTGATCCTTTCTGGCCACTAATTTAAAAGATATTATTGAAAAAGTAAAGAAAATGATTTTCAGTGCAACTACTTAAATTAAATTTTATCCTTTCTATACAATGCCGAAAAATTTTGTTTCTCCTTTCAGTTTTCATAGAAGTTGGAGTAAACAACGTACCGCTGTGGACAATTTTCTTTTTCGATCTGTCACTTTCATCGTAAATACATTTTCTGGATGGCGATGAATGCTGCTTTTACTGAGCCCAGATTAGCGAGCAGACGGGGCACAGATTTATGAGAATTTTTCAGCAACGCAGTGCCAAGAATGCAGTTCGTGTGCCTCGCACTGTTTATTTTTTTTGCGGCGGCCAGTTTGGTCTTTGTCGATTTTAGATACAACAACTTTAAACTAAATCAGAAGAATAAACACTAAAAACCTTGTTTTTAAATGGATTTTTGTTGACTATTTTAAAATTCTTGGGTAGAAAAGATACTTTTCTTACAATTTGTTTATTTTTTTCGTTTGAGAATCGCTGAAGTCTCTCTTCAATCAACAGTGTTTGTACATCAAAATTGTTCTAAGATGGATGAAGATTTCTAACATACATATGAAAATATTAAGGAAAACTTACAAAATTATTATACAAACCTTGTTCAAAAGAGACTAAGGTCTGGTTTAAAAGGAAATATGTACTATTCACATATTTTAAGATCCTTCATAGTGAACTATGGCACCATCTTGAGTTCATTGAATTTGGCCTTTACAGGGTGTATTTTAGAATGAAAATTACTTTTATTAATTAAAGTAATTGTTTTGAACAATGTTACAATACTTAAAGATACATTAAAAAATATTTATTCATAACTAACAAAATTTCGAATTTGGACCGTTATAGTTACTATATTATGGCCGCCTAATCATTATATGAATATTCAAAACTCTGCAAATTACGCGATTGCCTAATGAATTACCTGTAATTATGGGTTAGAACTTGTCCTACTGGAAATAATTGCATCTACTTTTCTGAATGGGATAATTACTGTTATTAATACTGACTTTGAGTGGTCACGTAATTTTACATTTCTGACTGACAGCAACAGGTACATAAATATAAAAATCTTTAAGGAGTAGGCCTTCAGCCTTATAAACAATTTTACAACAATTTATTTTTGTACATGTCTTTATCAGTCTAACACAAATATTTCCTAACATTTAACTCAATAGAAGATAATATTTGTTTAAATAATAATAAAATCATCAGGATGGTGACAATTAAGTGTACTAGGTGGTAATACATACTTCCACCAGAATAAAACCATGAATGGATAACCATCGATGCTACGCTACGCAGATGAGATCCAAAATAGATCGAAACCGGTCTGTGGATGTTAATGACAGTGAACAGTAATTATTATTTCAGCTTATTAAACCACTTTCGTAATCTACAAAAATTAACTATAAATTATACGATTGAAATAAATTAATAACTGCCGAGAGTTCCTTCTGATTTGAAAGTAATGAAGACGTTCACTACCTCAATTGCTTGCAGAACCAGAAGAACTCCATCCTCCGTAAAATTTATTACCATTTCAAACCGCGCTTACGAGCTAAACGCAAATTCCCAGACATTCCGCTTGGCGTATAATGAAATGATTAATTATCATCTTGATTTGTCTTCCAGTGAACTGTTAATCTCGCGAGCGGACAATTAATAAATCTAATTGCGCCAATTAATAACAGATAAACCGCTTCTCTCCTCGAGCACCGTCGCAATTGGCGGAATTGGCCGCGAACCGCGAAAGTGAAAAATTATCGCCAGGCCGCAATTTAATTAAGCCGGTTAATTGCGCGCGAATAATCGTCGCCTATTTGCCAAGCCTAGTGTTATTATTCGTGCTGTCGTTTTTCCCTAAGCGGAAATTGTGCGATGGCACGATGATCTAGATGTAATCTACGGCCGTAAAAAGTGGTGGGAAACATAAATTCACGTTTTTTTTCCGTTCTTGTTGTAATGAGAAAAGGACGAGAACAATGCAAAGACATATAAAAGACGTCATAATTTTATTCATTGTATTTGAATCGCTGATTCGAGAAGAATATTTTATTGTAAGGGTGTATATTCATGTAATGTGCTTTAATTAGTGGTTTGCCCTTGAAAAAATCCCCATTTTATCAGTTAGGATCAAACGCCAACTAAATAATTTTGAATGCTTCATTTTCAATAAACTCTCATTATTTGTAGTAATGGTCTTCATACAGAAATTCTGATTTATGTATATATTATATCAAAACATGTCACACTAACACAAGCCTGATACATAATAGAGGTCTTCAAAAATTGCACCTAAATCTCCTAGAAATGGCCAAATTATTGCCTCAGTGGCTAGAATCGCCTTATAAAAATCATCCGCACCTAATAAATGTAATGGGTCGAATGGAAGAGCATGAAAAACTGTGAACTTCAAGATCTATGCTCCAAATTTTAAAGTGATTAATTATATTTATGTATTTTTGTGTTATTTTTTTAAGTAGATCTTGTAAAGAAAATAAACTAAACTGAACTAGAAAGATTTCAATTGGGAATTGTATTTAATTTGAGTCTATTAAGTTTTGTGGCAGACCACACAAACTTCAGAATCTAAAATATTTTAACCATTTTAAAAATATTTATTACTAGTTCCTTAAATCTGTGGTTGAAACAAGCCTTACGCTTTTGTTCAATAAAATCTTCAGATATTTTTCACATAAATGTAAAAAATTGATATTTGTTTAATGCCAAAAATTTGTCACGAATAGATCAAACATTTTCCAACTCTAACTAATACAATTCACGAAGAATGTCCTTTTTACAAAACTTTTATTACCAAATTCTCAAACCTACAGTTGAAACAATCTATGTTTTAGATATTTTTCACTGACAAAAATTGTATTTTTTTATATGTATGTTTGTCCCATTTTTTTAAAATATTCTTTTAAAAAGCATGTATTATAAATATAACATATCTAATCTAAAAATGTTATATGTATATAAAACAGCTTAAACACTCATTTTTTAATAAATACGTAATGCTTCATAAAAAAAAATGATAAAATTTCATTTTGCCCATTTTTATTTCAAAAGATTTACGAATTAATGATGCTGAAGATGTAAGTCTGCTACTCCTCACTCTAGTCTCTAAAACTCTGTTGAAGTAAATAGAAAAATCAAGAAATTATAACCAAATATGTATCAAGAGTGTTTCTAGGATGTAAAAGATTTTTATTAATTCGATTTATAACATCTTTTGGCGACTTCCGATTTTCAATCTCCATACTTCTCTGTCCATCCATAGATCCCCTTCTATTTCTCTCTCTCGCAGGTCTTTATCGACAACTTCTCTCCAGCTCTTCCTAGGTCTTTCTCTTCTCCTTCTTCCATGTGATGTCCATTCTCATAATTATTTTGGCATTCTTTGTACGTGTCCAAACCAACTTAACTGGTTTATTCTGATATCCTTGATTATGGTGCGTGTTACTTCCACGATCTCTCTTTCCTCTCTTTAATCTAAAAGATAAAAGATTAAAAACGTTCGGATCGTTGTCTTCAAATTTATTTTAATTTAGATATGCTCTGGTTGATGTTTAGTGAAGAAAACCGTTCCGTTTTTTCTCAACTTTCTTGCTCCTCATCCGTTCACCATATCAATAGCCTTCTTTAAATTTCAACCCTGGTTTTTGGCGATTGTTTAGAGGTCGACTTCTAAAACATTCCGTTGTAGATTTTGCTGTCTAGGCACGAGAACCTCTGTTTCTGGCAATCCCTAAAAGCTTTGCTTTACTATTGTCTCATTTAAATTCTGGGAAAAAATGGCCTTTAATTATAATAATAAGAAGTTATATTGATTCTTAATCATATAATCTACTTCTTTTTAAATTTAAAGAGAGATATTAAGAAGAAGAGATAAACAATCTTAACCTATATACCTTAGTTCCTAAGTAATGAAAACCGATGCTGTTTTTTTCTTTTCTTAACATTTTTGCTCCTCATCCTTTTAGTGCATCAAACACCTTCTCAAAATTTCAACTTCAACAGTTTTCGGCACGTGTACAGAGTTTGACTTCCAATACATTTTATCTTCGATGCTAGTATCTAGGTAGGATAGCTTTTTTCGCAGTCCCTAAAAGATCTGTACTTACGATTGGCCTCCCTGTTGTCTCATTCTAATTTTGGACAAAATTTCAATAGTCTGAAATTATAATAGTAAATAATTTAGTTTTTTATAAATCTAAACAGAGATAATAATAATAACCAACCATATTTACTCTCATACTCAAATAGTGCTTTAGTGAAGAAAAGCGAAACCAGTTTGTTTCTTTCCTTAACATGTTTTGCTCCGCATCACTACATCAAATGCTTTCTCAAAATTTCGACTCTGGTTTCCAGCGATTATTCAGAAGTCGACTTCTGAAACGTTTCTTTATAGATGACAACCGAAACCGTTTTTTTTTCTTTTCTTAAATTCTTGGCACCTCACACCTTTACTTCATCAAACGCCTTATCGAAATTTTAACCCTGGTTTCCGGTGTGCGTTTAGAGGGTTATTTCCAAAAAAAAATTATCACCTTCATTCTCTAGTAGTTCATTAGTTTTTTTTTTATCAAACGCTTTCTCAAACACCAATGATGATAATGATTTTGATAGCCAAAGAAGATATCTGATGATATTCTGATGCTCCTCATACTGAACCAAAACGTCCATTAATCAATGGAAAATTACTTCTGCTCTGAAATTCTATTGATGCTTGATTATTCTGCTAGCCAAAGAAGATATCTGAGGATATTCTGATGCTCCTCATACTGAACCAAAACGTCCACTAATCAATGTCGATGGAAAATTACTTCTAACCCTTTGCACTAAAATTCTATTGGTGTTTGATTATTCTGCTAGCCAAAATAGATATCTGATGATATTCTGATGCTCCTCAAATTGAATCTAAACCAAACTATCCAAGAAATAATAGTATTGATGAAGGAAATTTATTTTTAACCCTCAGCTTAAAAATTCTGGTGATGTTCGGTGATTGAGCTAGCCAAAAATATCTGGGATGACCCTGAGGGATGTGGATAAACAGGAAAGATTGATTAAAATAGACAAAAGCAGTTAAAATCCAAAGTGTAAAGAAATAGCAGAAGAGGCGAACAAACCCGAATACTTGTATGGAAGAGGCGAATGGAAGGAGACAGTACTGATGGAAAGGTATAGATGTGGTAGCGAAGAACGGGGAAACCGCTTTTGGGTGAATGAGAAAGTGTCGATTGTGTGAAAGGAAAGAAAAAAGATGGGAGCATTGGAGGGTAGACTGTTTGGGGATTAGAGACGTGGAGAAAACAATATGTACAAGGTTACTGAAAGGGAGTACTGATCTAATGGCCATAAGAAAGAAAGAGGAAAAGAAAAAGTCAAGTGGAAATAACTACTTTTTAGTCAGTTTTGTGGTAGATATATGATAGAATTTGTTGTAGTAAAAAGGATACCAACAGAGGATAAACATATTTATATCTGATGATATTCTGGTACTCCTCATACTTAACCAAAACATTCACTAATCAATGGCGTTGATGATAGGAATTTACTTCTAACCCTCTGCTCTGAAATTCTATTGGTGCTTGATTATTCTGCTAGCCAAAATAGATATCTGATGATATTATGATGCTTAAATTGATACTAAACCAAACCATCCACTAACTAATAGTATTCATGAAGGAAATTTATTTTTAATCCTCTGTTCTAAAATTTTGGCAATGTTTTGTGATTGTGCTAGCCAAAGAAAATATCTGATGATATTCTGATGCTCCACATAATGAACCAAAACGTTCACTAATCAATGGCGTTGATGATAGAAATTTATTTCTAACCCACTGCTCTGAAATTCTATTGGTGCTTGATTATTCTGCTAGCCAAAATAGATATCTGATGATATTCTGATGCTCAAATTGATACTAAACCAAACCACCCACCAACTAATAGTATTCATGAAGGAAATTTATTTTTAATCCTCTGTTCTAAAATTTTAGTGATGTTAGGTGATTGCGCTAGCCAAAGAAAATATCTGATGATATTCTGATGCTACTCATACTTAACCAAAACATTCACTAATCAATGGCGTTATTGATGGAAATTTACTTCTAACCATCTTTATTTTTAACCCTCTGCTCTAAAATTCTAATGGCATTTGGTGATTGTGCTAGAAAAAGAAAATATCTGATGATATTTTGATGCTCCTCATTCTGAACCAAAACGTCAACTAACCAATGCCGTTGATAATAGAAAATTACACTAATACCCCATCGTTTAACGCGGGGGATACCTTCCAGCAAAGTAGAGCGTTAAACGAGGTTAAGTCACCATGTAAATATTGGGGTTAAGTGAACATTTTTAATAATTAATATGTATTTTGTCAATTAAGTTTATAAAATATGTTTTTTTATAACAATAGAACAAAAAAATATTTCTTACAAATATAGAAACATAAATAAATATACACCAGGTATTATTAATTTTAAATCAACCTTTAAAATTCCGTCAAGTAACAAACATGCGAAAATTAGATAAATCAATGAGACTATAAGTCATCATTTACGTTTGAGATCATTCAGATTCTTCAGCATTTCCAATTTTCTGTCTTTTCATCAAAAATGTGTGTAATATCATTTGCGTTTTTCTTTTGCGTTGTGTAGGAAGTTGTCGATAAGTGGATAAGGAATCCATGACACCCCATCTGGTCTTTGAGCTCCCATCAGAATTTGTGTAATTTTCAATAAATTGGTCCATATTTCCGTTATAGTGTCTAAACTAGATTATAGAAATGCCGTTAAAAGTTCTTTTTGCTCTTCTTCCGAATAGCAACTTTCAATATTTTCGTGTTCTTCTTGGTGCACCAATTCCTTGTGTTCATCATTAGAAAAACTGTCTGCCCTTTCTTCTAAGATCTTGCACATCAACCTCACCTACACCCGTTTGTTTTGCTAGTTACGCTATTTCGTTGATATCAACAACCTCTTGTATAATGTCATCTTCTATGTTTAGATCTGGCCATATTTTCTTCCGAACTACTTTCACACATTTTTCTGTCATCTTTCTGGAATGGATTTATGTTTCCTACGGCATCTAGGATGTTGTAGTTCTTCCAAAATTTCTTATCGATTGTTTTTCTTCTCCATCTGATTTCTCAAACATCTGTGTAAATGCTCGCCGCAAATAATATGCCTTGAAATTTGTTATAACACCCTGATCTATCAGTTGGATCAAAGCAGTTGAATTAGGTGACTTCGACTGAAATGCTTGTTTCTAAATTAAATAAATTCATTGGGTGGCTTGGAGCATTGCTCATCAATAGTAACACTTTTGGTTCAAGATGTTTTTTTTGCAATAGCATTTAACGGTGGGGCAAAAATGTTCAACGTACCAATTTTGAAAAATGTTCATTGTAATCTACGACTTTTTAATGAACTCCAAAATCACAGGTAATGTTGTTTTAGAAATTCCGTTCATCGCCCTAGGATTTTTTGAGTGGTACGCAAGTAGGGGCTTTAACATAAAGTCTCAATTGGCGTTACCACGCAGTAGTAGGGTTAAGCGATCTTTCGCTATTTTAAAGTCTGGTGCGCATTTTGCTTTGCAACTTCTTCTTTTTGGCATCCTCTTCCAAAATCAATCCATATAGAACGTCGGTTTTCTATTTCCTCTATCGTTTGATTTCTAGAACGGTAAACTCTAGTTAAAGGCGTGGTTGTAATGTTAGCTTTCTGGAGTTGGCTTTGGATTTTTTGAATCATGTCTGTAGTAAGATAAGATCACAAACGTAAAATACTGGCTGCAGTGATATGTAACATGTCTACATAACAAGTGCGTATTTATTAGTTTAGGCATGGTTTTAGATTAATTAGAAGGTTAATTAAACAATTGGTTTTGTTTCAAAGAAACATTAATCTTCAAATTAACATAAAAATGTTTCACCTCCGGTTAAGTGAGAAGTTAATTCGTCGTGTGGTTTTAGATTACCAACGAAAATTTCTTCCTCGATTTTTATTGAACGTTAATTAACTTTTTGCATAAATTCGATAACCTATTTATTGTCTACTAAAATATAGCCACCAAAGCATAATTTGATTTCATCAATGGTTAACAACAGCTCAAACTCACTCGTGAGACAGACCGTCTTCACTACATTACCTAAGTCTGAAACAACAGACAACAATAGTTCAAAAATGTTTGGCACTAATACCAATTTTTTGAAAGTCGTTCAAAATTATAACGTATTGAATTTATAAAGCAATTTATAAGTTAACGATAAATTCAGGATTAAAACAATTTTTGCCATCCATAGCAAGTAGAATTGTTGATATAGATTTTTTTTCACACTTACAAAATGCTACTGCATCAATTCAGATAAAATAATTTTAGAAACTTTTTGATCTTCTCCTGAATTATACATACTGGCATAATACATTTATTACTTTCTACAGATTTAGATCAAACCTACACAATATAAATTCAAAGTGCATGCACTATAAATTTCCTTTCATTTTAGTTTAATTGTAATTCAGAAAAAGTGGATATATTAAATGTTTCAGTATGTTAAAACACGGGGCATATTTGCATTAGATATGACGAATCCTGGCAAAATGCCAGCTTCTAACGGTAGAATAGATTATGATTATGGTCGAAATAGAAATGAGCTATGGAATCTACTTTAATATTAACTGGGAGGAAGAAGAAATCAACCGTTAAATCCTCACATAAATTTATATTATGCGATTTAGGCTTGTTTTTGAAGCGAGGAAAAAATGTTTATCTTCCCTAATCATAATTCATTTAAAGTTAAAAAACAGAGTCCATGTTTTTTTTTTAAATCAAATGCTAAACATAATTTAATGGTTGAAATGAATGATACGGAAAACACACGTAATAGTAAATAAAAGTAGTGCAGAAAAGTGTTACTATGTAATAAAGTTCCACTTTTCTTCAACGGTTTTGGAGGCAGAAATATAAGGTATTATTTCTATTCAGTATGTGAAAAATATTTATTAACCGTCTTAAAGCATATTTTAAGAAAGAAAAATATTTTGACTATTTGCACTTCTTATTCTCCGACGCTCTGCCAATGGTACTATTAAGGCATATGATTGTTGTATGTATACTATTAAATACTTTGAAATTTCCTATTGCACCTAAAACTTGCTTATCTTTATTAAGTATTTTACTGTGGTGAAAAACATCGAAATTATTTTCATTTGCCCTTTTGACTGTGATGTATTTTCATATAATTTATAACTCCAGCGCTCTATCAACAGGGTCTTTAAGCCGTAGAGGAGAGCATCAATCATTTTAAACAACGCGGTGGTGTGCAAACTTAAAATTATACAATAGCTTACTTTCAATTCAATATGTAAAGAAGAAAAAGTGTTCCAAACCGAAATTTTTAGTGACAAACTTTGTACACATTTACAATTAAATAATAATGAATGATGTGTTAGTGAGTTAGTTCGTCAAAAGGCTAAACACATATATTTAAACGTATTATTTACAAAACAGACTGTGAAGAAAAAATTTGACCTACACTACACTAATAAATTTGATAAAAGGACAATATATAACGTCTTTCTTGAGTTTTAAAATCAATTATTGTTTACAAGTCTCAAGAACCAATAACGCGATTTGAAATACCTTGTAGTATAACCTCATGAAACATCAATGCCAGGAAGTGAGCTAAAGGACGGTGATTCAAGCAAGGGTAATGAAAGAATTGTTGAGAATACATTCGCGCATGAGTATGAAATAAAATTTTTAAAACGTAATTTATGTGTGAAACCTTTGGTTAAGACATGAATGTCGATGGGTCTTTTTAACAAGTCGCATACACGTGCACTATAGGAATAAAAATCTATACTTAAGTAATAGTATTTTTGAATTTGAAATTACTAATTTAATTTAATAATTCAAAACAATTAATAAAAATGTTTTCAACAAAAAAATATATAAACCTTTTAATTAACATAAAATGTTTCACCACGGGTTAAGTGAGAATTTAATTAATCGTATAAAAAATTTAAAGTAATGTAGTTTCTCTATAAAGAGGCTGAGAAAATGACTGCACCATCCATTCCTGGTATCAAAATATGATGATTTTAGGCAACCTATCCATATTCAGTTATGTCACTCCGGAATAAGTCATCATCATAACAATCCTTAAAAATATTTTTTGCGAAATATTAAACATACAAAACTTATTAATACATTTCTATTGATACAATCAATTTAATATCTTACGAGAGGTCAGATTTTTTATAGTCATTAATAACGTAGAATTTCCATTATTTATGATTATGAGCAATTTTTTTTTTCTTGATATAAACGTATGCATTCTTGTTTTAAGATTTATTACCGCGACGTGTTACATTAGCAAAATTAATAAATTTATGAGCTCAGCAAACGTGTAAATGAGAGGAAACAATAAAAAAATTAAACCTAATTAAATTAACTCTCCGATGTCGTGTAGAATCTTAACGAGCGATCCGCCATCTTCCCTCCATTCCATTATTTTTCTCACGTTTATTTAAAATTTAAACACCCGAACGAATTAATTACAGCATTCTCTCCCGGTAAACTCTCGACTTATCGCTCGAATCCGTTTCATTATTTACCTCACCTACTTCTCTATGGATTAAGTTGTTCCATAGTTTATATAATTAATTGTTTCTGATGGTTTTCAATGATATTTTATATATATATATATATATATATATATATATATATATATATATATATATATGCGTAATTAAGGTGAGTGAGCGTTCTGATATGTAAATTTTTATAGCGAACGCTTAAATTTAAATTTTTTGAAACGCCTTTCGTAGTTCTTTTTAAGTTGCCGATGTGTTAGCACTAAGTGGCACACGTATCGATAAGTTATTTCGTAATTGATATTGAGTCAGTATTTTTTTGTATCAATTACATGGTTTTTGAGCTTCTGGTTTTAAAGATTAAATCTACAACAGTGTAGATCTTTTTATTTTCAAAATATTTCACCAAGTCATAAGTGATCTAATTATTCAAAAAATATTATTTGTATTAAAAACATAATATTTATAATATCACTGTATGGGCCATACCGTACTTTTGTGCACTGCTAGATCTCCGTAGACATTCTACAAGCGCCTATGAATATCTGAGATGCTCTAGTTTCCCTCCAAAAGAATCTCAATCACAATCGGTTGTTTGGAACACACCTCAGTTAAAGGCGCAATTTTAACAGCTACGTATCTATGTCTTATCGGAAATCAGTGAAACTATATGAAGACAAAGCGAGAATTTTAAATAATGTTCCACACGAAATACTCATATTTTTCAACCAAAGGTGGATGACAAAAAAAATGTTTTGCATTAATTATTGAACCCCCCTCGTATAATACAAATTAACTTATTGTACTTAGTTTTGCCCGAAGCATACAGATGTTTAAAAGTTTTGTACATGTATTTTTTTATACAGTTTGAAACGTGATTTTTTTTGAATTTCAATAAATAAAAATAATGTAAATATTTGTAATTAAAAATTTTAATCTCCTTCAGTTACTCTTCCTCTTCATATATACACCTCTGCCATATCATTATCAATACCAGCATTATCAGTATCTACTGTAAACAGCGCGGCATCAGTCTCTTCCATATCCTCCTCATCAAGATTCCTATTTCTACTGAATAACACTTTACTCTCCTCCGCGACCACCGCCAGTTGATCTTCCCCTGCAACTTCACTAACATTTTCGCCATTTACAAAAGTAAAAAAATCAACATACGGTTAAGGCCACTATAAAAATGTAGTAGATTTAGACGCCAAGTCAATACCCCACATAATCTTTTATGTTTTTTGACAATTTTAATTATTTGGTAAGGTACTTTTTGTAAAGGAGTTCAAGGCAATACATTTGGTTATTACTAGCGTCGAGAAGATCGAACATTTGAAGAAATGCAAATAGTTGCAGAAGCTGAATTTGACTCTAAACTTCATCGCGCTTGAAAAGTGTGGCGTCGTTGGAGGGCAACGTTCACTGAAAGAACTCTTCTTAAATTGTACAAATTACGAAATAGTTCGGAGTAATCGGCAATTTGTAAAAAGTGTATAATCAAAAGCGAAAGGCTTTTAGAGTTGAATAAAAAAAAAACCTGTGAAAGAACATCACCGATGGGTTCTTTTCGACAATAGCCTGATTGGGTCAGAGTAGAAGAACATCTCAAAAAAACTCAGGAGGGGGGAACAAGGGCGCTGAGAGATAATGCCCAAAGATCCTGCAATGAGCTGTCTGGGCATCACCGCAGGGAGTGCGATGCCAACATGCTGCGGGTGTTTTACTGTGAAGATGAAGTAGTATTGGCCAGAGATGGGGAATAAATGGCGCGCAGAAGGGCAAGTAGGGCCAGGGCCCGGAGCCTGGATGTGGAAGCGAGGGCCACGCTCGAGGACGAGTGCTCCAGCGCAGAGAAGAACCTAAGTACTGAGATTGCCAGATCCAAAGACCAAACGTGAAAACTCATGGAGGAGATTCAAATCGACATCGACAGCAGCCGTACCGAATCTTTGTGATGATATTTGCAGCGACGCAAATATCATCACAAAGATGATCTGCTGGGCAGCATTCTAAGGAGTTGTCAGACTAATCATGCGAGCCCTGTTTCTGGATCAAGCAGCCGTGCAGAGTCAAGTGTACACCAAAGTAGGCGATCGCGTGGTTTCCTTCATAGTTGAGGAGGTCATCATCAGTCTAACCTACTCAGCGGCAGTAAAGCACCTGGTTCGGTAGTACCCTAATAGGTTTACGGAGTGCTTCAACTATTGCCTGAGCCAGAAGCGCTTTCCGATGAGATATAAGAGGATCAGGCTATTGCTCATCCCTATGGGTGCCAGGGATCTCTTGGAGACAAGGGCCTATACGCCTATTTGCCTTCTAGACACAGAAGTAAAAGTACTCAAGAAGCTGCTGGAAAACCGCCTAATCGAGCAACTGGATTGGCACGGAGGGCTGGATTTAAGAAGGGTCGGTTCCCTAGATCCTCTCTTGGAGCTGGGGAGGCTTGCTGGCGAAGCCAATACTGGACCTCTAAGCCAAAGGAGGCATTGTCTGGAGATAGCGCTGTACATTAAAAATACCTTCAATACTTCATCATGGTCTACAATTCTAGAAGCCCTGGCTAGGCGTGAGGTCCCCGAACAACTTATGGGGATACTGGCGAGAGGGTCCTTATCAGTAGCGTTCTGGGTGGAGGCGAGGAGGTGGCCGCTCTTTCGGGTGGTGTTCCTGTAGCACGTAGCATTCGTCGTATAGAGTCAGCAATACTCGCAATACGACGTCAAGGTAGGCTAGGATTCTCCCGCCCGCTTATATCTCTTAATAACTTTACCTAAATTGGGTGTTACAAGTTTTTCATAAATAGTTATATTAATATACTTATTACTTCGTTGGTAAATAATTCAATACCTTAACTTTAATAAATACTTAAAAATTTTACCGGTTTTTAATTTTAAGAACGGTATTTCGGTAAAAATAACTTGTGTGCATTGCAAGCAAAGATCGCGCGCGCGAATTAGGTGGGGACATCGGCTTGATGCTACAACCGTTAGATATATTTACCGTGCTCCTGTAGAACATCGCATTCCATGACGTCCTTAGGATGGAGTAGCTACAACATTCCCAACTTATCGGTTGCGCGGACGACCTGCTCATTATTACTAGGGAACGCGACATTGATGCCCTCAAGGCAACAGCCGAGGAAGGTACCACGAAAGTGACCACCTGGTTCAGTAGTGCGGGGCTGGAGGTAGCAGCACATAAGACAGGGGCGGTCTGGTTGTCCACCTGATGAGCTGGACAAAGCAAGGTAAGCTTGCTGGATGGAAGCTCTCTTCTGACCAGCATCTTGCCAGGTGTGTCTACTTTCTTTCCTTATACTCGGATACTTTGGCAACCTCCTCTTCACCTCACATTAATTCCTTCACTATATACTCTAAAGCGTCAAGTTTTCATACGTTTTCTTTTACTCATTTCTCCTTTTTTAATCCACACACCTTCAACTCATAATTTACCACTCTGTCCTGCAGAACTACTTTGTTTTCTAAAAGGAAAGTAAATAAACCTAAGAAGTAATGCTATACAAATCTCTACTTGGAGTTTTGGATTAATAGTATATTTTGGCAATATTTTGGGCATTATACATCTAATATTTAGAGTTTGTCTTCAATTTCATAGGGATTCTGCTACGGTTCAAACTCGTAATATTCTTGTTTCTAATAAAATAAGTGCATTATACATCTTTGCAAAATAACAATCTGAGCAGATAATGACCAACGGTCGAAACTAGTCGGAGAAATCTGAGGAGCCCTACATTTTTTAAATGTTTTTATTAGTATAGGCTTAAACTCCAAACTCGTAGTTTTATTGTGCTTCACTTTTTTTGATATTAAATCACGAATGTTATAGCGTTGGCTGATCATCTTCGGTATTAAATGCACTTAGAAATTAATTACCTCCCGTACACACAAACGGCCCGGCAGCATCCCTGCAACGTAATATCAGTTATTTTCCGAAACTGGAGCCCAGCGCGCATAAATTATGACATAAATCAGGCCGGTTATGAAATACCTATATGACGGGTGCGACACAATAAGTTATAAGGAAGTTGGCTCCTCAGCGTAATAACAAACGGCGTTCAAGTTCTCGCCGGGTGTTGCTCTTAGTGGGGCTTGGGAACTCTTTGGAACTCGAGGCCCGTCGCCATAAATACGTAATTGCCCCGCCATAAATACGTATCCGATACGAGCAATTATGAGCGCAATTAAGGCGCCCCGTTTTAGGCAAAAATTGTCAATTGGCGGCTTCTGAGTCGTCACATTAAGTGGCTAATCGCACTCAGGCGTGGCGTTACACTTTTTCTAGCCGATCGCCGGACAATCACTGATGTGCCTGTTTTTCTTTTCCAGGTAAGGCCGATCATTTCCACATGGGACCCCTTATGCGCCGACTAATTGCCGGTGTTCTACAACTTTATGTGTTCATAAAACGGTACGTACGCAATAGCTTAGAATGCTGCTTAGGTTTTTGTATTGTGCGCGCCAAAGAAAGAAGAAAAAAACAATGGACGATAGGCGCCGACGACGGCGTACGCTTCTCAACTACAAAAGGCTTCAAAAAGTATACAAAAAAAGTAAAACAACTAGAGCGGTTTTTTGCAAAGGTAGATGATTTGTTGAATTATGAAAAAGAAATAAACAATATTTCCTCTATGCATATGCAAAATATAACCGTGCTTCAAAAAGCTCTTTTCTAATTGGTATTCTTCCTGACTTAATAGTATGTAGATTTTCTTACCACACTTGAGTTGGAACAAATTTAGACATTAATGATTTAAAATTCCCTCATACCCAACGAGATAAAATTAATCTCTAGGATTTTCCCATCACAGATAAGAGTTTTGTTACTGGGATTTATTTCTTCCTGCGTGGGCCACCTCGTCCACCACTACTTCCATGGCCACTTCCATACCAACAACCGAATTCACCTCTACCACTAATATAGGTTATAAAATATAGAAAAATACAAGGAGACATTTTTGTTTGGGCGTTGCACCAATTTTGCTAATTTTTGTAGTCCCAGATCAGTCCAAAAACCTTCAACAGATGGTAAATTGTCAAAGCATGATTCACATTCATATCAAGAACTAAGGGAATCAATTTTAAAATTAAAAAAAAAATACGATTACCATGTTAAGTTGTCCGAAGGTTACATTCCACCTTTCCAAGATTTTGAAGATAAAACGTGTTGCCCAAAAATCTAATATTTCCTGTTTATACAAATGCTTCGCCTGGCCTCGCCTTACATAAGTTTGCTAATAATACCGTTACGGTTTGCAAAATTTTGCTTCGCTACAAAAATTCACTAGTTTGATTATAGGAAACGTTTTAAATTCATTGAATCACCTATATACTTAATGTTAATTGTGTACATATAAATTGCGATAATAATTCATACTTTCAATTAAAACATTAAACCTTTTAAACGCACCATATCTACCTCCAGGAGGTCGTAAATTCGAATGCGTTGAGTTTATCTGTCGCTGCATCTCGGATTTAACTACCCCATTCGCAATTAATGGGCAGTGACTGCAGCCCAGTATGTTATGAAATTAAGTAGGGCGTTGTTAAATGGAAGCAGAATAAGTTTCGGAAATCTGTCGGGAGCAACAGTTGTAAGGATGCGGTGCGACAGTTTTATGGGCCTATAAAATAAAACGCGCACTATTAAAACACGTGTTAAATCGATCGATTCTCCGTGTCCGTGTTATGCATATGCAGGTAATTAATTGAATATGAATGAAGCTATTAGTAGCGCTTTAAATAAACGCCATTTGGGGAGATGATGGCGCGGGGAAGTACCGAGCGCGCGCAATTTGGAAAGGTCTTCGGTGCGTAAGCCTTCTGGCCGTGGTTACGCAACGGAATTGGGCACATGTGGGCAGATTGAGGTAACTCGGAGGAGATAAGGCCGGCGCGGCAAGAGTGCTAACTGGTTTTCTCGTTCGCCGTGAACCTCAAAAGCCGAAATGTTTTCTACGCTCGCATTACTGCCCCACGATCACATTACTGGCAGCCGGTGAATTATAGTTGCACCCATGAAATTTACTGGCCCGGCCGTAATTTCATTCCGTGTACGCGGCCAGACATTTCCTAGTTTTTAAATTTATTCAATCCAATCAACCACGAACATGGACCTAATTCGATTACAATTCCGAACTGGGCCCTAACGACTCAAATAAATATTTATCCGCAATGATTGTTCGCGTAGTAATTGCTTATTTATAAAACTATTAATGTCTAATAATGTAGTTGGATAATTTACTGCTACCTGTGAATATTTACGATGACAGCAAAAATCTATATTCTAAAGTTGCTCATTTTTATTAGTAGATTATTTGATGATTTGAAGATTTTAAGATTTCCTACAAAATAATCATGGAAAATAAAGTAATTAGTTTCGCATAAATTGAATAGAACTTAGTTCTAGAGATAGATCTACCACTTCACTACAAATAACCTCACTTCTATTGGATGACAATTAGCTTCGCATCAAATTGAATAGAGCTTACTTCTAGAAATAGATCTATCACTTCACTACAGATAACCTCACTTCTATTGGATGACAATTCATCATTCCAATCTTTACTTATTATGTGCAGGTTGAAAGAAAGTTCATTTCTAAAAACTAATCTTTTGCTCCAAACTAGATAGCATTTTCTTTGCTGAAACACTGCTCTTTATTCTACTTATTCCCATAAATATGCATTGAACTTCCACTCTTACCTAGATATCCTTTCCTATTCACATTTGTGTACTTACAATAAATTTTGATTGCAGGATAAAAAAGAAGTTTATATCTAGATCCAACTCAGGGATCATCTTCTTTGCTTTTAATCTCCTTTAGAATACTCACATGTGCACATGCGAATGCTCACAATAAATTACACCCAGATAGCATCATTTTGTTAGACCGATGCTCTTCATTTAAAACCAGGATATTTATATGTGTATTTGTGTGCTTACAATAATTTTTAACACCAAGTTGAAGGAGAACGTTTACATTTTAGAATTCACTCCAGCCCAGATGTTCTCTACTTTACTGGATCACACATCTTTATTTTTATCTAGTTGGCTTCTAGCAAACTTATCTTCTACTCCAACCAAAAGACCCTCTCCTTAACTGAACCACAACCCTTCATTCTACTCCAGGATACTTATATGCACACATTTCTGTGCTTTCAATAAATTTTAATCGCAAGTTGAAGGAAGACGTTTATTTCTAGAGAATAATATTTCACTCCAACCCAGAAAAAAAATTGTTGGCCGGACCATAACCTGTAATTATAATCCAGGATACTTTTATGTGCACATTTGCGTGATCACAATAAATTACAACCTAGATAGCATTTTCTTCATTAGATCAGTGGTCTCCAAACTTTCTAGGTTTACTGTTTACTCCAGTAAGTTCCAAGGCCAAAACCGTTTTAATTTCGCTACCATTATCTCTAATTTCTTGACGCCCAGTATGCGCTCTAAGTGAGCATACACTTGCTAAATTCGCTGCCGCGGGCCGGATTGATGACACTGGCGGGCCGGATTTGGCCCGCGGGCCGTAGATCACTAAGATCACTACTTTTCAGTTGTATTTGTGTGCTTACAAAATATTTTAATATCAAGTTGAAGGGAAAAGTTTACTTATTAAAATGATTCACTCCAGCCCAGATAGTTTCTGCTTTACTGGAACACAGCTTTTTATTCTAGTCAATTTGACTTCTAGGAATTGATCTTCTACTCCGTCCCAGAAACCATATTTTTTACTACAAATCTTTTTATTTTTTTAGATCTTTGATCTTCTTTCTTTGAAAATCATATAAAAATAAATAACACTGAATTGAAAAATTCACTATGTTTTAACCACAAATTATTTGTGGTTAAAACATAGTGAATTTTTCAATTCAGTGTAAGTATGGATTACCACGTAGTAACGGTCGCAACCATTCTCTTTAAAAAATAAATAAATTATAAAAAACATACGATAATTTTGAACGGAGTTCACAATTAGAAATTATGCCCTTCCACTTAAATCCTTTTTGCATCAAGATGCTGGAAAAGCAGGTATTCCCATCTACATCCTGAAACTTATATGTTTTCTTTTATATCGTTTTTTGTCCACTTTTTGGGAAGAACTTTTTGGCAGTCTATATCAGTATGGCAGATATATAATAAATCGATCCTTTATTATATTGGGTGGTACTTATATATGTACAATTGTGGGCTTACAATAAATTTTAATCGCGACTTAGAAGAAAATATGTTCTTCTAGGAGTTGATCTTCTACTCCAACCAATGTTTAAATTTTTCCTTTAGATTACAAGCTGAAGGGAGAAGTGTACTTCTAGAAAATGATTCTCCACTGCAACCTTTACAGATTTCTTACATTAGAGATCTACATGTGAATGCTTCAATAAATTTTGATCGCAAGTTAAAACGAACAGTTAACTTCTAAAAGAACTGATTCTCCACTTCAACCTAGATGTTCTCTTCTCTGCTCTCCATTCTACAGGATAAGAATATATTTACACTTGAGTTTTTATAATTGACTCATTATTCACGATTCTAGCAGAAATAAGAAATGAAATCTTATCATAACAACTTGATGAATTCAAATGTACTAAGCAAAACCACAGCTCAACACTTCTTTACTAACTAATTACTGGTTTCTGTATGCTTAGTTTTTACTTATAATATATTAAACTTTCAATGACGAATGCAAATATAATTCATACTTTATGACTAAATTATTTATATATTTAAGATTTACTTTATGTGACATAGAATGTGTTAATATGATTTTTCATATACTTTACTTCTTCTACATATATTCTTATCTTCCAATTTGTAGAACTTCATTATTCTCAAGCTTCACAGCTGTTTATAAGATAAATAATTTCTGGTGCAAATTTTGGTAAGGTATTGGAAAATTTTAGACAAATACTTCTCTTTTCTCTTATCTAAAAATCCATCTAATTTAGCATAAAATTATTTGTGTTGTCGTCTGAACCAAATGCGTACCTCTTGTCGAAGATCGTGTTCAACCTCGAAATGTTTGCTGCCAAGATGCCTTTTGAGTGGATCAAACAGTCGCTTAGAGCTAGGTCGGGACTATAAGGCGGATGTTTAAGAAGTTGCAACCCTATTTTTTTGAGTTCCTGAGTCAGTTGTCTAGGTACACCCCGTGCGCAAACTTTCCGGAAATTCAAACGATCGTGCAAAATTTCATAGACCAAACCACGAGAACATCCTGCCGCTTATTGTTACCCGCCTGTCAGTTCGAACCATCTCGTCCACCAGACCAGTTCGAGATTCGTCAACGATTTTTGAGCGCCCTTGTGAGAATTTCTCGACCCAGTTGTACATTGCTTTACGCGACAAACACAGTCCACCGTAAACAGGAGACATTTCCTTATTGATATGATTTGCAGGAAGTCCTTTTGCCCAGAAAAAACGCACAACAGCACGCTGCTCTTCAACAGTATACTCTTCGAGCACGGTCGCCACTCCCTACACATGCGCATTGTAACTGTCACTTGAGGATCATACAACTGGATTGTGCTGCCACATGATTGACACATCGGGAAATAACTAACTGCTATTTTCAGCTTTCTCCTATCATTTTGGGACTTAATTACTGAATTTCCCTCGTATCTTGCATGATTTTAGATCGCTATAGCCAAAAATGGAAAGGAAAATAATGTTATAAAACATCACGCGAATGCATGAAAAATATGATTTTACAGAAAAAAACCTAAATAGCAATTGTCATAACATCATATCGATCTTAGCCTAAGATCCCAAAACGCCTTGAATATCATAGTAAAATGGTGTCTGCAATGTCAATTCTGATAAAACTGTGGTGGTACCTTTCAATAATCATAGGAAGCTGAATATCAGAGCTGCTAAAGTAAAAATACAAGAAATTACGCTGTCCGATTAGGTGAAATATTTAGGTATCCTCTGTAGATGGGAAACTTACATGCGCACCTAGAAAAAACAATCTGCAAAGCCACAGCTTCTCTGGATATGCCGCAGATAATGATATTACATATGATTCACTAGTATGATGGGTCAAGATTAAACAAGCAACGACAAGAAGCTTCAAACCCTTCGGCTTGGTATTACAGGGACTATGCACATCACCTCCTCTATAGCAATGGTACAGTTTATTAGATCATAATACATTACCAAATTTAGAGTACGATATAAAACATAATCCTATGATCCAGTACCTATACTAATTTTATAAAGATTAGTACAAAATTAACTATAGTGAATCTTAGTTGGGTCTCCTGAAGGCTTTTCCAGCGTATTTAGCATCATTACCTTACCTAGTTCATCCTCAATGCGGAGAATTTAATTATATTTAGCAAGCTTTACTAGACATCTTCTGGACGAATAAATAAGAAAATATGATCTAATGAATGTGATGAGATTGGACTGACATGAACATAGTTTTGGGCACTCAGAAATTCTGAATCTGATTAAACCAGAGTTCCTATAAACACCGTTTAACGTACTGCCAACGACCAAATTTAATTTCATATCGCTCTTTGAGGTGATTAAAAACAGGCGCCAAAACAGCTTCAACAGAATCAAAAAAACTAAAACATAACTTTGTTACACTTAGACATATACGGGTCCAAATACCAGCAATCAGTTTTTCTCGGAAAGTCCCATCAGTCTTACAAGCTGGAACAATAGCCTTGGAAAGATGTGCTCAGGTTTTACGAAAAAGGGCTACAAAAGGGGACACATCTGTCTGTTTTCAGAGAGCCAGGCTGTCCTTAAGAACCTCAATGAGTTCAGCTTCAAATCCAAAACTACTTGGAACTGTAAACAAGCTACGAACTAATTAGAGAAACAATAAAACAAATTAGTACTTTTACCAATTTAATTTATCTCCGCTTATGTGGGTCCTAGTAAACATGAAGGCCTACATGTACATTTAAGAGTTGTATCGCAAGAAACAAAGTGATGTCCTCAGATTTTTGTTGAGGGTGAGGGTATGGCAGTACCGCCAACTCCCAAAGATGCATAGGGCCCCAATACCGACCAGGCCCGACAAGGCCCGCAGGTTGAGATTCCGTGCTAAGCATGGTTACGTAATCTTCAGTATTTGCTTCCGCCGTGGAGGCTGCAAGCGTTCAGTACCAAAGGGTACTGCGAAAAACAACTCAGCTCGTACATAGCCTTAATGAACCCCACTTTTCAATGGGTGTTATACCAGACAGGTCATACCCCTCCTCTCTCTCTTCACAGTCGCCGAGATTTTCTAAGTCTATGTGCAATTCGGCCATTTCTTTGTCCTTTCCACATGATGTGTGAATTTTGGAAAGAAAATTATTTTAGTTAATCTTAATCTTTCTAGAAAAAAATAATAGAAGTGCCATATCGGCCAAAATAATTTAATGCTGGGTATATAATTTTTAAATCTTTGACATTATACATTTTGGTATATCCAACTGAAAAATTCCAGCAGATTTTGTGCTGCTGAATTTATAAAAAAAAAAACTGAAGTAGGTCCAATGGCAAAGCTAAATCAATACTGTACGCAGTTGCAAGGTTAAATATGGCCGTCCGATTAGTGTATCGGCCGACGATCATCAAGAAGAGGACGAAGAAGATCATCAACCACAAGTTTGATAAATATGGCAAACTCAAGCGTACGTCAGTTACAGCTTACAACAAGATCATTGACAACATAATGCGCAGGCGCTCTAAGGGACAGTTTTTAAAGCCCAGCATCGGTTATGGTTCTGCTGCCAAGACATGTACATGTTGCCCACCGGCTTTAAGAAGGTCTTAAGATACAATGTCAAAGTACTGGAAGTTTTCATGATGCAAAATCGTAAATTCTGCGGAGACATCGCATACGGAGTCTCCTCCAAGAAACGCAAAGACATCATAGAGAAGGCGTAGCCAAGAGAACGAATAAGTTTTAACATGTTAACTATGTTTAATAAAGAAATATAAAAAACATTCAAATATTATTAATAATTTTTTTGTATTATCTTAATGTGTTAATATGTAATCAAAATAATCAAAATAAGAAAATATATTTATTCTTTGTCCTTAAGAGCACAATTCAGTTAGAAAACTGTAAAAACCTAATATTATGGCTTTTTCAAAAGTTGTGGAAAGTAAGAAAATAGTACTTTTAAAGTTTTGTTGATTGTTGTGACAAAAATTTATATGCTATTATAAAACATAAACCTAATATTATGGCTTTTATGCTACTGGATTTATTGCAAATATCAATTAAGCAGAGCAATGCTAAAATATAAATTAATTTTGATATCCTCTGATCTTGCTTAAGAACTTTTTGAAAAGATATACAAATATGTAATTAAATCTTCCTAAAAAATCTTTAGAGGAATCAATCTATAACCTTAATAATTTAATTATTAATATTTAATCTTTGCAGTCAAAATTTGTTGTACAAACCTAGAAGTTTCCATATTGTGGCTTTTATGCTGATGAATTTGTAGAAAATATATTTTATCCTAACTTCACATGTATAGTGATTATTATACCACCAATCTACATATACTTTTATTGTATTTTAATTTTCCAATTATTAATCTAAATAATACAATTTATTAAAATAAAACAACACAATTGAGAGGGTTGAACATTGCAACATGTGTTGTTATGGAGTTTCATCATGTAAACGCCTCGTCAATTCAACAAAATTTAAATTAATTATAACAACAACCACGGACCGGTTTCGATATTTTTGGATCTCATCAGGGTAGCGCAGTTGGAGGCAGGGAATCGAGATTCACTTAGGAGTATTTAACTCTCCGGGTTAACCATCGTTACGATAATACCTTTATGGTATTATGGTATTATCGTAATAAAATTTATGTTTAATTCGTTTAGTTTTTTGAACGCACTATTAGATTTATTAGAAAAGCAGTTTTTTTTCTAAAGTAAAGCTTATATAAACCATTATGGTTGATTTATAGTGGAAGCCATTACTTTGTGATGTCTTGATAACAGGAACTTTAAAAGAGACTGCACTTTTGTATCACTGTATGTTGATAATGACCGTGTAAAGGTTGAAACTGTAGTCACAAACTAATCCTTTGCGTGATATTAACAAAGTGCAGTTTCTTTTAAAGTTCCTCATTGTTATTGGCATATTCTGATAATTTCCTTTAGATTCGGAGTAGAGAGTTGGAGAAGTCCAATTTTCAAAATAAGAAAATAGTACTTTTAAAGTTATTGTTGTTTGTTGTTTATATGCTATTATAAAATATAAATAGTTTCACATATTTTCACATAGTTTTGAAGACAAATAAGTAAATATTAGAATTACTGCGAAATTTTGGAGTTGCCTCCGTTTACACCAAAATCAAAGAAAGTTTTCTTGTGTTTCAAAAGCATATCAATGATTAATCAATCAAAAGAAAATAAAAAAAACTAACGAGTGTTTGACAACAATTGCTTCAACTTCAGCTTGATTATCGTCTTCTTCGTTAGAAATATCCAACAACTTCACTTTTAAGGGCCCTGTAAAAGTACAGATTATTTGGTGAAACATAGTTCTTTGCCAGCTGCATAACATCTTTGTTTTTAGCCCTTTTCAACGGCAATACATGATCATACATAAAGCGGTTTCTGAGGCAGAACGAATAGATTGACTTGAACATTTCTGATTTTGGGAAAATAATCAAATACACTAATTCCCATTGATGGGAATAGTTCCGATGTGCTTTTTACTCTATTGAAAAATGCTATATTGAGATATTTTGAATCGTATCGTATATTCTACACATTTGTTATTACTTTTTTGAAATGACTGTCATAATGTTGACGAAAGTTAAGAATCATGTTTTGATCTGCAATCACAACTTTAAAGTTTTTATATGCTTGCACAATACCTTCGCAATATTCAGAAGTAGTAAAAATGTAATAAAAATATAATCTTTCTTTCTATCAAACTTCTCTATTTCGCCGAAACACCCATCACATGCTAAAATAGCCACAGCATTTTTTCAGGTTCAGGAAATTGATGTTGAACTAAAGTCGAGTTACTATTTTGTGCTGCTTAATTATCAGATAATAAATACAATGTTTTAACTGTGCTTGACAAGATGTTATTTATGTTGTAAGATATGACTTCGTTTGGTGATTTTCGAGATACGGTTTCGTCTTATAAATAAAAGTGAGCGATTCCTGTTTTTGCTGAATGGATACAAAAATTATATGCCCAAAGTTGACGATTATAAAATGCTTCACCTTCTGGAATTTTATACTCATAATCAAAAATTAATACCTCACACTTGTCATTAGAAGTAGGAAGTTTACTCTTCTCTTTCAAATCAACAAAAAAATATCGCCTTTGGCTTGGTGGATACTCTTTTCAGCCTGTAGCTCTTTGGTTTCATCGCTATCCAATGTCTTATCTGTTAATTATTCAGCATGTCGTACTTCTTACATGTATCAGACTGAGGTGATCCAAAGCTGTATTTAAAATTTTGTTTAAAGTAGTAAAAATCATATGATACTATTGGCGTAGCTGATAATCCGAGAATTAGCTCATTCTGTTTCAAATATAAATCGTACATCCTTTTAATATTTAACCCTGGAGATTCGCAACGTGGAAAACTTCTAATGCGAGAATCATCTTTAGAAACCCATTTACTCGAAATACTATTTGGTCTATTCTAATGATTTCCATGCTCAGACTTAGCTACAGTAGGATCATTCGCATCTATTGGCGATATATTTATCGTTAACTAATGGTAATTAGATTCAGTGATGAGTTTAGGTTTGGCAACATTGTCTGCATGCTATTTGGGTATTCCATAGATACATGCAAAAGCCATTTCTACAAACATGTATATTTCTATTTCCTAATTTAATATAATACTTATATGAACAACTTCGTTTCCTCCCCGTACCAGTTTTTGATCTTTCTCTTTCAACATTTGCATTTTTTAATCAGACCTCCTAAATATACGTTTAATTTATTAAAGTTTTCCAACATTAAATTTCTCGCTTCTTCATTAATTTAAACAAAACCCTTATAATTTTTGAAACAACAATAGGGTCCAGTTTTTCTTTCTCCTATGTTGCGACCTTTATAGACTAAATGACTTTTTCCAGTAGCAATAGATTTTTTTATAACATTCCGTTTCCATTCTGTAGGATTCTCGGATTTTCTGTTTTTTTAGGTTATGCCACTCGATGATAGGCATGGATTATTATTATAAAAAATCATCGGAAATATTCATACCTCGATCGTTGACAAATCAAGATAGCTTCCATCATCACTTGAACTGGTTGAACTTGAGTCGCAATCAGAAGGTTGGTAAATATCAGACGATCCGCTACCAAACAGTTCAGAAAAACGAAAAACAATAGTTGAACTTTATTAACGAAACAAAACGTACGTCCTTTTGGGTCAAGTTTAAGTGTGCACTGACTTGTCACGAATAACGTAATCATTTCATTTGTTGCAAAAAGGAGGCAGCATCGAAACTGTTTCCTTCTTACACCAAACAGAATTGGGTGGTAGATCAAAATTTTGTTAGAGCGCGCTTGTTTTTCGCTTGCCCGAATTCTAGGTGAAAAAAAGCAACGGCTAAAATTTGAATCTGTTTTCTTTTTGCTGTAAGGTTCTCAATTTCCTTCAATTCATAGTATTGAAGTATTAGAAGAAATATGTAGGTTACTTAATCCTAATATTTATAAAAATCCTAATCAATTCATGGGTATTGGGTAACACCTTCAATGATTTTAGTTCTTTGAGATAAAGCGGTTTGTTCAAAGCCAAAAACATAAAGACTAAAATTTCCTATGATGGGTCGGCTGGTAATTTCTGTGATGGCTATCATTTCGTGATGTATATTTTCTTTAAAATTTAGAAGTTGATCTATTGGCGTCTACTTTATATCGTATTTAAGATAACCCCACGGGAAAAATTCGTAGAGGGGTTAAATTACGATCACATGGACGTCATTTTATGTCGTCTCTTCTGAAGATCATTTTGCCAGGGAAAATTTGTATCCTATAATTATAATTTTTGTACCATTTGAATTTGATAGCTTTAGGTGCTGCAGTTTGCTGAATCACAATGTTGTAAAACTCTCACACGCACTACTGGCGGTCAGCTCCCGAGAAACGCTCCATGGCGACTCTCGGATTCGTTGCGTTTTTGCAGGAAGCTGGAAATATAAACTTTCTTTTAGGATACCCTGTAACATTTAAATCCGATGATTGGAATATCTAGAACTTTTAAGTAGATCAATGTAGTTTCATTACAAATAAATTGAGAATTTGCGTAAATAAAATTTTTCAATTTATATAAAACCATTCAATTAAGTGGAATGCGAGGTAGTTTATAAGTTATGAATGATTAGAAGAGATGTTAACGTCGTTTAGATCAAATAATAATGTAATAAACCTGTTACTGCGAACGTGAATTTCCTCCTGGTTCTTAAGGATACGTCCGTATTTTAGTTTGTGGTAAATTACGCAACAAAACCATAGGCATATAGATGATATCCTTATCATAAGAGATTTATAAGATTTAATAATGTCGATTGCTTCAATATTAAATACTATGCAAAAGCAAAATAAAGTAATAAATAATTTCTATCTTCAATGAACACACAATTATATTCCTTTCTTCAAAAGTTGTTGATTTTGCATTTCGATTACTACGTGGGCATTTTCAGATCTTCATCAATGTTAATTTAGATCTGAATAATTACATCGCTCAGTGATTTTCAATGATTTTAGGCACTTTCAAAAGTGTATATAACTCCTTATTACAGGTGATTATAAAAAAAATATATGTATGCTTTGTACTATTTAAAGAATCAAGGTCAAATAGAAAAGATGTTCCAAAATAAATATCAAAAAAAAAGATCTATCCTTATTAAAATTGTGTTTGGTGTGATTGTAATTTTGGCAATCGTTAAATTGGGTATGGTGATGAAGGTCATGCGATTTTGATAGCTTTTCTAAGTGCTAGCCAAGTAGATAGAGATAGGTGTTACATTTATTTTGCCCATCTTTTTTCCTTTATTATTTATTGTATGTTTAAAGCTTCGAATTCGTTTTATATATTGAATAATAATTAATGGTAATGAAAACACGTGCACTTTTAATAATTTTTGAAAAACCTAACCTAACCTAATGCAAAATTTATTTTGTCCAACTTTTTCTATTTTGTTTTGATCATGTTTTAAGGCTTTGAATTTGTTACACATATTGAATCGTAATTAATGGCAGTTAAAACACTTTCGATTTTGTTTTGTATTACATAATTGTTAGTCAAGTTTCGGTAAATTAATAACTGAATGCGTTACTATCAAAGAAGAAGTAAAAATCAAGAATAGTTTTATAGTCTTAATAAGAATAATTTTTTGTAGATTTGCGACACATTTCGTATTCACTTATTACCTATTAAATTTCTAAATGTGTGATAAATTGTACATAGCTTTTTCGTCGCTTAATTAAAAACTTCTTTCGATATAAGTTTAATAACAAAGTAATATATTACATATCCTCATTTTAGACTAGTCGAGGTTGTGTATAAAGTTACCAAAAAAGTGGAAAAATGTTAATTCAAATTAATAGAAATTCAAGCTCCGCTCATATCCGACATTAATTGGTAAATTAGTTTTTTCACCTGTGCAAACCGGCCGGCCTTAATTGGCAGCACTGGATTGATTGATGCCCCAAAAAAATCAATTTACTTATAATTATTTGTTAAAATTCGTGCAGCGATATATCAAACAGCAAAAATTAATTAAGACGTCCGACATGGCTCCGAAACGACGGTCGCTTAAAGTTTCTTTTTTTTTTCTTCTCCGTATTTTTCGAGGTTTAATAAATAATACGAAACGCCGGTGATAACTCGAACCGACACAATACATCAAGCAGTTTTCCTAATTGATGGTTATTGCTTTCATTACGTATTGAAATTAAGCTGATGAATATTTATGCCTCGTTGTAGTTATTAACGCGGAATATGTTAATGCCAGCCCGGTGCATTGAATTAAAGCATTATATTTAAGCGTTCGCGTATTAAACATTTAAGATCTAGCGATAGATAATTAGTAGATTAATTAATTACGATTTTATTATTTATAAACAATCCAGTAGCACAAATTTTGACTATATAGAACTTAAAGCTTCAACTTTTTGCTTGGAAATTAGTGTAGACCTACTTTTTTAAGTTAATTTATTTTTAAGTTGAGATGTACTATATGTTATTGATATGTTTAAACTACAGGTGTAATATATCTTGGATAAATATAAATCTGAGGATGTTTCCGAACAACACAAAGCCTTTGAATTCGGGCGGAATGCACTGCGGCCGGGGCCAGAAAAAAAAAGAACGTATGGGAACATGCGCGGCCACGACAAAGAACGCCGTCACGTGACCTCTCGAAATTTTTCTGGCCCCTCTAAATATACGAGGGCAATGGCGAGCGCCAGGTGCACCAACACCCACGAACACGTCAGCGCTTTCACAGCAGGGGAACAGGCAGAAAAGATGGCACCTTTTATTCCACGAATTACTTCTCTGTGTTGTGCGCGTAATTAATCACAAAAGTGTGTGGTATCATTTATCAACTTGAACGGCTGATTAATTTAACGGCTGTTGCGTTTTATAAAAATTATAAACACACATACTGTGATCATTATAGAAAATATTCTTAAGATGTAATTATATTACTTTCCTACTACTACGTTAAAAAAAAAAAAAAAAAAAAAAAAAAAAACGAGTTACAAGTTACATTATACATACACTAAACTATTTGTAAAAATAATAATTTACTTTGGTTTCATTAAAAATCATGACGTCAGCATTTCGTTAGTTGATTAAGTTATAGCTGGAGGTGTGTGTGCTCGTTGTTGTCGCTAATTAAACCCCGTGAGCGATTGGTTTTCTCTTCTAGTGAGTGGTATGCAAATGCCGGCGCATAAATAACCATTGGTGTGGCCATTGAGCGCGAGCGCCCCGAAAAACCAACCGAAGGCCGATCGATTTCGAAAAATTTCGGTAACGGTAGTCGTCCGAAAAGTCAGTCGGCGGCTTGCCCACGTGGTGGAACCCCCCATTCATGACCAGACGACGTCTTCGGATTTTTTCGGCGGGCCGCCGCGACCGGTTCTCCTCGTGTGGCGAAAGAAATTTATGAATTTCGATTTTGAAAATACCTACCTACCCGCGGTGGATGGGAAACGACTAATCGACCTATGTGTAATTCATGAGGCGAAAAAGCGCCTCCGAGTGATTACTCAATAAAATTGAGCTCTTGTATCTGTAAGGCTGTGTGTGTATATGTGCGTACGCGTGTGTGTGTATGTGTGTGTGTTATCCTGGATAATACTGCTACATGCATCGCTGCGCCGATATTCGATCAATCAATGTTACTGTCAGCCTCTAAAACAATGCCATGTTGCTGTATAATTGAACTCCATATATCATGCGCATTGATAAATTCTGCTTGAGCGTCGGGACACTATCCCAACTTGAATCGTTTCATTATTGTTCTTTGAACTAATAGAAATTAGTACATAGGTTAATTGACGATAACAGTTGAACTATTTGTATAATACGAAAAAAATCACGCACTATGAAGAAGAATATCACTTCTAATCAAACCAGTTCCAGTAATAACCTACAATATTATATTAAGCAATAATATTATAATAAGTGTGTTGAAGCAATTATCAGTTTTTGAATAAAGTCTTCGAATCGTATTTTCATTCCTTTGTGCATACATGTTATTTTTATTACACCATTAGCAGATTTCTTTATTTGTTTCACTAATTTTCTTTAACAGCTCATCTTGGTCGCATGCATTGACATCGGCAAAATTTGATTATGTGACCCCAGCTTATGTGCTCCTTTAGGTAATTAGTGTAAAGGATGAATAGAAGTGCATGTTGATCCTTGCACAATTTCTGTGTTTAGTTTACATTCCTTGGATTGACTGTCACTGATTATCACGTTTATCTTGCGGTTATTCAAGAACGATTGTATTAAGTCTAAATTCCCAGTGCATATAATTTGTCCCGCATGAAGTTTATGTCAATGGTGTCGAAGGCCCGTGAGAATCGTAGAATAAGGCGGCTACGCACTTGTCTGTGTCTAGGTTTTTTGATATGTTTCTAGGAGAGCGATACTTCTTGTTTCGATTGAGCGCCCTTCGCCATGCTGGCCTTCGTTGAGAATTTAGTACTTCTCAAGGTAGCTTTGTAATCTCAATGTCTGTTTTTTCGATTTTTTTTGAAAACGCATTCAGGATGGCTTTATCAGTTTCCATATTTGAACGACAGATTAATTAAATAATTCAATTGGACTACAATTTCTATTGCCATTGCTTTGAGAACAGGAATCTGTATTTCGTCTTGCCCTGTGCTTGCGTTATTTTTAAGATTTTGGATTACGCGGTAGATTTCATCTTTTGACGGAGGCATAAGATACTTGGACTGGAATGTGTTGCTTGAGGTGGAGAAGGCATTTGATATTTTGTCTCTAAAATGATTTTTTAATTTAATATTAGTTACCGTTGAGTAATACTGAAGAAATATGTGGGCAACCTCTCGCATATTAGATCTTACTTGTCTTTTAGACAGCTACAGGTTCGGTTTACTTTGTGAGATTTAATTCATCTACCAATGTCCATATTTGCTTTTGTTTGTTGGAGCTTTTTGTTATTACTCTGGCACGATGTTCCCTTTTTGTGGCCTCAATGAACTTTTTGTGCTTTCTTCGTTAGGTGTCTGAGAGAGTGTATCATTTTTAGGTTTTGCCTTGACACTTTAATATCGTTGTTGTCCCACTTATTAACACGTTTGGATATTTATTGGGCATGATATGTTATAGAAATGTAAAAAAAAATGCTCAAGGAAAGAATGGAACACCGTGTTGGGATTATTTGTTTTAATGAAATCCCAGTTTGTTCTACTTAGGTGTAGTTTAAGTTCGTGCAGATTGTGTTCTTTCGTTTGCCGAGTTTCTTTGATATTTTTATCGTTTAGATTAGACATAACTGTGGGATAGAGTCAGTAAAACATCATCAAAAATTATTTGAAATATTTGTATGAATACATCTATTAAAAAATGCAATTAATTTGTCTTTGGATAAATGTGTAATTAATTAATTTCACTTGGTTTTATTTGTTTCACAATTTTTATTTATTTCACTTCCCTAACTGGTTTCGATCACACGATCATTCTCAACTTGTTTTACAAGGATTACTAAAAAAAAACAAAGAAAATAATAATAAAAATTGTGAAACAAATAAAACCAAGTGAAATTAATTAATTACACATTTACCCAATCGCTACAATACGTTTCACCAAGTGATAGATGAATCAAAAGTTCGTAGCTTAATTTGTCTTTGTTTACATTCTACAACTTCTTACTAAAACCCTCGATTATGTTTTACTGATTGCAGGGTGGGATAGAGGCCACCCACCCGCCCTACATATACATAATAACTTTAATTGCTAACCGTTGATGATTTTGCTGCTAAAAACAGTCAAACCTTTTATGTAACAAAAAATAAGACAAAATTAATTAAAATCCTTCAGTTCGTTGTAGAAAAATAAATAATAATTTAAAAACCATTAAATTATTATTAAAAAATAAAACAAAATTAAAATTTAAGTTTAAATATAAATGACTTTTTATAACTAATCTTATCTAATTTAGATTTAAAGTCTGCCCACCCATCATGCATCAAATTTTTACAAATTTACTCACTTAAAAATTTTACCGTTTTCATTTCTTATTTATTTAAAAAGTTTTGTAATCATTTTTATTGGAAACCGCGATACGGTAAGGAATTAAAGTTTATATGTATATGTAGGGTGGGTGGATGGCCTCTATCCCACCCTCCATCAAAAAATATTTGAAAAATTTGTTTGAATAAATCTATTAAAATTTGCAATAATGTAATTTTAATTAAAACCCTCGCTTATGTTTTACTGATTGGAGGGTGGGATAGAGGCCACCCACCCACCCTACATATACATGATAACTTTAATTGCTAATCGTTGATGGTTTTGCTGCTAAAAACCATAAAACTTTTTATGTAATAAAAAATAATACAAAATCAAAATTTAAATTTAAATATAAACTAAATTGTAACAATATTGCATGAGATTACATTCAATCACTATCCTCAATTAAAATAGAATTATTACGGAATTATCTAATATTATATTATTTATAAGTACACTTTAGTATTATAACTTATGAATTTTCTTGTTTTATTTTTTCTCTTGGGAAATAAATTTATTTCTTATTATTATTATTATTATTATTATTATTATAAATGACTTTCCATAGCTAATCTTATCTAATTTAAAAATAAAGAATATACATACAGTAAACAGTTGAAACAAGCATTAGAAGATACAGGATTTAAACAGTGTATAAATGAATGGACACACATGTCTCCAAATGGAAGTCAGTCATTAATAGACCTAGTCATAACTAATTTTAATTGTAAGTGTAATGTTTTAAGATCGCCAGTATTTAATAGCCATTCACTGATACGGGTCTGGATCTGGATCTGGATTGAGTTTGCCAAGGGTGATCAAATCATTGACCAGAGCACTTAGGCCTCACTAGGCCCATTGTGCCCCCCTGACTGGGACAGCCCTGCGTTGTTCTATCACTCATTTAGCCACCCAAGGTGGCGAGCAAAGGACAGCACAACGCTTGGAGGGTTATCCCTTATATTGGCCATGCTCGGCCAGAGCTCCCCTAGCATGGACTCTCTAAGGTGGGCGAGAGCCGGGCAGGTGGTTAACACATGTTCCACTGTCTCGTCCTCTTCTTCACATGCTCTACATATGGGGGTTTCCACCAATCCCATAGTAAACAAGTGTTTCCTTAGCTGACAGTAACCCGTAAGGATACCTGTGATAAGACGAAGATTCCCCCGGGATAGTCGCAAATAATATTCAGCTGTTTTCAGATTGGGTGAGCGTATTGCTTCCTTGGCCTGTCTGCAGCCTGAGGTGTTGTCCCAACGTTGTTTTAGCATCTTGAGAGTATTTTGTTTGAGGATATCAGTGAGGCATTTCGGGGTTGGCGCGATCGGAGGCCCGTCCGTGGTATCACTGAGAACCGATCCAGCTCGCGCCAACTCGTCTGCCTTGCTGTTGCCTTCTTCATTATTGTGTCCCTTGACCCAGCGCAGCTCAATACTGTTTGATTGTGCTGCTTGTTTAAGGGTGTTGTGACATTCTTTTACTAGTGTTGAGGTGGACTACTCACTGCTAGTATTGCTGCCCTACTGTCTGTAAGGATTTGGATGTTCCTATCACGGATGTCTCGGTGTAGGATTTCTTTCGCCCCTTGGATGATGCCAACGATCTCTGCTTGCAGAGTAGTTGTGTGCTTCTCTAGGGGTATAGCTAATGAGAGGTCCATTTGTTGCGAGTAAATTCCCGCCCCGGATCCTCTTTTGGTTTTAGAACCATCGGTGTAAATTCGGAGGGTTTCCCCACCCTCTACCCTCCCGGTTCCTCTTTTTATCGATACATTATAGGGTCTATTGAAGACGTAGCAGGGTGGCAAATTGTCTGTCTTCCTTCCAAGGAGGGGTGTCTTTTTGACAGCCTCCTCTAAAAGGTGACAGTGTCTGCCAGCCCTGCCTCCTTTGTACCAAAGCACTGATACGGGTGGAATTGGATATTAAAAAATTACAATATAAGCATACCAAAATAATTAGGCAAAAGTTAGTAGATGTTAATTTATATATATAGAGAGAGTACAAAATATTAAAGTCAATTATAGGAATTGTGATATAGATGTAAAATATAATAATTTTAATGAACAGTTCCAAGCCATATTGAACGAATTGAGACCCATTAAAGAAATTACTTTTAGGAATAAATCTAATCCGTGGTTTGGATAAAATATCCAAATCCAAATTAGAAATAGAAATGACTTGTATAAAACATTTTGTATCACCAGAAGAGAAGAAGATTGGAAAGAATATAAAAATGCACGTAATAGAGTAGTAGACGCAATACGAAATGAAAAGACAAAATATTTTGAGAAATGTGTAGACTCCAATAAAAAAGATCGGAAGACAATGTGGAAAACACTGAAGGCTGTAATATCAAGTGAGAAAGGGAATAGTTATAATGACATAGAATATAATGGAGTAACATATACGGATAAATGTATACTATGTGATAAATTCAATGAGTATTTTATCAATAGTATAATAGATATAATTAGTTCAATTCCAAAAAATAGCAATAAACTTCAACCTGTGATAATAAATAACTACATGACCGATTTTAAAACTATAAGTGAGAGTAAACTTGAAAAAGTAATATTAAATTTACCAAATAAATCAAGCCCTGACAACATAACTGCAGAAATGATTAAAATTAGCTTACCACATTCAATCCCGTACCTTATTAATATAATTAATGTATCATTAGAAACAGAAATAGTGCAAAAAAACTTAAGTGTAATACAATAGTACCCATTAAAAAGGTTCCAACTAGCAATAAAGCTGAGAAGTACAGACCAATAAATACAGTGCCAACAATTACAAAAATACTAGAAAGGGTAGTATATGAACAGCTACTACATCACATTGTGCAGGAAAATATAATTACAGAGTATCAATCAGGTTTCAGGCAGGGATATAATTGTGAAAGTGCATTACAATATCTGGTTAGTGAGTGGAAAGAACATCTAGATGAGGGAAAAATTACTAGTGTTGTTGATTTCAAAAGGGCATTTGAAACAGTGAACAGAGACATCTTAATAGCAAAATTGAGGATATATGGTTTAACGGGAACAGTAATAAATTGGTTTTGTAGTTATTTAACAGAAAGAGTACAAAATGTAAAAATTGAAGACAGTATGTCCAATACTTTACCAATTGATACTGGAGTTCCACAAGGGAGTATTTTGGGACCTCTTGCTTTTTGTATTGTACGTGAATGATATCGGTAAATGTCTACAACATTGCAAATATCATCTGTTTGCGGACGATACGATTATAAACATGACATCGAATAATATACAGGAAAACACTAATGCAATTAATTCAGACCTTAACAATATAAAAAACTGGTTAGAAGGTAATACACTAAAAATAAATACAAATAAAACGAAGGCTATATTAATTACTAATAAGAAAATATCTAATATAAAAGATTTTGCCATTAAATTCAATAGTACAACAATAGATTATGTAAATTCTATAAAATACTTGGAAGTAATTGTAGATAATAAACTAACATTTTCGGAACATATAGATTACACATGCAAGAAAATAGCAAAAAAATTAGGCGTAATAAAACGATGCAGTTATTATACATCGCAGCATACAAAGCAAACAATATATAACACCATAATATTACCACATTTCCATTTCTCGGGAACAATTCTATACTTAGCAAACAACAGTAATTTAAAAAGATTACAAGTTTTGCAGAACTCAGGGATGCGGACAATATTAACATGTGATAAATACACAAGCATTAATTATATGATTGGAAGGTTAAATTGGTTGAATGTTGAGCAATTAATTAAATTTAAAGCACTTGTATTTATACACAAAATTTGTAAAGGTCTGATGCCTTCATACTATCAAAATTGCACAATACACGAAGTAGAGGAAACATATATCTCGGGCACAAAAATACAAAACATGGACAAAATACGTTATTCTACAGGACAGCTATAGAATATAATAAACTTCCAAAACATATTAAAGATCAAGAAAATATAAGCGTGTAGGAGTATGTAAGACTTGTCTTGTGATTATTTAGTTTTTTATTAAAGAGTTTAAAAATGATACTTTTATAGTTGTTTTGTTTTGTCATATATTTTTATATTTAAGATACTATATTTTTATTTTGTTAGCATAAGTGTGACATATTTTGTATTTTTAAGATTAAGTGATGATATATTATAAGTTAATAACATAAGACATTTCATATATATATATATATATATATATATATATATATATATATATATATATATATATATATTTGTTATGAATTTTATAACTATATTTTATATAGCAACAGTGCTAAATAAAGTTTATTATTATTATTATTTAGATTTAAAGTCTGCCCACTCACCATGCATCAAATTTTTACTAATTTACTCACTCAAAAATTTATTGAAAAGGTTTTGTATTTCTTTTATTTGGAAACCGCGAAACGATCATTAATTAAAGATTATATGTATATGTAGACTGAGTGGGTGGCCTCTATTCCACGCTCCAATCAGTAAAACTTCAAAAACATTATTTGAAATATTTTTATGAATACATCAATTAAAAAATGCAATTATTTTGTGTTAACATTTTACAACTTTTAACTAAAACCCTCGCTTGTGTTATACTGATTGAAAGGTGGATAGGGGCCACCCACCCACCCTTTGATAACTTTAACTGCTAATCTTCGATGATTTTGCTCTTAAAAACAATAAAACCATTTAGGCATTAAAAAATAAAACAAAATCAAAATTTAAGTTTAAATATAAATTACTAATCTTATCTAAATTTTACTTTTAATTTCTTTTTTATTCAAAAAGTTTTGTAATTCATTTTTATGGAAACCGCGAGACGATAAGGATTAAAGTTTATATGTATATGTAGGGTGGATGGGTGGCCTCTATCCCACCCTCCAATCAGTAAAACATTAAAAAAAATATTTGAAAAAGTTGTTTGAATATATCTATTAAATTTGCAATAATGTTATGTTTATTGGTGATCGTTCTTTCGGTTTGTTTATTTCCATGATCATTAACCTGTCTTTTCAATCGGAATATTATTTTTATCGTCGGCAGCGGCGTTTTTCTTTCGTTGGTCGCGAATAATTTTTCGTCTTCTTTCTTCGCAGATTGGCGATGGGTCGATTTGTAGTGGTTGCAATTCAGTCGTCCTCATAGGAATTTGTTGTGACCTTTGGATTACAGTTTTCTGATTCTATGATTTTGGATGTGGCTGTTTCTATTATCAGCTAATTCTGAGTATTTATTTGGGCTTGAAGAAATTTAATATTATTACTGAAGGTGTTGATGATTTCATTTTCGGCGGTTAGTAAACATTTTAGATATTTAATTTCCACTTCTATAATTGAAGCAATTGTCTTGATCACTGTTTCACTGCTGCTAAATGAATCTCTTCCGCTGTATCGCATTGTAATTGTTTAGTACTTGTATGTCCAGGCAGCCGATTATTTTATATTTGGATAATTGGACAACGGTTTTAACGTATTTAATGTAACCTGGTGAATTTTGTTCCTGCAGTTAATGCATTTTGGTCTATTTTGTGCTATCGAACGGTACCATTTACAGCTTTCACTAACTTTTTCACTCAGAGCACGTCTATCACACTCGACGCCATATTTAATTTAACTATTCAAAGTAAAGATTGTATTAGGTTAAGTTAGGTTCGATTAGATTATTCAAAACATAGCTTCTCGGCCTATTGCTAAGATCAAAGTGTAGATTATTCAAAAGAAAGCAAATGACCTTTTTAGTATCATTTCTGCAAACTAATTTGGTATACCGCGCTTACTTAGAAATTGCAACATGATTTTATTTTATGTTAGTTTTTCTCAATAACGCGCCCACCTTCTTCAATTGTAATTTCAAATTAATAATAATAATATAATAATAATAATAATAATATATATTTGTGCACATACAATTTAGTTTACACAAGTCCTAATTAATACATATACTGGCATACATATACATATATACATACATATATATACATAAATATACGCAACTAATCTACAATAAATTACAATAAATAATATAAATATTAAAAAATAGATATAAATAGATGACTAATTAAAGGTAACACTTGAAAAATTATAAAAAAGATATTCTTCACATGTGTAAAACGCATTTACAAGTAAAAAATCTTTTACCTTTCTTTTAAAGATATTAAAAGGTTCCTCACGAATTTGTAATGGTAATTTGTTATAGAATTTTACGCCGTAATAATTTATTCCGGTTTTGGATTTGAAAAGACGGAGAGATTTTGGACAAATATTTTCTTTGTTTCGAGTATCGTATTCGTGTGTATTGTCGTATTGCTGATAGCTGCATATATTTTTTTTAATATATTTAAGGCACTCAAATATATATAAACTAGGAAAAGTTAATATTCTTAAATCTACAAAAGCTTGTTTGCAGTTTTCCCGATACCCCAATCCAGCTATTATTCGGACTGCTCTTCGTTGGAGAGTAAACATGCGATGCCTTATAACTGAGTGTCCATAGACTAATACACCATATGATATATGTGAATGGCATAGAGAGAAGTATGCAGTTCTCAATGTTTTTGTGGTTACTTCTTGAGATAAGCTTCTTAACAGATAAATGCTTTTATTGATTTTTTTTGAGATTTCATCGCCATGATTGTGCCACAATAGGTGTTGGTCAATATGAAAACCTAGAAATTTCACGCTTTCCTTGTTATCAACTGGATTATTTTTTAAAGTAAACACCATATGTTGTGTTTTAGTTGCATTTAGTTTAAGGCGATTACTATTAAACCAGACATTTGCCATTTCAAGAACTTCCTGATTTTGATTAATCACTTTGTCATGAGTATCGGCAGTACTAATCAATGTGGTGTCATCTGCAAAAAGTACTACCTTACAATTGTGCATAAATTCGGCAAAATCGTTAACGTACAAAATGAATAACAGGGGACCTAACGTTGACCCTTGGGGCACCCCGTTATTTATTAATAACTGCTCAGAATAAACTCCATTAAAATAAACACACTGTTGTCTATTGCCAAGGAAAGACATAATGAGTCGGCAACTGGAAGGATGAAGGTTGTAAGTATATAGTTTTTTAATTAGATGATCATGAGACACACAATCGAAGGCCTTGGATAGGTCTACAAATGTTGCTAAAGAATACTTGGAATGTTCAAAATTATTAATGATGTAATTAATGAAATCAAGTGCTGCAGTAACTGTTGATCTGTTTTTCCTAAATCCATGTTGACTCTTTGTAAGAAGATTATTACTTTCCAGAAATTCCAACAATTGTTTGTACAGTATCTTTTCCAATATTTTGGAAAAGATAGGAAGTAGTGAAATTGGTCTGTGATTATTGACATCATTTACGTCACCGCCTTTAAATATCGGTATAACTTTGGAAGATTTCAGTGAATCTGGAAATAAGCTGGTTGTTATTACTTTATTAATCAGTTTGGTCAACGGAGAAATAATTACATCAATTATTGTTTTTATTAATTCAATTGTAAGACCATATATATCTGAGCTGGACGTATTACCAAAGCCTTTAATTGTATCTCTCACCGTCCCCTCTGAAACAGGAGAAAATCTAAAATAGGATACATTATTTGCCACATTATTATTAACTAATATTGCAGGATCTATATCACTTTGAGGAAGACTGGCAACAATCTCATTGGCAATATTTACAAAATGCTTATTAAATTCTGGAGAGGTTATATCACAGATTTGCGTGTTACTTTTATTCTTGCGCCTACCGTTAACTAGAGACCACATGGCACGATTAGAATTTGATGCAGTTAAAATATAGTTATCATTAGCCGCTTTCTTAGCATTTGATATTGCAATTCTATAATGATTTCGTAACTGTTTTTTTAATGACAATAGATTATTGCTTCTGTTAATCAAATATGCCTCTTCAATAAGATGTAAATTATCCCTCATCAATTTAAGTTCAGGTGTAAACCATTTAATATTGCATGTATTGCATTTTAATTTTAATTTTCTTTCTGGGAAAGATAAATAAAAATTCCTCATTAGAATATTGAAAAATTCGTTCCACATGACATTCGTGTTGCCTTGTTCAAGCAATTCCCAATTTTCAGTAGATAATAGGTGATAAAAAGTAAATTTACCCACTTTAGTAATAGGACGGACTATTTTTTCAATATTAATTGGTTCACATTTTGATTTGGTGTTTAGCTGCATTGCAATGCCATTATGATCAGAGAAAGGAATAATTACTGGGGAAACCGCATACTTCTCCGAATAAATATTAATGAATATATTATCTATGCATGTAGCATATCTTGTAGGAAAATTAACTGAACTATATAAATTAAAACTAATTATATTTTATTGTGTTTAATTTTTGTTAAATTTTATTAAAACTACGTTTTTTATTGTTAGTGTGTTTACTTACAAGTTAATGAATTATACGTACTATTTATGCGCATTGACTTATATTCATTTTATATCTGACTGATTTGTACTTGTGAATTTAGATTTGAATGTGTATTTTTATTATAAAATTAATTGTCATGCTTAATTTGTAATTTATATTCTATGCACTGACTTTGTGTCTCCTTGTAAATGGCCTAATAAATAAATAACACTATTTATGAATCTTCAGCTTGTCATGATCAAATAATCAATATATAATTTGAGATTTAATGAGGAAAAATAATTAAATGCATTACTGAATCGTTGCCTAGCGATTATATAAGAACTCTCAGTTGCTAGTTAGTAGGAGTAGAAGTTGTTTAATTAGTAATTGTAAGTTTTGCATAATTGTAAAGTAACCGTTGTTTACTTAGAATGTTTATCGATTCTGCAGGGTTATTGGTTTTGCCTTGTCTAAATATTTCTGATATTTTAATATCCTTATATGCGAAAGCAAACTGTTTGGGAAATGTATAGCTTCGCAGTACTAACTCTGTCTTTGGGTGTGCTGTTTTAGAATTGTATTATGTATTTCATTTAATAGATTTGAATTTACAGTGAGGAATAAAACTCTAAAGCAATTTTTATTGTAAACACTGATTATTAATTCTTCGAATGGAAAGATTTGAAGGATGGTTGTTCTTTTAAGAAACCGCAACTTCTTTTAGGTTGCAAACGTACAAATGGTAAAGTACCTGGAAACAATAGGCATTCACTTGATATTTTGGCAAGTAAAAATATGCGTTTGACGGCCATTGTCCGCGAATATGAAAGATTTATTGGCCGTTTGCATTTTTTCCTTTTTTTTCGCATAACGGACAGGGGATAGTTGGGTCAATAGAAACGGCTGCGTTCCGGTGTGCAAGGTCACTACAGCGGAGCGGAATTGCACTCACAATGTTGCATTTATTTATAGTCGGTATACATTAAAACTGGTAGCAAATTACGGATGATTATTTATACGTTTCGGCGTGGTTATAACAAACGGGTGCTTTATATACATACAGGCCGAATAAATCGCGGCGCGTCGACGCACCTGCACTGCGGCGGGGAAAAATAAGGCGGGCGCAATTAAGGAAAGGCCCGCGATTCCGGGTTTAATTAGAAGAAACTTTGATGCCGAAAATACCTGATACTTGGCAGATGCAGGAAAAAACGAAACAAGGGAATAAGTAAGACGGACGCGCGCGCGCGCCTCGTCCTTATTTATTGGCCGCGCGCGGTTATTAAATCGCCAAGGCTCATCCGTTATCCTGCCCGGTCGTAATTTAAGCGCGCTTATTCCGAGACGTCGCGGCGCACGCCTTTCGGTAACCGCGAGGACGAGAAGGGAAAAAAAAACGGCGCGGCGAAAAATCGATGCGGATTTAATTCCGCCGTCGGCGCGAAATTAAATTATAATAAACTGCATCACAATTCACTCGCTGTGTACAGTAAGCGATGCATGTAATCAATGTAGCGGCTAATGCGAACACGGTGGTCAAGATTTATAGACTGGCGAGTCAATTGTACGGCGTTATATGGACACGGGTTTATATTTAAAGCGCTCGCATGTGCCATTCCTGCAGACACGAGGCCCTCGCGAATTCAACGACTCAATTATACAGACTAATTACTTTATAAAAAACTATATATATTTATATAAATAATGCGTCTGTTTATATATGGATTAAAAGTGTGCGTGTTAAAGGTAAACAAAATCCGGTTTGAGATATATTTTAATATTCATTAATTTATTAATTAAGCCACTGCCTTACTGTCTGGAAGATCTTTGTCTGGAGTATAAAATGATCACTTAATTGAATATAACTAAAATAAATGCTGATGGTTAAAACCATATTTCATAACTTTGGCACTAGGCTGTAGTCACATAGGTAATTTGTACCTTTTGAAGTACTTTAAATTACACACACACACATACATGACACTGGCAATGCCCAATCACTACAGTATTTAAAAAATATACATTTAAGAAAGAAGGAACATATTCACATGATTGATGCAGTTATATCCTTAAATAAGTTATCGAACTAGAAGCTTTTTTGTGTGTTATCTACACGTGGCATCAACACTTCCAAGAAATTTTAATTAAAATCCAATTACCGACTACCGTCAATTATACGATTCATCAATCGTGACCTACTTCCTTTACATTTAATACTTAGTTCCTTGCAAAGTCCTACTCACTTTGGATTCGATCATCAGTTGCTATAACGATTTTCAAATCCTATAGTAATATAGGAACCTTTATGATAATGATTTTGTTTGAAGGGAAGAAGGGAAGCAAGTTAATTAGAAACAAGAAGCAGAACAATAGTGTAGTCAATACAACTTTTTAACACCTTTTTGGAAAAAATAAAAATGTTACAATTATACTAATGATAAATGAATGCATTATTATTTTTAATTATCATCCTGCTATCAATATAGAATGCACACATGCATCTGATCAGCACATAAAGCAATTTACTTCGGATGAATATACCTTTAATTTTCGTAAAGCGAATTACATTTTGTTATACTCTTTAATTCAAGAAACTAACTGGGATAAGGTTATACAAGCTGATAATCCGGATTCTGCGTGTGATGAGTTATATAAGATTTTGTCAAATTATATAGAGTTATGTGTACCCAAACATTCCAATAAATCACATAAGTATCCGTTCTGGTTCTCTTCAGACATGATTATAAAAATTAAACGTAAAAATCATTACAGAACTGAACTGCGAAAATGTAACTCTAGATTTAATAAGATGCAATTTTCTACATATAGGAAACTTGTAAAAAGTAACATTGCTAGGGATTTTGATAAATACATTAATAATGTCGAAACAAATGTTAGTAAGGATCCCAAAAAACTCTGGTCATTTATAAATTCTCGTAAGGGTAATACGAGGATTCCTAGTTCACTAAAAACTGATGGCATGGTTATCGACAACACAAAGGAAATAGCAAACATTTTCTCCAATTTTTTCTCTTCTGTTTACACAAAAAATGTTATAAATAATTCAGCACCTAAACCGTTTGTTAATACAAATATACTAAATATTAATTCTTTACTATGTCTGAATTTTTAGAAGCAACAAACCACCTAAAATCAAATATGACAATGGGTGCGGATAATGTACCTGCCTTAATAGTTAAGGATTATAGACACATATTAGGCATACCACTTTTGCATATATACAATCTTATTTTGAAACATAATAAATTCCCTAAAGTTTGGAAAATTTCAAAAGTGATACCAGTACATAAAGGCAAGGATACAGATGACGTGAAAAATTATCGACCGATCTCCATTATATCAAATTTTGCCAAACTGTTTGAAATTATGCTTTACCAGGTCATATACAATCATGTTTATGAGGGGAAGGTCTACGGTAACTAATTTGTGTCGATTTACTACTTATATATCTAAAGCCCTTGACAATCGGTGTCAGACTGATGTTATCTACACAGATCTATCAAAGGCTTTTGATCGCGTTCAGCATAATTTATTAATAGATAAACTACACTTATTTGGTATTAGTAACTCTTTGCTACAATTATTAACAACTTACTTAAAAGACCGAATAAACTATGTTGAATATAAGGGAATGCGATCTGATATTTTTTACTCGACAAGTGGGGTCCCTCAGGGATCAAATCTTGGCCCACTTTTATTTCTAATCTTCGTCAATGACGTGGTCAACAGTTTTAGCTTGGAAAGCCTCTTATATGCAGATGACCTGAAATTGTTTAGAATTATAAAGTCTGCTAATGACTGTAAGTTACTTCAAGATTATTTCTTAAAATTATATATATGGTGCAATGATAACGGACTTGAAGTTAATGTCTCTAAATGTAAAACTATGACCTACTCGCGCAAACGCGAAGAAGTTGATTTCTGTTATAACTTAAATAATACAAGCCTTGAGAAGGTAAATGTATATAAGGATTTAGGAATTTATTTTGATACGAAATTAACATTTAACCAACACATTACAGAAATTTGCAAATCGTCTTATAGAATGTTAGGATTTTTAATAAGAAACACGAAATTATTCAAAAATTACGGTCCATTAGTTAAGTTTTATTATGCGTACATTCGTAGCAAACTGGAGTATTGCTCTGTAATATGGAATCCTGCATACGCAACCTACAATGATATGCTAAATCGAGTTCAGCGAAAATTCTTGAAAGTGCTTTACTTTAGGCGTTATCGAACATACCCCCGAATTTTGTGTGGCGCCCCTTGATAAGAGACGCATTATAGCGCAAATATTGTTTATTTTTAAACTAATTCGTAATGGAATAGATGACCACATCTTACTGTCTATGCTCAGTTTTTATGTTCCCAGGCAAAACAGTCGCTCGAGGATCACTTTCTTTACAAAATCTGTTAATACGAATCACCATAACAATTCCCCAATTGTGTCGATGTGTACAGCGATAAACAGATTTTGCAGGGATATTGATATATTTGCGTTAAGCAAACATAAATTACTTTATGAGCTGCTGGAGAGCATTTGTTTTAATTTGATTTGTTTATAATATTTTTGTCTGTTTTTGTTTTGTTTAGGTAGTTAAACATATATTTAATTTGTTTTATATTATAGATTAGTCTTAAGTTATCCTGTAATAAGTTGTATACAACTGTTGGGTAATAAATTTATTTATTATTATTATTATTATTATTATAACTAATGTAAATAAATATTTCTATTGTAGCAATCGAGTCACGATTTGCTTGCAGCAAAATAATTATATCAATGTAAAGTGAGTGTTTTCTCCACAAATTGATCCAAAGCCAAACACTACCTGAATATGGCATCTGAATTCTTGTCAGAAACTCTTACCCATATTGATGTCATTTCTTATAGACTATATTCCATTAATTCATAAATAACATAAGTGTGAAAAGCCTTCTTCACCCCTGGATTGGAAGGCACACTTTAACTTTAGAGACATTTTTTCATAGGGAATTTTTTGAAACAGTGAGGGTAATGACCATGTCAATGCGTTTCAAAAACATCTTCGAAAAATACTGTGAAAGTCTCTAAATATAATTAATTTTGATACCATTGCCACTATTTTGGGAAGATATAGTTAACTAAAATCAATTTATTTTAATTTTATGTTAACTTTAAATTTAAGAAAATTAGACCAAATATTGTGTTAAAGTATCTTATTCTCTATAAGCCTAAAGCGAGAACAAGAAATAACAACATCATTGTATGGAATTTAAATTTATCTTACATTTATTTTACTTCCACTACATTGTAAATAGAATGGTCAAAATATTACAAACAAATGGCTTATTATTATTATTATTATTTCTTGCTTATCAGAATTTTCTGGTCTGGTTTCTTTTTCAATAAAAAGAAGATAAAATCTTATAGGAAACTCTCAACTGCAGACTAGCATTAAAAATAAGTTTTCGACATTTATAATAATTTATACGAGCTGTTGATATTAAAAAAATAAAAAATAAATAAAACCAATAATGCATGAGTTTGTCTAATATATTAAATAGAGTAAACATTTTAGTTATTCTAATTATGTCCCTTTGGGCCTTATTTTATATCCTTCAGAACTTAATAGTGATGATCTAAGAATGCGAAACATTTCGAATCGTGCTTAGACTATAAAACAAATCATAAAAAATAACAGATTTTTTTAAGAGAACTTTAACAACATTAAGTTTGAGAATCTGTATTGTTTTAGACATCTAGAAGACTAATTGTTGGAAAATTATAGAACTCTTAGAGAAAATTCTTTTAATTTAGAGAATACATTTTTGAAAAACTCATAAAAATCTAAAGAAAACCTGATGGAGTTGTGTAGAAACATTGAAGATATTTTTTGTATTTTCGAAATTTTAAAAATTGCTCGAAAATTTAGAGATCGTGGAAGAAAATTGTTAGAAAAATTTCCGAAGCAAATTTTCGTAGCTTAGATGAGAAATTCCTACAAAATTGAAAAAGAAATACTTAAAAAGTCTAGAATTTTTGAAGAGAATTGAAAACAATTGAAAAGCAAAGTTGGATTATTCAAATAATATCAAAGAAACATTGAATAAGAGAGAAGAATTTCTAGGAAAATTTTAAATAATTCTTGTTTATTTATTTATACCGGGTGTGGCACTTAAGACGCCTCGGACCATAGCTCCCTTACGATAAAAGCTATCGAAAAGAGCAAAGTGGTGCATAATTACCGTCGCTATGTTTCAAAAATATTTCTAATCATCAGTGGCCTGCCGTGCTCCAGTGGCGTAACAAACTTATGTTTTTTTAAAATGGAATGTACTATTTTTTATTGCAGATTTGGAAAGTGCTCGGAGAGTACTTATTTTTGTTATCTAACATGTTATACCCTTCACTTTAGCGGTCTCGCTGTTATAACCCCTTCTTTCAAAATTGCGCCCCATTTTTAAGATTTTTTTGTAGAGAAACTAATTGACGCCGGCGCCTAAATTTTGAATTGAGGTACAGGTTAAGACCTCGTATACCTTCACATAATTTTTTTTCGGGTAATTTATGGAAAAAAAAATTTGATTAATCTTCGCATGTTGTCATTTTTTCGAAAATTTCAAATTGCACCCCCCTAAAAAATTACGGCGTTGTACAGCCAAAACTCTAAATTTTTCATTGGTACAAAAAAATTACAAAATTTCGAAGAAAAAAGGAATTTCATCGCAAATGTCGGTAAACGTTTTCCGTTCCCAAGTGTGCTATGAGAAAACAAAAGATTGGTAATTGTCAAAGTAAATTATTAGACGCCAGTAGCAGCCATAAGTCATTTTTGATAAACGTTCTAAAAATGTTCCGAACTCAAGAGGAAATGGTTAACATGATATTTATTCTTGGAGAATGTAACAAGAATTGTTTCTTGGCGTCACGAGTGTACGCTGCGAGATATCCGCACAGGGCACATCCAAATGAACGTGCGTTTCAAAAAGTGTTGGAGAGATTTACTACTACGGGAAGTGTGAAAGGGCCAAGGAGAGTTAGAAAGAAGGCAGTTTTTACCGAAAATAATGAACTGCAGGTTCTGGAGGCAGTTATTGAAGATCCTCATACCAGTATCCGTGATATTAGTAGGAATCACGATATTTCAACCCCGACATCGTGTTCTTCAAAAGTACAAATTCCGTCCATTTAAGATTCAACTGCACCAAGAATTGCAACCTCAAGATTTTCATGCGAGGCAAGATTTCTGCATGTGGGCTATCAACAAAATTGAGCAGGAGGAATCATTTCTTATGCGCGTATTATTTTCTGATGAAGCGACGTTCCATAGAAATGGGCATGTCAATCGCCACAACTACCATTATTACACCGATGAAAACCCACACGCCATGCGAATGATAAACCACCAGCAAAGATGGTCGCTGGATGTTTGGGGAGGCATACTTGGAGAACACCTTTTGGGTCCTTATTTCATCGAGGGGCACCTGAACGGCAACAGTTATTTGAGGTTCCTTCGCGACGACTTGGATGATCTCTTGGAAAATGTCCCTCTAGCCGCTCTACGACAGATAGTTTTCCAGCACGATGGGGCTCCTGCACATAATAGCCGTGTCGTTCGGGAATTTCTCGATGAAACGTTTCCGGACTCCTGGATTGGTCGTGGGGGTCCTGTGAGGTGGCCGCCAAGATCACCAGACCTCACTCCCCTTGACTTCTTCCTTTGGGGCCATATCAAAGACGAGGTCTACAGGACGGTACCAACTACTGTCGAGGATATGAGGGAGAGAATCCTTAGGGCAGTGTCCAGAGCCTGTGAGTCGAAGTTGGGGTAATGCCTCCAGCAGGAAGGTGGTCATTTCGAACATTTAGTTTAAGTTGTTAAATTTTCTTTATCTGCATTTTTCATATCATGTTGAATAACTATTATGTTGACCGTATTTGTGTTTTTGTTTTATCATGGCACACTTGGGAACGGAAAACGTTTCCCGACATTTGCGATGAAATTCCTTTTTTATCCGAAATTTTGTTATGCAATGTGTATTTTTTTGTACCAATGAAAAATTTAGAGTTTTGGCTGTACAACGACGTAATTTTTTTAGGGGGGTGCCATTTGAAATTTTCGAAAAAAATGACAACATGCCAAGATCAATCAAAATTTTTTTTTCCATAAATTACCCGAAAAAAAAAATTATGTGAAGGTATACGAGGTCTTAACCTGTACCTCAATTCAAAATTTAGGCGCCGGCGTCAATTAGTTTCTCTACAAAAAAATCTCAAAAAAGGGGCGAAATTTTGAAAGAAGGGGTTATAACAGCGAAACCGCTAAAGTGAAGGGTATAACATGTTAGATAAAAAAATAAGTACTCTCCGAGCACTTTCCAAATCTGCAATAAAAAATAGGGCATTCCATTTAAAAAAAACATAAGTTTGGTACGCCACTGGAGTACGACACGCCACTGATGATTAGAAATATTTTTGAAACATAGCGACGGTAATTATGCACCACTTTGCTCTTAGATTTTTTTCGATAGCTTTTATCATAAGGGAGCTATGGTCCGAGGCGTCTTAAGTGCCACACCCGGTATATAAAAACTTGGACAATAAATGGATGGAACACATGTAGAAAATTTTCGCATTTTGGAAGATACATTTTTGAAAAGTTTTGAAAATTCCTAAAATTTAGATAAGATATTTAAAGTACAAATTGATAACATTTTGTAAAATGTTATTTTGGAATAAAAATTTCTACCATATTTTAAAAATCTACAAGAAATGTTGGGGAGTTTTCGAGACATCTGAAATAAAAATTGATAAAATGTTGTAAAATGTTATTTTTGAATAAAAATTCCTATCATATCCTGACACTATTTCAATTTCTATGTAATGTTTTATGAAACCTTGAAATTAAGACGATTTGATTTGATATTCTAAAAATCTACAAGAATTATTGGGGAATTCAAAATCTGGAATTTTTCGGAAACAATCAAATGCTTAAAGAAAATTCTCGTACTCTAGAAGACAAATTGATGAAACATTAGAAAAGAATTTAAGAATTTTTGAGAGAGTACTTCACTAAAGTTAGGCATGTAAAGTTAGATATATTGGATATTTTAGAATTTGGAAACTTTTATAACCTTTAGTGAAAATTCTTATAATTTAGATAAGGAATAATTGAAAACTTCGGGAAATCTAAAAGACAAATTGATGAAAAATTACAAAATAAATACTAAAAAAATCAAGTTTTTTGAGAGAAGTTAGATAATTTAAGAAACCTGGATGGCACACGATGGAAAATTTTAGGACCTTCAGTGGAAATTCTTACAATTTAGATGAGAACTTATTGAACAATTCGGGGAATCATAAAAATAATTCTTTAGAAATTTCAAAATTATTTCTCGCATTTTGGAAAAGACGATTCTAAGGAATTCCAAAAAATCTACAAGAAAATTATCTAAAAATTTTCAAGATGCTGAAAGAAAAGTGTGTAAAATTTTTTAAACCCTCGAAGAAAATGTACATATTTTAGAGAAGAAATTGTTGAAAATTTCCTAAAAAATGGAATAGAATACTAGAAGTTGGAAAATAGAAATCTGCAATCAAAATTGCTCAAAAAGTTTAGTCACCTGAAAGAAATATTTCCGGAAATTTCTAAACTTATATATATATATATATATATATTGTTTTATAACAAAGTCATTTTGTAAAGTGGTAAGTAATAGTATGAAACTTTCACTGGTCTAAACACTTTGCCGTCCGGTGTGGTATCGCTCAACGGCCGGTGACCCCATATTGGTGTCGTGGTCAAAATATCATCCAGCGGCTGGCTACACCACAATAGTGTACTGTAGTACTTTAGTATCATTTGCATTCTGTTGATGATCTGTCGTGTTCAATAAGTTTAAGAATAAGTTACATACGTCAGCAAGTTTTTTGTTTTTATAAGTACTTGTGCCTTTTCATCATGGCAGATGAAAGAGAAGATACGAATATTGAAGATGAATGCGCGGACGACTTGTCAGACGTTCCAATCGACTTTGCCTCTTGAGAAGACGACATTGTATATCCAAAAAATGAAAGCGAAACAGAAACAAGCAAAGTAATCTGAATTAGTGCTACCGGAATTAATGGAAGGAATTTTTGCGAAACGTGTTAATTATCTTTTCTTCATTATCTTGATGTTCTGATTGAATCGTACAACTGATTTGATGGTAACGTTTCTCATAAGGTGTCCAAGGTATTTTAGTTTTCTTCTCTTGATAATTTTCACTACTTCCAAGTCCTTTTTCATTCGTTCCATCAATGCATTGTTGATCAATCTGTCTATCCAAGAAATCATCAATATTCTCCTGTATAGCCACATTTCTAAAGCCTTCTTTGTGTGGCTTCGGTTATTGTCCATAGAAAAGTATCGAGAAAATATAGCATCGAAGATGTCTGATTTTAATAGCGATGCTTAGGGTGTAACTTTTGAATAGTTTAGCCATTTGATTAAAGGCAGCTCTTACTTTCTCGATTCTGCACCTAATCCCCTGTAAATGGTCCCAATCCTCATGGTTCCCAAGTAGGCAAAATGTGATTTCATGCTCTTTCAATTCCTCTATAACATATTCGTCTGTGATATCTACAATTTAAATTCGAAACACTTTCATCCAGTCGTATATTGTCTTTCATTGGCAGTTGATAAAATATGCATTGCTTATAAGAATACACTTCCTAAACCATTTATAATTATGAATAAATTATATATAGCACCATGTGAACCTGAAAGTATTTCGGAATTACTTTTGCCCAAAACATTCCTATAAGTGCCATTTCCAAGTCGTTAAATTTAAAATAACATCATTTCACACATTTGATATTTTTTCTTTCTTCCATTTGCCCCTTATTACTACCAAAACTTCCAGGCTCGCGCAGCTAATAAGAGATCCACCATCACTAGTAGGGAAATCCAAACTGCAGTGGGTCTCTTACACGCCATTAGTGAAGGTAAAAAGTCCGCCACCTAATAAACCAGTTCCAGGTACATTTTTTACTTGGAAAACAATTTATTTCTAACATTTGATATCAAGTAATTTTAATAAATACGGCAATCAAATTTACAAAATGATATGTCTATCTGTGTTATATAATGCTACAATCATTTTTCTAAATCACCTTCCCCCCCATTTTGAGAAACTTGAAGAAAAGTGATCTTTTAACATTTTGACCAACCAACCAACCAATCATAACCTATCCAATATTCTTCTCTGCCAAAAATCCTAAGAAATTCTTATTGTATACCTCGCTACAAAAGTTTCTTCTAATCCTGTCATACCTAGAATCCTTTCATATATTTTTTTTCATTTTCACCAATATCACCTAACTAACCACTAAACTAATAATGCCGAAAAAAAGGTGCAGTTGGTCTATAGTGATTACATAACATAATGTAAATACATATTTTGTAAGTAAGTTCTAAAACAGTAAAGATGATTGGCAAAAAGTTGATCGAAAGATCAACATCAACTAAAATTATGGAAATTGTAAACCGTCTCAAAAATGGAAAAACATTTGAATAATCCAAGCTCTGAATAATTTTTATAAACTTCTGAACTAATAATTCTGTAACCATATGACCTTAAATTTACATAAACATATTTTTTATACAAAATAATTTATACTTTTTTTAATGCTCTTAGGGTTTATTTAACCTTATAATTTTTCGTTTTTAATTTTTGTCTAAGAAGAAAATCAAAAATTAGAATCTTGTTCTGCAATGTCTTAAAAACACCTAAAATTAAATTATGGAGAAATTATCAAAACGTTTCTAAATCTTCTTTACAGAACCAAACAAATTGGTAAAAATATTCTAATATTATTTATAATAATTTATTATTACTATTAGCCTTCTATAAAATTATAGTCAGAATTTTGAAATGCTGATCACCGTATAAAAAAAATGGATCTCATTTGTAAAGGATTAAATTTACAAAATCCTTATTCTCCATTCCTAACCTCTATTTTTCTAGCGAAAGATATGCTCTATTGAAGATTCATAAAAAATTTGCCAAATTTGATCTTTTTTCTGAAGTTCTCTAAAGTTTTCCACCTAAACACACAATGCACCAATGATTGGAACGTTGCAAATTACGTTTTGCAAATGTTTGATATAAATCGAGACGTAAAATTCTAAAATTTTTCAATTTTTCAAAATGAAGCTAAATTTTGAAAACTTAAGGTTCTATTCTTTATCCAAAAAGCTAAAACATTTTAGAATTTATTTTATATATAGAAAAAAGTCATTATTGATGAAGCCACTGTGTGACGAAGTTTATGTCTCAGTTTCGACATTAAATAAGTGTAGTTTTATTTTATATTTACCTTATAGAAAGAAAGTATTTCAAAAATCATTATTTATACCAATATTATATGTAAGGAATCATGTAACATCAGAATACTTGCAGATGTCAAAAAATATAATCACCAATGTTCAAAATAATTACTTTCAAAATTACATAATTACTTTCAACCGTTTTGCTCTCTCACTGCACGCTAATTACGGGTGACATCAACGAGTTTCACCGTGGAGAAGGAGGAGGGCCCGGAGATAATAAAATGCTTCGTGTGTGGTCCCCGGCGAAGAAACGAAAATTGGTTTGGAAGCATTTTTTTTTCCTCTTCTTTCGGATCGCCGCCATCGAGAGTAAATTGATTTCCATAAAGTGCATAATTTTAACCAATAAAATCACCGGTAAGTACGACCTTACGCGGCGTATGCAAACAATCCCGTGATTACGATGCCGACCCGTAATCTTCTATGCATTATGTAATTTGAATACGTTGGTTGATTAATATAGATGGGCTTTAATAGCTTAATATGGTGTTCGGTAATTTTGAATTTTTTAGAAATATTTGTAAAAGCTTTTTAGATTATGTTAACATCTACAGATTACAATGTATAAAAATATAATTCTAAAAGTATTTATAAATATATGTAATAGTAAAACAAACGTAAGCAATCTTTTGAAGATATTAAGAATTCAATTCAATGGCTCTACAGTCCCGATTAGGGCCCTGGCCTTCATTAATTTATTCCTCCATTCTGTACGGTACATTGCCAACCTTCTCCACGTCTTTCTTGGCAGCATCCTCTCTACACTTTCTTGGACTTCAAATTGGCCATCCATCTTAACCTTGTGTACTCTTCGTGGCTTACTGTCTTCTGGCATTCTGAGCAGATGTCCTGCCCATTAGAGTCTCTGTAGCTTCGGAATTACTGATGCAGGATGTTCTTTAAACTACTCTTGATTTCGTTGGATTCTGTACTCGTTCTCTTTAATTGGACCCAGAATACGTCATAGGATCTCTTGGTCCAAAGCCAAAACTCTGGAATGCCTATTGGTAGAAGAAATTCAAGTAATTAATTTCTTTACTCTGTTAGTTTTTCGCTTAGAAATAGTTGTTCTTCTTTTATATCTAGCTGCTTGGTATGGTGAGTTGAAAGTTCGTTATGAAGGAAATGCGAGCAATAATTTCCTGACTTTGCTAGTTTCTGGCTTAGAGATTGTTGGTCTTCTTCTATATGACTCCTTGGTGTGGTGGTCTTGAAGCTTCTTTAGTAAAAGTATTTTGATTTATATTCAAATATAATAAAAGTAATTTTATTGAGCTTTAAATATTTCACATGAATTATAGTCATTGAAATGAAGCAGGTGGTGCACTAATGGGATATTCTCAGAAAAAGGAAATATTTTAATTCATCCATGGCAGCCATTAATCAGCAGACAATAAGGAATTTAAAAATATGATTAATATAATTACTTCATTAATGATTTTGATGGACGTACAAGACAAGAACCCGATGGCCGCCTTCGTTATAGCGGCGGGACGTTGGAAAAAAAGTGTTATTAACTTTATCTCGACGTGAAAACCACGGGCAGTAATTACTCGGGCCTTAATTGAGACGTTCGCTATTAATTGCCACTGGTTTTTTTCTCTTTGCGGAAAAATTGAAATTAATTTCGCGGCTGCGATTTTTCGATAGGGGGGAGCGTATTTGCCTGATGACGCTCCGGGCGTTCCGGGACCAGATAAGGCCGCCTCTCAGATAAAGAAATGAGAGATGGGCCCCGGCGAAAATATATTTAAGGAACCCATTAAACGTGAAATATTCACAAAACATTGCTCCCAGGTGCTGATTAGGGCGAAATATAAATACGGCCGTGATTAAAACGGCTTCTCCTTAAATTCGGTTAACTGGATAGGAGAAAATAATTGCCCAAAGCAATCAATTAGTGTACTGTAGGTGTAAAAAACGAAACAAAGAATTAACATTTTCATAACCGTTAATTTTCAATGCGTCATGCATCACACCGGATAAACATTAATTTTGATAACATTTCAAGCTCCCGTTTAATTGGCACCGGTGCGAGATTCATAGATAATGAAGCAATCAGAGGGCCAGGCAAATAGATTACGCCAGATCCCCCCTCCCCCTCATCACCCCGCCGCAAACCCGCGCACCTTTTATTATTATATTACAAAAGCGGTGTTCCGCTGGTATCGATTTCGCGAACTGCATAATACACGCGGGCACCGAAACGTCCCTGTCGCGATAAATTTTGACCGGCCGACCGAATTAAATTTTATAATCGAATCCTCGCCCTGATTTACCGGCTGTCGTCATCGCCGGTGATGATGATGATGACGATGATGACGGCCGGTGTTTTTAAAAGTTGCACGGTTTTCATTATTGCCGGCGCGCGCAATTAATTTTTTCCGAATAAAAATTGAAAACGCACGCATATTCCCGCGTAATTGGATTACGCGCGACAACAAATTTTTATTGTGATCGCATTTTATATTTACCGATGAATAATTGAGCGTGTTGACCAAATTAAAAACGGTTTTTAATGGATAATTCAGGGATTAGCTCGTAAATTTTTCGACACGCTAACCGAAAAAAGTAATATAAAATTGAACGATGTTTTAAATTACCTGATTTTAACACTCTCTATATTAATTATTATTTATTAAGCATAATTTTATTAAAATAAATACAGAACTTACACATCACAACAACAAATCAACAAATTAACAAACCTTGTCTAAATAAACACATTAAAATAATATTAACATAACCTCAAAGATATTTATTTACCTTTACAATAATTTAAAATCACAATAACAGATTGTTTTAGGTGGTGATTTTAGTAATAACAGTTTTAAACTCAGCTCGAAACATCCGCACACCGTTCGGCTTAATGGAATCGTTCGCGCCGCAGGAAAATCGTCCGTACTGCAGGAAATTGAGCCTGACGTTTAGTGACCATTACGTCTCATTTTTGCTCTTTTTTTTTACGATCCTGCGACGATCGTCACTTGTTTGCCGTTCGCGGGGACTTATTTAGCAACTTATTGAAAAGTTGGCGCCGCCTCGTGAATCATTTTCCATATCGGGACGGAGTCTACGTCTGAAAGGACGCATTTTCCGAGTTTGGGAATTTACTGCGGTCAATTGTTATCGCGACGTCTTCGAAATGCAATGGACCCATAAATTGAATGGATTGCATACTTTCTTACTAGTTTTCGAATAACTAAAACTACATTAACATATCTGTTCTATCACTAAAATTACATTAAAAGTAAGTAACAATATTTAAAATCAATTTGTTGTATACATTAATCAAAAAATCTCATTAAGAATTTGAGGAAACACTTTAAAAACTTTGTTTCACCATTGTATATTTAAAAAATTGTGACTATAGTTTTGGTCATTGTCACAATTAAATTAAGTTTTTAAAGATTTTTTTTCAAATCCTTACTTAAAAATGCACTACCAAGTAAACACGCCGACATTATTCAAAAATATGCATTCGTTTTTAGCTTATGGGCGAGGGTTTGTGGTTTGTGCGGAAAAAAAATTATATTTTTTTCGAATCTATTTCGGCGTTGAAGTTATTTGCATAACAATAAGAACTTCTAAACGTCGGTATGTTAAAAATCTCGCTACAGTAATTATTATTTCATGTAGAGCTATTTTTATTGTTCCCCGCAGTAACATTCAACGGTGGGCGCTAATTAGAGGATGTTGGAAACATCTAAGAAATTCCACGACGTAGGATAATTAGAGCCGAATCTGGAAATGTGGTGGGGAAGGATAAAATCTGAAATATTTTTATCGCGGCCATTGTTGGATGCGTATGCGAATGTGGAGCACTTCGCAAGAGTGTAAATTGAAATGGCAGGGGGGCATTGTTTCGGGCATAAAGTCGATAGGGAACAAGGGAACAAGAGAGGCGTCTAGACGCCATAGTCCTGCGCCATTAATTAAAACGGCCAAAGGACCTCAAGTTCCACCGTTCATCACTCTGGGAGTAATTGATGTAGTACAGCTGCTGCTGCTGCATTAAACTCGGGCGGACGCACAAGAATTTCCGTCCCGTTTTATTATACTTGTTAAAGGTATATATTACGGCACGACCAGCAAAACCCCAGGAAGCCCGCACATCTACACACAACTAGAACAAATAATAATAATAATAACACATATTTCTTTGGAAATTCATTTAACTTGTTCATCATGCGTAAAAATACGTGTAAATTGGCATTTGTTGAAAGTTTCATATTTTTTATGTTAGATATTTCATATTTTCAAAGTAGCATTTGCGGAAGATTATTGTGACAAAGATCAAACCGATAATTCATTTGAAAATCATTTCCACATTCCTTCACCAATTTTCTATCGAGTAGCATTTTTGCAGGATTATGGTGACAATGCTTTAACAGTAAATTATGTAGAAAATGATGTCTATGTTTCAAAAATGATGATTTCAACGTTGAAGGCAAACCTTGCTCGAAAACATACAAATATCAACAACGAATTGATAGCATTACTTCATTAAGATCCAGATAAAACGTAAAAGATACCTAAAAGCTGTTTTTGTGGCAAAGGTTCAAAAAAAGCAATGCATTTGAGTGCTAAATCGAGAGGCCTTGAAAGAAGTATCTTCATTTATAAGCAGCTGATTCAAAACAATAAAGAAAGGATTTTGATATTGAATTGTAATTGGAGCTGCGGTTGCTTCTTTTCAGCTGTGTATTACGAGAAAACCAGCCGAAATACGATCAAAGTCATTATATTACATGACAACGCTTGGCCTCGCAAAAATCGTAATTTTTTTTTAATCACTTACGCACCTGTAAGTAGCATTTGTGGAAGATTCTGCTGACAATACTCCAACATGATAATTCATGTAGAGAATGATTTCCTTGTTTCATCGTCAATTTTTTTATCAAGTTGCATTTGCGGAAGCTTATGGTGGTGACAATGTTCTCAATAGATAAATCATGTAAATAATGATTTCTATGCTTCATCATAGGTTTTCTCTAGAGTAGCATTTTTGGAAGATTATGGTGACAATGCTTTAACAGTAGAACATGTACAGAATGATTTCCATATTTTAAAAATGATTTCCGCGTTAAAGACAAGCCTTTCTCTAAAATAACGAATTGCTAGCATTATTTTATCAAGACTCCGAATAAAACACAAAAGATATTTAGAAGTTACTCGGCAAACTGTTTCCATGGTAATAATTCATTCATCGCCAATTTTTGTAGCATCTTTTGAAGATTATTGCGACAATGCTGTAACAGTAGAACATGTAGAGGATGATTTCCATGTTTCAAAAATGATTTCAGCATTGAAGACAAGCCTTTCTCTAAAACAACGAATTGCTAGCATTACTTCATCAAGACTCTGGATAAAATTACTCTTTAAGCTTTTTTCATGGCAATGATTCAAATGAAAGAATGCATTAGGGTGCCATAGGTATTAAAACCTAGAGATCTTGAAAAGAGAATTTTCACTTGTAAGCTGCTGATTCAAAGGCAATAAAACAGGATTTTTATATTGACTTGTAACTGGAGGTGAGTTTGGTCCTTTTAAGCCATGAATTATGAGAAGAACGGCCGAATTATGAGCAAAAATATGGCTACATGACAAATTTGAAGAATCTTAGAATTAAAAAATATGATAAATTGTAGGTATTTGAAATAGAAATTTTTTAGAGAACGAAGAATCGAAGAAAATTATGTCGAAATTAAGAAAAAAAATGATAAAACAGGAAATACAGAAAACTTCCAAAAACTGAAAAATATTTGAAATATTAGGAATTGTAGGTATTTTGAATCTTAGTAAATTCTTGTAATTTCAAGAAAATTCTAACAAAGAAAAATTATCAAAACAGTCTTATTTCTTTTTTTGAAAAGAAAGACACTTGTTATGTTGTACGTTCCATATGTTTAAGTCTTATTTCTATTAAAAGATAATACAGAAAGCTTCTAAAAACACTGAACTAAAAAATATTTGAAATCTAGAATCAAAATACTGAAAATTTCAGTATGAGAAATTGCAAGTGTATTTTAGAATCATCGAAAAACTTTTTTAAAAGGGAAACTGCTGGAAAATTCAAAGATTCTTAGAATTGAAAAAAGAAAATAATATAATTTGTAAGAAATTGTATGTAATTAGTAAAATAGAAATTTCCTAGAAAACTATCGAAGAAAATTTTTAACAAAATTTAAAAAATTAACAAAAAAAGTCTTAGAGGACATACAGAAATCTTCCAAAAACCCATAACTGAAAAATATTTGAAATACTATAAATTGTAGGTATTTGGAATTAATAACTTCTTGTAATTCTAAGAAAATTGCAAAAAAAGTCCTATTTCTATCAGAAGAAAATACAGGAAGCTTCTAAAAACTTAGAACTAAAAGATTTTTGAAATCTAGAATGAAAATTCAGAAAATTTAATATGAGAAATTGCAAGTAAATTTTAAGATCATCGAAAAACTTTTTTAAAAGAGAAACTGCTGGAAATTTCAAAGATTCCTAGAATTAAAAAAAAACATTTGATAATTTGTAAGAAATTGTGAGGAATCAATAAAATAGAAAACTATCGAAGAAAATTCTTGACGAAATTTAAAAAAAGACAAATACGTCTTAGAGGGAATACAGAAAACATCTAAAAACCAAAAACTGAAAAATTTGAAATATTAGAAATTGTAGGTATTAGGTATCCTCGTGAAAATTGTAAAATTATATTTAAATACACTCATGTGAGATTGTTCATTAAACCTCCCAATATTTACCGATTTTTATATTTTTGATTGTTTTGAGAGATGCAACCCGATTTGTCAGGTCTTTCGCTGAAATCGAAAATTGGTTCCTAACTTGGATCGCCTCAAAACACTGACTACATTCTTCTCTAACCCTCACATTGCCTCATACTGCAGATTTACTCTATTTGTTTCCTAAAATACTATCCTAGAATTGATTTTTCAACCCCCAGCATATTCTTCAGAAACCAGACATTTTTTCGAATTGAAAAATTACCTAATTTGTGAAAAGAAGGAATAGGTAGCGATAGACTATACTTTGATTAATGGTTTTGTTCATTTTGCTCTTAAATAGATCGAACTAAATTGTATTGCTAATAACATTCTGAAAAAAAAACTAAATAGAAAAGAATTCCTTCTCAAAATGGAGGAGAAATAATTACTTTACTTTTCAATTTCATTGTTTGACAATGTCAATTCGGAAATCAGGTATAAGTGCAGATAATAAGTAATTATTTACTAGGAAAAATTTATCTCTTTTAAAACACTCTAATATTTTTTTAAACAAATATAACAATATTAGATTTAATATTAGGTGGAGAGTAACACTTGTTTTGTTCCATAATGTTTTTATTCTCAGTTGCCTGACACGTGTTTTGGTCTTCGCACTTAATGGTCTGCGAAGACTGAAACGCGTTTCAGGCAACTGAGAATAAAAACATTATAGAACAAAACAAGTCTTACTCTCCACCTAATATTAATATCTGTTTCCATCAAGAGTGTAACTTTAATATTAGATTTTTTGCCTCGGATACGAGTCAATATGGCCATCTCAAGGGGGTTGGATGAAAGAGGGACACATTTCTTCATGTTGAGGGGTAACAGTAGAACACTAGACCACAGAAGAAAAAAGATAACATATATGGTTTAAATTAAAGAGGAGAATTATATTCTAATTTTGCAGTCTTTCAAAACATTGTAACAATGTAACCAAAAATGTTATTGTTATTCAAGGATAAGAGCTGAACGATATTCAATGGAGGCTATATATTTTTCCATGAATTCTCTTCTTTTCACCAAATGAATATTACAAAAGAAAACAATGGGAGCTAGAACCACACTCACATTGACTACTAGGCAATATTCCAATTTTAAATGGATGGACAGGAAAGCACCCATGACCTAATGTAAGCTGAGTTAGAAAAGATGAATAAAATCTACTGGTCTTTAATTGAAAAATATACTGCTAATTTATTGGTAGAACAGGATGAGTGTTTATTTCTAAAATGGTTTTATAACAATGAAGAATTTAGTATCTGTATTGTTTCAAAAACTTTTCAATTCTTCCCAATGTCGTAAATCTGAAATTTATCATCAAAACCTTTATGCTTTTCAGATAACTAGATCTCGATATAAAAAAGGTTTTTAATGGTAATTTCAGTTGCTAAATTTAATACGAAACATTCTAGGTATCAAATATTAAAATTCATTTTGTATGGTAAGTCAGGTTGCCAAATTTTGTTTGTAGCCTTCTAAATTTAAAACACACACTCAAGTTTTGTTTGAAAATCATTCATTGAATTTACAAAATTCAAGAATATTCTGTTAAATGGCTATTACATCCCTTCCAGCCTTCTTAATCAAAATTATGTTTAACTCAGAAAAGTGTGTTAAATAAGTAGAGATTAAGTTTCCAAACTATAAATAACAGTATTCGATAATATTTATTGTTGCCGCCGTTATTACTTGTTAATTCTTGGTTTAAGCACTAAACTGTGTTATATTAAGTTGCCAAAATTTGTATAGAAGATTTTACAACGAGTTTCCAAAAATAGAAATTGTTCAAAATGAGTTTCATACGAGAAAGAGTAAAAAATGTGTGTTTATATTTAATTGTCAAATTTTGTATAGAAGATTCTAGAAAGAGTTTCCAAAAATAGAAATTGTTTCATACGGTAAAGAGTAAAACAACTAATTCTCATCATAGGTTGCTAATTTGTATGCGGAGTATTTTAGTTTTAAAATGTGCGCTGAAATTTTATTTCACCATCACCATATCAAACTTACCAAGAAATAAATTAAGGGCAGACAACTGTCCAACAAAGATTCAAGAATATTTCCTTAAATGGCTATTACATATCTTCGAATCTTTTTGATCTAGGTTTTAAGTTCTTCCTATTGAAGAAGAAAGCTTAAGCTTGTGCTCAAAATCTACATTATTTAAAAACTAAATACCTTCCAAATTGTTAAATACTTAAAATACACTTGTTAATATTACATTTGATGATAGGACAATTACTATGCTTCTTTTCTTCTTGCTTTCTCAATTTTCTCCATTGGCTATCGACTGGTGGTTTTTCAGCCTAAACACTTGACTTTTTAACAATATATTGAAAATACTAAAACAACTTGAAATTGACAAATGACCCAAAAAATAATCTCCAGTGAACAATTGCATATCTGAATTGTTATCAAAAATAGTATAATTCTTTCTCCAGTGAACAATTGCATATCTGAATTGTTATCAAAAATAGTATAATTCTTTCTATCAAAGGTAAAAGCTTCGTTGATTCAAGATAAATAGCGCCAACGATAGACATTTTTCAAGAAAATGTTGGAATTGTATTTCGTATAAGAAAATGTATAATAAATAGTGTATAGTGAAACAGAATCAAGTGTTTTAATTAATTTTCTAAGTAGTTGATTGCCATTGTTTGCATGGTGAATTAGGTCGCCATATTGTATATAGATCTCTTTAGATTTAAACACGCACTCATATTGATATTGTTTATATAACAGAATTTATTTTTTCCTAGATACTCTATTTTTACAACATACATACATACATACATACATAGGTAAGCAGTGAATAATTTCCTGTTGATCAAAAGCTTACGATTGATGTTGGTTTTTATTGGTTGAAGGTATATTGCGTTCAAAGGTAGACGTTGTTTAAAAAGAGATTGTAATATTATTTTATATGGGAAATAGTAATATAAAGAGAATGGTTGCGACCGTTACTATGTGGTAACCCACACTTACACTCATTGAAATTGAAAAATTCACTATCTTTTAACCACAAATAGTTATTTAAATTTTTCAATTCTGGGTAAGAAAATAATTATTTGTGGTTAAAACATAGTGAATTTTTCAATTGAGTGTAAGAGTGTCATATTTTGAACGGTAAATTATTTTTGTGGCAAAATCAATATGAAAAGCAAATGTCATTAAAATAGCTCCATATAAAATGGACATAAATATGCCTGTAATGGCTAAAATATTGCCGAATCGTGAAAATGCTCTGTCGACAGAGAATTCCACCATATAAAGCAGAAAAAGAGTCTTAATGGAAATGTAAGTATTTCTAATATTCAATAGTAAAAGTAAAATAAATAAATTAGTGTATAGGACCTTCTAGGGACATACTATAATTCCGGTTTGTAAGACTTGTAGTTGGAAAAATTTTCATCATAAGTTTAGAAAAACTAAATCCTGTTCAAAACTTACTGTTCAATATAGAATTCAATTTCTTCACCAATTTCTTTATAGGTGGCTGAATTTGGCAACCAAGAATAGTGAAGATGGTAACAGATTCTCACAGAAGCACTACAGTAATGGCTGTCCGAGCTACAGAGTTAGCCAAATTACCTGAATGTTTATTTAATGCTATAAAAATAATCCCATTGTGGTGAAAAGACTTATTAATTTATTAGGTTTATCTAATGCAGCAGTGGACAGTCGGTCCACACAAATGAATTTATCAACTGTTGCCATCATATGGCCTTTTCTTTTAAGCTCTATCATTAGGATCGACATCATTTTTAACATCAGGCATAGTCAGAAAAACCACTGGAACAATTAAATTGACTTTCTGGTTAGCTCAGGAGGATGACCAACACAAAATATCCTTATATCAATGTGATAATACATTTACAGTCTAAACGGCGTATTATATTTTAATCGTCGGTTTGGTCGACAAACAACCAACTTTGGGCAAAATAGAGAAGCAAATTGAAAGGGTTACGATGAAGATACAGAAGGAGTTGGTGCTCCTGCACATAGAGGACAACGGAAAGCGATACAACACGGTGACCTGGTTAAATATGCCGTCGCTCGCATCATCATATTTTATGTACAAAGAGAATGTTCTCCAGGAAATCACTTTATAGAATAAATGAATTGTACTCAAAGGTGTGTATGTTTGAGCCAAATATAGACTCCCATTTTTCTCGGTTGACAAGGTGGCTCACTGGAAAGTCTGTCCGGTTAGTTTTGGCCTGGCGGTGGTGCTCGTTACTCAGAACACATTTGAATAATCAAATTTATAATTTAGTCTGGAATACCAATATATATGGTTGGAGATGTTAGTATAGGTGCCTTCATGGGTGCTCTTTGGTTAAAAAACGTATCATAACCACAGTAACACGATTGCCTCGGGAGGGGTCGAAGAAAATGACGCAATGGTGGAAACAGATCCTCGACCTCACCTAATGACTTCCGTGTTCAACGGTCGAGACTTCAACCAGACAATTCATGGAACTTTTGTTGGCACTTACATCGAAAACCTCTGATATCACTGTTTTCTGTAGACGCATTCATAATCACGGAGGTACGTCTGATCTTGAATGTTGTTGTCAGTATATATGTCACCTCTGCGAGACCCTCTGGATGGTCACCTTCTTTTGGATGCCGGATACGTAAATAATTTGCCAGCTGATGTAATGAGGAGCCATGGTGCTAGTCATATAATTGCCATAGATGTCGGTTCTGTGAGACACGATATTTAATCAAATATGGATGTTAAAAGTCATGCTAGCAAGGTATCGATTCCATAATGAGGAACTGGGTGAAAGATGTGTTGCATTAGCACTTAACAGTGGCTTTAGGGTTGACATAAAAATGTTCATAAGTCGATTTCCGGTATCTACAACGAAATAATTAATTGAAGAACTAATGGAGATAAATTTAGGAGTATGTAATAAAATGTAATAACATTTTTCTTCATTATATCATGCGAAAATTTCATTTATCTCTTTTATGTATATTAATGTATTTATATCCACTAAAAATTATTTATCAATGACTGTTTGCGCCTTTCGTTGCGATGAAACGAAGAATTGTCTTGATGACCCTCAGCAAATCCAGACAATTCATAAAATTCAGAATATCCAAACGACTATACACACTTTATCAAGCATTGCCAGAAGTTCATCCAATAGAAAATCTTTGTTTTGTCAAGATTTTCGACAAGACAAAGGACTGTTTTAATGATGCTCCAAACAATTCATAAAACTTCAGAAATTCCACAAACCTCCACACATCATCAAGCATTACCAAAATTCGCCGAGTAGAATCCGCTTGTTTGTTCTAGGTTTTATTATTATTATAATGTTGGGCAGAAATTATTCATTTTTCGTATTATCTAGTTTTATGATAAAATCCTTTTCTAATAATTCCCTTATATTTCAATCACTAGAGTCGTTTGAAACAATCAGTTTGTATTAATTACCCTAATTCAAAAGCTTCTTGAGGCTTCTTCAGCCAGCATGCATTTTGTCTCTCTATCGATTTTTAAATTATAAAATCCACTTTTCCTCTTCCTCTTCACGCAGAATGATTAATTTTGCTCTGATTTGAACAAATTCTTACTACAGTAGCTGAATACTTTTCCCTGTTCATCTTGCATATATGAAAAGACAGATCTATCTTCCACAATTCGTGCATTGATATCCAACCTAAATTTTCCAAACTGAAACTGTTGAGGTGGTAACTCCTTGTTTTTTTTTAATACCTCCTAATATTTTTTGTTTTACTTTGATAAGCCAGGTTAAAAGTTTACAGTCGATAAAAATTTCTTGCATTGCTATCCAACTGAAACCGTTGATGTGGTAAGTGCTTTCTTCAGCTTTTGAATAGCTCATAATATTCTTTGCTGGTAAGGCAGGTTAAAAGTTTACAGCCGATAAAAAGTTTGTAATTAAAGAACATGTCGAAATTGATGTCAATACTTTGAAAACAATTATTCTCTTACTGTTGACATCTTCTCCACACAAATTGACACACCTTTACTCGAAAATATGTTCTTTTGTATAATTCAATACTTGCCGAGGATGATCAAGACGTAACGAAGTGTGGCGATAAATTGTCTGGTTGGTGGTATTTTGGAAGCGATAGAACTGAACCAGTTAAAGTTCCTGACCTACCAGATATTCAATTAAGATTGGCCATGTTAGCTGCGTACCACAGTTAGAGGAGGTAAAAACTAGTGATTACTATGAATACGTAAGGCCGCCCATTGATACCCACTTCGGTAGCTTTGATGAGATCAAGGAAGTACGTTATCACAATGAAAATTTATGAATTTAGTACATATAGTTTGTAATAATCGAAGGCTCTACGAAGCTGAATAGAGGGTACGCCTCAGAACCATCAGGCATTCATAAAGAATACGGTAGGCCTTTTGGGTCGCTTTCCCTGTCGTTTACAATTTTCGCAACCTTATATATCATATTCATGAACCTTTAGCATCTCCAAGTTTTAGTTTTTTCATTAAACTAGGTTTAAAATTTCTTACCAGATAAGCTTGTTGACAAACTGTGGCCAGCTTCTTGATCACATTAACATCTGTCTTGTGCTTTTGTTAGTATTCTCTATTACCGGTCTAGGATTTTTATTAAAGCGTAACATATTAAATAGCCTTTATTGATTAAAACAGATATTTTCTACAAAGATTGGACAATCAACCAATATCAAAATGTCATATTGATTTGGATTTACTTTGAGACTTCAAATGACAAATCTTAGTTTTGGTTTTAAACATTCTTACTGTAAAAAAATCTTTAATAACATTGTGATTAACTCTGAAATGTTATATAAACAACATCTTTATTGCAGACAATTATATTTGTTTAACAATAATATATTAATTCATCAATATATACAATAATAAGAAGACGTTAGTATGTACCTGCCGGGCCATCAACCTTAGGTCTTTCTGCCCCGCCATTGCAAATAAAAAGCAAAACTGGCAGGTTAATTATCTGTCGTGATAATACGAACAAATGATTTGATTTAGATTTAGATTTAGATAGCATGTTGGAATTACGAGGAATGCAGTATTTATTGAGAAGGTTGTAATTATAGGATTTAGTGGAAAACTTTTCAGCAATGGCTAATATACGTTGGGAAATTGGGATGATTTGGGTTTCTTCATAGAGGAGATCGTTGTATGGATTGTAGAGTGTATTATTAGAATGTCGGTGTTTAAAAAGCGAAGTGCGGTTCTTTCTGCTACTAGGAGATGCTGGAGAGATGTTGGGCGACATTGGGAGAATAGGATAGCACTATAATCAAGTTAGGGGCGGCCAATCGCTTTGTATATATCTACAGCCGTTTGTTTTAAAATTCCTTGTTTTTTGTAAGTTGGAGAACGGAAATGCCGCGCCCTTGCTTTTAGTTTCGATTTAGTGGAAAGGTCATGGGGTTTGAAAGTAAGTTTGGAGTAAAAATTATATCAAGGTATTTACAAGTGTGGGAGGAAGAAACTTCGGATGTGCGGATTTTGATTTTAGGCGATGAGGGTATGCAATGTGTTTTTTAAGTAATAATGTGTAAAACCTCTTAAAAAATGATACTTTTTCACTATGTTTACTTGGTGGAAAGGCAGTAAAAATAAGACATCGTTACCTTTTTACTTGATATCAGTTTCTATTTAAGAATTTTCTTTAGAAGTTCTTCATTATCTTCAATTATTAGAATTAAATGAATGAACCTAATGTGATACATTTCTCAGAAAATCTAAAAGAGCTGGCAGAAAGACCATGGGTCGATAGCCGCAAAAAAAATAAATTTCAATTGTTGTTGTAAATACCTATTATAACAAGTAATAAATAAAGATGTTTTTCTCTCTCTAAAAGTGTAAGGTAACAATTTGAAGTCATTTGAAGTTCTCATCTATTTTCCAAAATTAAAGTAAATATCTCTGGGAATTCTTTTAAATTTATTTCAATAAATCAAAAATCTTAAAAATATTGCTTAATCCACAGTCTAAGTTATTATGTAATATGGTTAGATCCGTTAATAAATATGATTAATACACACTATTATTCAATTCATTGGTAAAAATCTAAATTTTTTCTTCCACTTATTTTGAAGATTTTTTCTAAGCAAGAATCCCCAAAATTCTTCTAACCGAAGTTGACCAGGCTTCCATGCCATGCAGCAAGGGTCATACGTAGTATTTCACGGTATCTCATACTAAATAGGTAATAATAGGTATTTATTGGTTAACAGTTTTCTAATTTTCATAAAGCCCTCTCTCGAAATCTAAAAATTTGATTGGTCAAAATTATATAAATACTGCAATCGATGAAAAAATTAATTCACTGTATACTTGATTCATTTTTGAGGCTCTTAATAAATTGTTAATTGCTATGATTCTAAGTATTTCCAAAGGTCGTTCTCTTTGGTACCCTCTTAATGACTATAAATTTCTCTTCTGAAGTTTTCAACACCTTACAAAAGGATATATGTATATTCCGAAAATCTTTCTTAGCCTCTTCAATTATATAAGCATAAAACCTGATCTCTCCTCTTCTTGAAAATTCCATCTGACATCTGTAGTTGACGCTACTGCTGCGCAGAAAAAGTCGTGTGATGTACTGTCGATTAATTTTTTATTATAATTAAGAAAAAGACTAAATACAAAGGTCATATTATGAGAGGTAATTTATATAAGCTACTACGACTAATTATTGAAAAGAAAGAAAATATATTGGTAGTTAGAAGATATGACAATTAAAAGTCATTGGGGCGCTGTGACTTTTAATTATGATTTTCTAGACCTAGCAATCTATTTCCTTTCTTTTCAACAATTAGTCGTTGTAGCTCATAAAAATCACTTCTTATGATATGGCTTAGGTATTTAGTCATTAGTATTTAGTATTCATCATTTTGATTCGCTATTCGGATTATTATTACCACATGAAATTTTATGGACATGAGTTATCTCAAACATACGATTAGGTAGATTTTAAATGTTTTGATCTTCTCCTCCATTGCGGGATTCAGCTACCTTAAGCATCCGATTTGGTAGATTTTGAAAGTTTTGATCTCCTTTTCCATTGCGGGATTTATCTACCTTAAGCATACGATTTGGTGGATTTTGAAGGTTTTGATCTTCTTCTCCATTGCGGGATTCAGCGTTAAGCTTTTACATTCCTACAGGAATACAAAACCTACATATCAGAAATATCCTGATTTTAGAATTGAACAAACTATAAAGACGTTCAACTTTATAGTATATTCTATTTCATATTATGTGTTTCCGTTATGATGTTAGTTTAGTAGGCCGCCAAAGTATTCAAATTTGGTGTTTCTTTCAAAGTATGGCTGTTGATTTCAAAAGTGTTTATAGATGATGATTTTTATACATAAAAAGACTCTTCTGATATGTTGACAAAAACTCTCATCTTTTAGTATGTAGCATTGGTTTATACAACATTTATTTCAGTTTGGTTGGAAAGTTTGCCAAAACATTGTGTTATCAGTAGAACGTAGATTATTAATTACTATCCTATTAATTCCTCCAGATAATTTGATGAGGACCTGTATAAATATTGTATATTGCTTCTTATCTTGAAAAATTATTTTTTTTAATATTTACTCATTCATTCTTCCTAACAAAGCTTTTGTTGTCAAAATGAGAATAAACTATCAATTATTGTTGTTTTATAGGATTTTTTAGAAAATACTTTTTTCATCAATAAATTTAGTTTCATTCCCCATCGCCGTTTTTCTTTCGTACGAAAATTAAGCGTAAAGTAGGTGTGTTATGTAAACCATTTATGGATTTTTAAGTTAACGGTGCCTCTCCGCCCCCACACACCCCCCTGGAGATATCCCGAGAGGAGTGTAGTTGATGGTGGAATTTTGCATTAAGTCCCTGCGAGTTATGCGAACGCACTCGCGCCAATGATTTACCGAAGTTAGAAGTCGGCCCCGACTGTAATGGTGTTCCATCGATTTTACATTAGGGGTTTCTTTGTACATTATACTTTATACAATCTAAAGTTGGATATGCACCCGGTCTGAGAGTTATGTCCCTAAAAAAAAAACTCGGAAACTTCGGAGATGGAGAGCGGGAAAAATAGATAATGGGAAATAAATTCGCTCCCCGAGTTCTTGTAGCGATATTTTTCGCATTATAATTAGCACCAGGCACTCTTGATGCGCATAAAGAATTTATTTACCGAGCGCATTATTCTTCCTTTTCTAATTAAATAATAAAAGTTTTATAAAAGGATTTCAATAAAATGAATAACTCAGTTTTGAAAATGTGTTTGTAGTTCGATAATGATAACCTAAAATTTTTAGAACACGAAGTCAAAGCTTCTAGAATCATCTGCTTAAATCATGGATGGAAAGTCTAAGCTTCTAGAATCATCTGCTTTAATCATGGATAGTAATTTTCTTTTTCTTTTTGCAATTATTTAAATAAATTATGGATTGTAATAATTGTCTATAAAAAAAATTTGGAAAGTCAAAGCTTCTAGAATCACCTATTTAAACCGTGAAGAGTAATTTTATTTTGCCTTTTGCAATTGCTTAAATAAATGAGTTTCAATTATGGATTATAATAATTAACAACATTAAATACAACCAATATTCTTCATCATTTTTTTATATTTAAGAATCTTATTAATTAAGGTACTATTTAAGAAATTCCGTCTGTCTGCGATGGTGGCAATAAATTCCCTCAATTACTTAATTGGGGCTTCAATTGTCGGACGATTGGAATTTTTGGCCTACACTAGAAACGTCACGCTTATTTCGGATGTGTGACGGGGGCATGTAATTTGATCCAATTTTAGATTTAAGTCAGTGCAGTGATTAATGAATAAGTCGGAAATTAAATGTATGCACAAACTTCCTATAATCATCAATGCAGTTATATAAATAAATATCATATCTTCATCTTCAATTAAGTATTTTTTGGAAGTTACTTTCTCCAACATCCCAACTTAAAATAAATAACACCACCATAGCCTTTTAATTGAGTTATACAGTGTTGGGTTGATGTTAATAAATTAGAGATGTTTTTTTTAATTGGTTCCTTGGCTTTAAATTTAGAGCAGCTCACAAATATATATATATATATTTTAGTTACACGCAACCCATAGGACGGAACGAAGAGGACCCCTTTCTAATTATAGTGCAGATAAACATCATTTGAGAATAAATAGAGCACGGGGACGTTGTATGAGATTAAATAAAAATGTGGATTTTTTTTTGTTGGGCGTCCGTCAAAACGGCGACGGTGCCAGTGGTTAAATTAAAGCCATTGGCTGTTGTGTCTAAGACAGTTCCTCGGTGACGGATGGGCTGTCACTGGTTACTTATGTGCTGGCGTGTCTGGATTTATTTGTTATTTATTGAGGACGTCAGCGGGAGCACCTGAAATATCAAAAGATTCGAGTCGTCGATTTATTTGGGGAATACTGTGTTTGTTCTCCGCTGAAAGAATCGAGCGAGTCATCTAAATTTTTTGGCTAGGTGGTCCTTTAATTAATCACTTTTATAAATACATATTTATGTTTCTAAAAAAATGAGTATTTATATACGAAGAAAGCTTTAACTTAACTTGGATTCATTAAAGATCATGCACTTTAAATTATAGTAAGTAAAGCTAGTTTCACAATAGTTTCAGTTATGAAAAAAATTGTAGTAGTTGAAAATTTTTTGAAAGGCTTTTTCGAAATAGTCTTTTGATCAGCTATTGGTTATGCCAATTAAAAATTAAACTTCTTGAACGTTGTTAGCCTGAAAAAGCCACGATCTGATCATGGTTAATAACAAAAATGAAAATTTGATGTATAGCTTCAATTTTTTGTAATATTTCATCATGTTCCTAGAAACTACCAATACGTAGATCAATATGTATATAATAAACAAAATTGCGTATCGGATTCTGTTGTAGGAATGTGAAACATTTAATAATAGAAAAAAAATATGTTTTCTATATCTAATGATTTATTCATTCAATTTTAATTCATGCATTATGGATATGATTTCGAGTGTGCAAAAAAAAATGTTTCCGTCTCGATGACGTTTTCGAGAGTCGCTGCCATTCGAGCGCAAACGTTTTCGACTACCCCCCGAGCCGATACAATGAACTCCCAAAAAAAAATGTGTAGGCATCCGAAAAATTTATACAAATCGCCCGTCGAATAAATCATCGCCACCCTTTTTCGGCCATTTTCCGTGCGATTCGCAACGCATCGCAAGAATATTTTGGGCCAGATCAAAACATCAATGGCGCTGCCTTTGTGGAACACAATGAACCTCAACATGCATAATGCGTAAGCAATCACGGTAAAGGGGTGAGCCCGTGTACCGATGGCGAAGGGGGAGCGAAAACAGCTGCGCCGCCATCAGCTGGGGTCGTACTGGAAATTAGTCATTGTTTCATTTAAAATCCAATTTAATAACAAGTTTTATTCAGGAGGTGATCCCTCCTCGAATGATACACTTCCCCCTCTCCAGGCCACCGAATTAATTCGGCCGCGAGGAACAAAAAAAAAATTACGCTCCTCTGCTGATGACTTTAATTTATTGCCCCTCTAGGCAGGAACGAAACACATGCTCATAAGTGCAAGGAACGTGATGTAATGGAAAAACACAGAAAGTGAGGGAATTGCACGGGAATTGTTGGTGATATTAAATTTTCCGACCTTCTGCTTCCGTAATGTATTGTCCTTGGGGAGGGACGCGAAATTATGTGCCGATCGTAATAACCCCAAAGTCTAGAAGATCGAGCTGGTATTAACATGTATTTTGGACCTACTAAGCACGTGTAGTAGATAAAAAAGCGCCGAAGGTTAATTAGCATTACTAAATTCATTTTGATCACATTTGCATGACCACCCATTTTATTTATTGCGATGGCATACAAATTTGCTTCGCCTCAATGTCGAATCGGTGGTTTTATTAAGTGCCGCGGTCGTAATCGTTAATTTATGTGCGTCGGCTCAAACTCTACGCAGTGGCCATACTGTCGGACCGGTTTATGGGGTGCCACCCCTCGACTGTGTATCCCCCGCTTTTCTCGGCACGCCGGTAAGCCGGTAGCCGCCGTCACAACACGCTCAAAAATTGACCATCTTTTAATGGCGCTACTATAAAACGCCACCGGAAATTTTAACAGCCATAAAACGTGACGAGATGTAAAGATAATTTTATTGTGATTTATTGGCGGTTAGGAATTCGTTCATGTTTCGAAATAAATATATTTTCAATTGATTTACGATTTGTAGACGGATTTCTATTACAAATATATATTATACGAGCGTGTTTTAGTATGCTGTTGCTTAATGGCATTCGGGCACATGGTCGAGGCTATCGATTCTTTATGTACATATTGAAATAAATTAATTGGAAGAAAATGCCATAGAAAATATTTAAATGTACCCTTTTTTATATTATTTTTAATCATATAGTTTATACATACAACTCAAGTTTTTTTAATAGAGACTGTTCTTGTTATCTAAATTTAGACATCGCCTAAGACTCTACTACTGTTATGGTGGCCACTGAATGAATTATTAAAAATACTTTAGTTAGATTAGAACATGACCTTTCTAGTATTTTAGGTTATAGTAGGTTATAGCCATATCCAAAATTTGCTACTATATAAAAAAATATGAGTTATCTCCAAATATTCTAGGTATTAGGTATTATTTATTTTATCATCAAAATTATATAATAATTTTCACAGAAATTTTTATCACATTTGGACAGGCTTGAATTCATAAAATATGTGTTCTTCCATTCTCGCCCCTATTCTTCTGGTGACAGTTGCTCCATGAAAACTATATTGATGATGATTCATCAAATAATTTGCCAAATATGGCTTTTTTCCTTAAAGAGCTATATATATATTTGACACTGCGTGTCATTATATTCTAGAAGTTTGATAATTACTAACTGGCGAGAAATTGTATATAAATGATTGTTTCTCATATCATCTGATCATAAACGTTGGGAAAATTTGGCACATAATATTTTTTGGAATCTCCGCAACTAAGGGGTTTAGATTTCTCTGTAACAAATTAAAGTCTACTTGAAATGTTTGTATAAATATAATTACTTGTCAAACTTCTTCGGTATTGAAATACAGTTATGATGGGACAATCCTCTAGAAGCTCTTTTACAACCACGAAAGGAATACATAGTCGATAACCAATTACTACTACTACTAAGAAGATTGCATTGACTAAAATATTTAGTTGTTTATTTACATAAACACATTACACAAATTGAATCTGTTGATAACAGTAGTAAAATTTGAAGACCAGGAAGCTTCCGTCTTGACAATTTAGGTAATATACAACCGTATGCAGATCGTTTGTATTTATGGTGATTGTCATGCGTTTTCGTCGCTATGTGGATAAGGTGTAAGGACTCTGCAGGTCCATCTATCAAAATCGACCGGCTTCCAATATATAAGGCCCGGGGAACAATGGCCCATTCCCGTTCACTTCTGAGACAAATTCTAGGGGTTTTATCTTATTTTTCTGCCCTCCCCGTCTCGCCCACCCAACAAAGATAGATTACTCCGCCATTCTTGCAATTTCCCTGTCGTATCTAAGCTCGTAAATTGCGGGTGAAATATCACCAGTTGGTGACTGGGGTGGGTTTCGCCTTCTCCCTTCCACCGCCTCTATCTTCTACGTTCCACCGCCGCCGCCGACGCCTCTGAAAGATGATACCGGGGGAGGCGAGCGCGAACGTGAACAGGGGTGGGCAGGAGCCGGAGCAGCAGGACCGGGAAGGAACGGCAGGAGGATGCTCAGCTCGCCCTCATGTCTGATAATTACAATTAGCCGTACTCTTTTCCGTTCGTAACTAACAACCGTCCGCGCTGAATAAATGCATTTATTAATTAAATTGGACGAGCCGAGGTGCGAGGACTGAATATGTTAACTAGGGCCATATATTCCGACAAGACTTAAATGCATTCTGCTTGCTGCATTCAGTGAATTCATTTCCAACAATTTTTAAATTACAAATGTACTTTACAAATTAGGTATAAATTAAAGTCAATTGGTTTTATTTACAACAAAATATAGCAGCGCTCAATTATAATCCTTTTCTTTCTTGAAAAAAGTAAACTATAAAATCTAAAGAGTCTTAAATTTCTAACAAAATGATTAATCTTTAATTAAAGACAAAATACTTACCCTTAAATTCTATTTTGTTGGTGCATTCGGTAATTTATTTTCATGAAGATATGAGGTTATTTTGATGAATGGTAAAATTTTTCCAATTAGTCTTATCTGAACGAATAATGCGGACGTTGATAAAACTGCCTATATAGTTTTGATACATTTCGCAATAAATCGTGGCATGTGGCTATCGCTCTATACGCCAATCGATCGCACCCTCTTAATGGGTCCCCAGTTTCTGGGGGTCTTGACTTAACTTGACTCTGATTAAACAAATCCCAACGGCGATAAATATTCGAGTTGTCATCACCGTATTATTAAACATTTCAGAAAAATACCTTCTAAGTATTAAAGCAAAATTAAATTTATACTGAAAATCTTATCACATATAAAATGTCATTGTATCATAAATTAATTATTTACTGTTATAGTAACATATTTCTTTCCTTTTGGCTTTCATTATTAATCGATTGCATAATATGTAAGCTATATGTAATTTTTTGTTGTTTAAAGACTTGTTATTAGAACCTGGTTGTTTATATGCATTACCTTTTAAAAACTATTTTCACTACCAAACGCTAAATATTGTTTAAAAAAAAAACACTTGCAAGAAATATTTGCTGAGTCTAATGATTGTATTATTCATTGACTAAGAAGGTGAAAGGATTTTACAGACAGTAAAGAAAGTCTATTTATGGTCAAAAATATTGAGTGATATCCCAGGTATTTAAGAAAGAATGTTGGTAACAACCACAAGGATCTCAACTTAGTTCCCTGCATTCATATGTACAACTTTGAATGAATAAGAGTTTTGAAAATGGCATAGGACTAACCGACTTTACCGCCAAATATAAACTGATTTGATCATATGGTTTGGTTGGTTAGATTCCTTGCAAAGAACAGATGGGACATAATTAAAATAATTTCTGTTAGTTTAGTTTATTAGCGTTATAAGATCTATTAAAAAATACATAAAATACATACATAAATACACTAAATCACTTCGAAATTTTGAGCAGAGACCTTGAAGTCGGAGTTCACGAGTTTTCAAGTTCTTTCACTCGACCCATTATTTTTAGCTGCTGTTGGTAATTCTCATCGGGTGATGGTGTTCAATATTTGGAGACCTTTTTATTAAATATGCTATGAAAAAAATGTTTTAGATATTATCCAAACCCAAATACCTGTAAAATTTCTTGCATTGATGTTTCAGGATGTGATGTTTTATACAATAGACTGGGTAAGATGCTGCTAGGTATCTGGTACTGACTTCTTAGTAGTAGTAGTAACATATATTTATTGACAAATTTTTGTACATATTTACATTGGAATAATGAATAATGAATGAGGTGTTAATGTATTAATTTGTCAAAAGGCTATTGACCAGAGGTCTTTCTGCCTTGTGCTGTCCAGTCATATGGCGTCAGTCGTTGACTTCTTATTAACTGGTTTTGCAATTTTTACACATCGCAAAGTTAAAACTGGAATATTTTTTTATGGAAGGCGAGGAAATCCATAATAGACACCCGTATCGTATTGTAGTGTCGAACTCCTATCCTCTAAAATCACGCTTCTGAGATTGGTATTAGTGTTAGTCCGAAACTTATGTTTTCTAGTTGGAACTTAAGCAAAATTGTCGCTAATATTTTAGGGTTCTGGTCGTACATACGATCCTCTTCCCGAAAGATTACCAAACGGATTACTTAAGTATTAATGAAGGCATATTTAATATCGATTCGAAAGCGGAATTCATTTTTTTAGATTCTTGAAAATCATCAGATAATTACATTAATTATAATTCGTTTCTTCTAAAGAGGAATTTTATCATGTTGACCAAATACCATATTGTAGAACCATATATCTTCGATTTTATTTATAATAAATTAATTCTGAAGCTAAGATTTGTTTTAAAATTCAAGATAAGATTCATCAATTCACATACTGATCATTTTTGGACTTACCTACATAGAATATTTACTAATTATTAGGAATAGATTTTTTGCGTAAACCTCATAGTTTTAGAGAAAAATGTAAGGATAACGGCCACATCACCATTATTTATGTTCCTTTACATTTTACAACTTTTAATTAAAACCCTCGTTTATGATTTACTGATTGAAGGGTGGGATAGAGGCCACCCACCCACCCTACATATAAATGATAACTTTAAATACTAATCGTTGATGATTTTGCTGCAAAAAACAATTCAATCTTGTATGTTATAAAAATTAAGCATAATCCAAATCTTATCTAATTTAATTAATTAATTAAGCACATCTAATTTAGATTTAAAGTCTACCCACCCATCATGCATAAAAATTTTATTAATTTCCTCACTCAAAAATTTTAACTTTTTAATTTCTTTTTTACTCAGAAAGTTTTGTAATTAATTTTACTCCAAACCTCGAGACGATCAGTTATTGAAATTTAGATGTATATGTAGGGTGGGTGGGTGGCCTCTATCCCACCCTCCAATCAGTAAAATGTTATTAAAAGTTATTTGAAACATTTGTATGAATAAATCTCCAAAATTTGTAATTATTTTGTGTTTATTTATATTTTACAACTTTTAATTAAAATTCTCGCTTATGTTTTACTTATTGGAGGGTATGATAGAGGCCACCCACCCACCTTACATGTACTTGATAACTTTAAATACTAATCGTTGATGATTTTGCTGGAAAAAAACCATAAAACCTTTTGAATTTCTTTTGTATTCAAAAAGTTTTGTTATTAATTTTACTCCAAACCACGAGACGATCAGTAATTAAAGTTAATATGTATATGTAGGGTGGGTGGGTGGCCTCTATCCCACCCTCCAATCAGTAAAACATTATCAAAAATTATTTGAAAAATTGGCATGAATCAAAATCTAAAAATTGCCATTATTTTGGGTTTATTTATATCAACTTTTAATTAATATCCTTGCTTATGTTTTACTTATTGAAGGGTGGGATTGAGGCCACCCACCCACCCTACATATACATGATAATTTTAAATACTATTTCTTGATGATATTGCTGCAAAAAACCATAAAACCTTTTATGTTATAAAATATAAAACATAATGCAAATCCTATCTAATTTAGTTAATTAATAAGGCACATCTAATTTAGATTTAAAGGCTGCCCACCCTTCGTGCATACAATTTTTATTAATTTCCCCACTCAAAAATTTTACCTTTAGAATTTCTTTTTTATTCAAAAAGTTTTGTAATTTATTTTAATCTAAACCGCGAGACAATCACTAATTATAGTTAATATGTATATGTAGGGTGGGTGGGTAGCCTCTATCCCACCCTCTAGTCAGTAAAACATCATCAAAAATTATTTGAAACATTTGTATAAATAAATCTCTAAAAATTGCAATTATTTTGTGTTTATTGATATTTTACAAGTTTTAATTAAAACCATCGCTTATGTTTTACTGATTGGAGGGTGGGATAGAGGCCACCCACCCACCCTACATATACATGATAACTTTAAATACTAATCGTTGATGATTTTGCTGCAAAAAATCCATTAAACCTTTTATGTTATAAAAAATAAACATAATCCAAATCTTATCTAATTTAGTTAACTAAAGCACATCTAATTTAGATTTTAAATCTGCCCACCCATCGTGCATAAAAAATTTTATTAATTTCCTTACTCAAAAATTTTAACTTTTGAATTTCTTTTTTATTCAAAAAGTTTTGTAATTAATTTTACTCCAAACTGCATGACGCTCAGTAATTAAAGTTAGTATGTATATGTAAGGTGGGTGGGTGGCCTTTATCCCACCCTCCAATCAGTAAAACATTATTTGAAATATTTGTATGAATACACCAATTAAAAAATGCAATCATTTTGTGTTTATTATATTTTACAACATTTAATTAAAACCCTCGCTTATGATTTACTGATTGGAGGGTGGGATAGAGGCCACCCACCCACCCTACATATACATGATAACTTTAAATACTAATCGTTGATGATTTTGCTGCAAAAAATCCATTAAACCTTTTATGTTATAAAAAATAAACATAATCCAAATCTTATCTAATTTAGTTAACTAAAGCACATCTAATTTAGATTTTAAATCTGCCCACCCATCGTGCATAAAAATTTTATTAATTTCCTCACTCAAAAATTTTAACTTTTGAATTTCTTCTTTATTCAAAAAGTTTTATAATTAATTTTTCTCCAAACTTCGAGACGATCAGTAATTAAAGTTAATATGTATATGTAGGGTGGATGGGTGGCCTCTATCCTACCCTCTAATCAGTAAAACATCATCAAAATTTATTCTAAAAATTTGTATGAATCAATCTCTATAAAATGCAATTATTTTGTGTTTATTTATATTTTACAACTTTTAAATAAAACCCTCACTTTTGTTTTAGTGATTGGAGGGTGGGATAGAGGCCACCCACCCACCCTACATATACATGATAACTTTAAATACTAATCGTTGATGATTTTGCTGCAAAAAATCCATTAAACCTTTTATGTTATAAAAAATAAAGCATAAACCAAATCTTATCTAATTTAGTTAATTAATAAAGCACTTCTAATTTAGATTTAATGTCTGCCCATCCGTCGTGCATTAAAATTTGATTCATTACCTCACTCAAAAATTTTACCTTTTGAATTTCTTTTTTATTAAAAAAGTTTTGTAATTAATTTTATTCCAATCCGCGAGACGATCAGTAATTAGAGTTGACATGTATATGTAGGGTGGGTGGGTGGCCTCTATCCCACCCTCTAGTCAGTAAAACATCATCAAAATTATTCGAAAAATTTGTATGAATTAATCTCTATAAAATGCATTATTTTGTGTTTATTTATATTTTACAACTTTTAATTAAAACCCTCGCTTATATTTTACTGATTGGAGGGTGGGATAGAGGCCACCCACCCACCCTACATATACATGATAACTTTAAATACTAATCGTTGATGATTTTGCTTCAAAAAACAATGAAATCTTGTATGTTATAAAAAATAAAGCATAATCAAAATCTTATCTAATTTAGATAATTAGTAAAGAACATATAATTTATTTTTAAAGTCTGCCCACCCATCGTGCATAAAAACTTTATTAATTTCCTCACTCAAAAATTTTGCCTTTTGAACTTCTTTTTTATTCAAAAAGTTTTGTAATTAATTTAACTCCAAACTGCGACACGATCAGTAATTAAAGTTAATATATATATGTAGGGTGGGTGGGTGGCCTCTATCCCACTCTCCAATCAGTAAAACATCATCAAAAATTATTTGAGAAATTTGTATGAATTAATTTTAATTAAAATTACTGATTGGAGGATAGGATAGAGGCCACCCACCCACCCTACATATACATGATAACTTTAAATACTAATCGTTGATGACTTTGCTGCAAAAAACAATAAAATATTGTATGTTATAAAAAATAAAGCATAATCCAAATCATATCTAATTTAGTTAATTAATAAAGCACATCTAATTTAGATTTAATGTGTGCCCACCCATCGTGCATTAAAATTTAATTCATTTCCTCACTCAAAAACTTTACCTTTTAAATTTATTTTTTATTAAAAAAGTTTTGTAATTAATTTTACTCCAAACCACGAGACGATCAGTAATTAAAGTTAATATGTATATGTAGGGTGGGTGGGTGGCCTCTATCCCAGCCTCCAATCATTAAAACATCATCAAAAATTATTTGAAATATTTGTATGAATACATCAATTAAAAAATGCAATTATTTTGTGTTTGTTTACATTTTACAACTACTAACTAAAACCCTCGATTATGTTTTACTGATTGGAGGGTGGGATAGAATCCCAGATATCACATTCTCTACAAGGAAGTTTCTATCAGAAGTACAGATAGTCTGTCTTGATGCTTACATATCGTAAAGTTCGTTCTATGTCATTAAAAACATTCTTTTGAAATTATATTCCTTATACAAACTTAGCATTCTTTTAAATATTTATTACAACTAATTTGTTATATATGTGTTTCTAATTCTGTTTTATCTTTTTACAGGTAATTCATTGCATCTAAAACTTAATTGGAAAAGTTGGATCTTTCATGGATAGTAAGGTAATTTATTTCTAAAGTAGTTAAAATAAAGAATTTTCTTTTTAAAACATTAATTATAGTAATACAATATTATCATAAGTTCAAAATTAACAACTCTTTACTATTATTTTATTAATATTACTATATTTGAACTTCTACCTAAAATGTTTTGAGAAAGTATAAATTCTAAAATTATGAAGAATTAATTACTATTTCTCTATTAAATGGAACGGTGTGAATAATAATCGACAAATTTCTGTTAGTACAGTTACATCGTTTATATGACATCTACATTAATAATATCGACATCCTGTACATTTCAAAGGTTAGCGACATTTAAATGTCAGATATTACAGCTTAAGGTTAAAGTTATTGTTTTAACTACTCATGATTCCGATCCTCTCAATTTATTTAAAAATCTAGTAAACGTATGATTATTATATAGCTTTAGATTTTTTAAACTTGAAACTCTTATAGAAGTAATTTTTGAAAGAAAATAAATGTAATGATACATAATTTCCACATCAATAAACAAGGATTCAATTCATCCAAATATACACGATGTATTCCTATAAGAAGCGTTAGAGTACACCTAAATTAATAGCAATGAATGTTGAAAAGAGCTTGGTAAACTAGAACAGCAGAAGACGCGCATGCGCACTCACATTTTAAGGTCTATCGTTCTCGTCTGTTACTTTTTACCTAGTTTTTTTGCTTGATTAAGAAAAATAAACATGTTTTTTCCTCTTATACTTACTTCATTGTATTTTGTGTCATAAGTGTCAGGTCAATGTGTTTCCGACCATGGACAATTTTTCATCATGTACCTGGACTCATATCTCTTAAACGTTTAAGTTTAAGTATTTCTTTAATATTACAAAGTAATTTATTCGATTTTATTTGTATAGAGACATAAACTTTATTGATAATCTAAAAACTTTAGTTGTGAAACGTTTTGTTTTTTCCTTCTTCTAAATTTTCCTCAAGGAATAGGCATCGCATTACGTAATAACCCCGATCGATCTCTTGTTTTTTGCCCCGGCCACCCACTTCCTCTCTCGGACAATGTTTTATGCGTTCCTTAACAGATTAAAAATAAATTCCGTTGTTTTCGCTGCGGAAGTGTATGTTTTTTTTTTCTGTTGTATCCCTCCGAACTCTCGAAAACTCCGTGTGTAGGTCGACGTCGGCGGTTTTTTCCTCTCCTCTACGGCCGTAGTGGTGGGATGCACTAAATTCCGAAAGCAATAACGATGTAAATTTAGCTGTTGAAATCGCCGCCACGCTGCATTATATTTCCAGGGGAGGATTTATGGCTCTATCCATTCAAATTAAAATTTGAGCACAGTTTTACATGCTGCAATATGGGCGCTAAGAACAAAGGGCCCACTCCCGCGAGCGCTGTCACCCGATTAGCCAATGGGGATGAATGGATATTTCTGGATCGGGAATTTTTTTTTAAATAGATTTTCTTTGTTGGGCGATCATTCATTTGGGAGGATGGCGACCGATTAATGTACTTCTTTTTTTAATGGGGTGTTGATGCAGTCACTGGGGTTCATTATCTCCGTCGGGATGAAGGAGCTCGCCGAACACCGGCTCCTTATCAGTGGCGGTGTATATTTTTTTTTAGCCGTGTGTAACCATCAGGATGATTTGTGGTTACAGTCGGGGACAGGGAAATGCGGCCGTATCTCTTCCTTACATTTTTCTGATATGTTCCCTCTCGCCATTAGAACTATCTGGTGGGAGATAGTGTCGGATTTTTGTTTTAATGCAGCAGTCATCGCTTAATTATCCCATGATTAATGGACGATTTTAGTTTTTTTTTGGTCGGAAAATTCCATCTACTAGTTACATTGTTACGAACATTAGATTATCACTAAAAGGTTACCCAATAACACTCATATGTATATAGATTGCTTTCCAAAATTGATTTTACTAGAACATATTTAATTTTCAAATTGTAAATTTAAAGTATTGCCTCATCGCTTTAAGGAATAAATTAAATATATATTTGATTTCCTCTTGTATTGATTTATCATTCAGTCGCGTCAGTCTTGTCCATGACATAGTACAGTTAATATTCATCATCATCATCATTATCACAAAAAAGATGTTAGGTATGTTAGCAAAGAAACAAACATTGAAACTAAAATAGAAAAACCCAGTTTATCCAATGGTATTTGGAAGAAGTGGCAAAGTAAAAGGTTTCTCCAAATGCCTTCTAGAAAGATTAATTTAGGTAAGAAGGGAAGAGGAACAAATAATTCGTATCATGTCGTATCATATCTTTTGCTACAACTATATTAGTACAAAATCGCAGTTAGCTTCCAGCAAGAGTCTATGAGCTTATAAGAGGAAAACCCAAAACAGAAACTCGAATGTCCAAAAATTTTCTACCATTGAATTAAAAATTCCTATGAACTTACATACCAATAGGAAACGATACAATATCTAATTAGAAGTAGAAGCCTCCAACGTAATTAGTTTAATTACATTAAATAAAACATGCAAAATATTTAACCATATGCAGACAATTTAGAATATGCTAATTGGTTTAAGTTATATTTAGTTGTCCGTAAACTTGATTTCGTAACAGTACACGCGTACATCGCTGGTCATCATCTTGTACTTTCCAGTGTACAGTTGTCCATGCGAGCATTAGGAATTCATACGTTTTTTTCCATTTTCGCATGCAGCGTTTATGCAAATCCGGTTTTATTTTCCTAGCCAGCCGATTTGTATGGGCTCGGCGCCGTTTTAATATAATCGCGGTTGTTTTTTGTGTCTAGTGCATTGGCAAAAGACGCACGTAGCTTCCTTCAGACGCGCCTGCAATACAGCCAGCTCTATGACCAACGGTAGCCGGAATGGTCAGTCAGCTAATTGCTGCCTCGTTCTAACAAGACCGCGAGCCGTTGTTTTCTCCTATATAACTTTTTTTTCACGCGCGTGAGTTACATATCGATACGGTATGTCAGTATTGGTAAGGTAGTTATTGTTTTGTGATGTTATAATTTTTCGAAAATATGTAAATAAAAATTTTGACCGAAATTTTGGAAACTAACTTTGCCTAAAAAACATTTAACGGTAATGTGTTTGTATCTAATTATGCCAAATACAGAATCATGAATATGGTCCATCCGTTGGATCTTCCGTCCTACGTCAAAAAATATCGCTTAGAGAAACGACACAAAAACATTCAGTCTGATAAAGTAAACCAAATGCGTTAGAAAAAGAACGCACTGTAAAACTTTCGTCGTTTTTTGAAGCGATAGTTTGTGACGTACGACGGAATGGACAGACTATAGATGAAAACACTGCTACAATTGTTTCGCAACACAATGGCTTCGTCAGGCACGAGATATGTAGTTTTTATAACCTTGTTATAAAATTTCATCTGCTTAATGAAGCCAATATGTGATGAAAAAAATTATCACAGTGTTTCAACATTAGAAACTGTATTAATTCTCAACCAGAAGTTTCATTGGCTACTTCTATTAAAGGACTTACTAAGTATTCTTCTGCTTCCTCAAACAGTCGCTTCATCAGGTAGAACACGTGTGGTTTTATAACCTGATTATAAAATATCATCTGCCACTGTGTGAGGAAGTAATTATCGCAGTGTTTCAACATTAAAAACTGTATTCATTCTTAACCAGAAGGTTTCATTGGCTATTTCTATTAAAAGGCTTATTACTCTTTAAAGTATGCAGAATTTATCAACATCATTAGTTTGTAAGGGTTGTTTATAGAAAGGCACTTGGTTGGTTTCACAATTTTTTCGATTTATTCCGACTAGTTTCGATTTTTACATCATTATCTAGGAATGGTTCAGAAGGTGAGAATGATTGAAAAATTCAAACTAGTCGGAATAAATCGTAAAAATTGTAAAACCAACCAAGTGCCTTTCTATAAACAACCCTTACTATTAAACATGTTTCACCACGTGATAAACCAGAACCAAATTCAACAAATATCATTAATTTGATTTACTTAAACTACGTTTTTATAATAATAGATTCTATAAAAGAAAAATATTCTAATTGTAGGAACTTGAAACTCCAATTTTAAAATAGTTGTTCAAAATTAAGATAATAGGATGCAAAATTTTCAATTGTTTACAATCAGATCTTCAACGATTTCAATTACAACACCGACGCGATAGATTTTTCTATTAACGAGATATTGCCCACACTATGATTTAAATTCCGTGGCCATTATTCACTCTGTCGAGAGATTATCGCCGCACACAAATCATTTTATCAAATAACTCGAAAATGCCCGGTTTATTGAACCACTTTTTTAGAAGTGGTGTGGGCCGGTCCGTAGGGCCTCCCGACCAAAAAATACACGTCGCCGAGCAGCAGGTACCCACTTTTTGGAACTCGTTAAAAAAAGGCACGTCACGGGACGTTATGGAATTGTAAAAAAAAGAAAGAAGAGAGACAGGACGGCCCTCTTCTTTGCATAACGGAACTGGGGCCCCATTTGCGACACAATTGCGACGACCTTGGTCATATTTTTAGAGATATCGATCTGCCAAAAACGTCGACCGCAGCGTGAAAAATGTAAAGAAAAAAAAAACAAGGTCAAAAAACGTGCGTACCCATAGTAGTCGAGTTTTTTTTTAAAGTAGAACGCCTTTGTAAGTACTACAATTGGAACTTCTTCTTTTTAAATTTATTATTTATTTACAATTTATAATTAAAGTGTCTCAATTACAAGATGTAGCACGAAGTAAACGCCTTTACCATCAAATATTTAAAGGTAATTTCAGTTGTTAGTACTTGTAAAGAAAGTGAATCTAATATTTACCTATAAATCACAATCCAATAATAATAACGTATACAAACTCATTACTTTATCAAAGGTAGACTTATTAAAATTTATTGCTTCAAGTAATTTATATAAATCATATAGATACATTGTGTATAATTTGAGTAGAAAGTAGCTGGGTAACTACAATACCATCGATATAGGATATCGCGTGCTTATCCGAAGCAGTACCATGTTTGCCAGCTGTAACATCGATAAATTCAACCCGCTGCAACAACTCACTATCGAATCCTTCTATCACATTCGATGTCACAATCTTGTCACCCAGTGACCCAGACGTGACATAAAGATCGTCCTGAGCAGATGCTCGTCCTCGATTGCCGTAATTGATGGTCAAGACGTGAGCGTATATCTTCGCGGTCGCGAAATTACACGTAGTAAACAGTGCCATTGTGTTGAAGAAGAGATTCAACATAATGGCTCCTTCGTGGCCAACAAATTGCTGGTTGCAGTTATTTAAATGAGCGCGCATCAATGCGGGCCGGCCGCAGCCTCAGCGTCCGAGAAACAATTGACGTAAGTTATGACATTACGCACCACGCGATGCTATTGTCATGACTGCATAAATCCAAACGTTGCGCCTCCTCCATTCAAGTAGCAGACTACTTAAAGGTGGTGGAAGTTATTATTACACCATCAAGTGATTATTGATTGTATCATCTTGAGATCTTGTAGATTATTTTTCTCTGCATGATTCCTAAGATTCACTTGTAGCAAACTTATTAGATACTTATTTATATGTTTTCAAATTGTCATTCTTCACTCATATGATTATTTTCATCATTATTTCCATCAATAGTGTAGTGTAACAAGCATCATCTTTAGAATTTTGTCTTTTTCCATAAGAATATTTTCTTCTATTTCGATGGAACTAATAAAACAATAATCAAAATAGTTACAAAATGTTTCACCAAGGGTTAAATCATTAATTCAATGTATAATAATGTTTTCTAATGATCAAAACATACGATTCTAAAAATTGTTAGTATTTAGTAATGATGATGCGGTGATTCCCCAAACTCACTACACTCAATTCCCTGCTTACGCATGATTCAGATTGCGAAGCACGCTATTCCCATGAAAATTAAATTGTATCAATCGATAGCCCCTGCTCGCTCCCCCATCGCGGTCCTCCGCTCTGACCCAAACAAAAACTTCAGCAACAACTCATACATATTCAATAACCAGAAATATGGTCGCCGTCATCTCCTAGCGACAACAGCACCGGTAATGCTATCGCCCCGATGCATTACAACTCCTCACAAAAGATAAGAATAATAATAAAAAAAGCTCCGGGGAACTTCGGAGCTTTCACGGCGACCCTCCCATATTTTCCTATTTCGAGTGAATCACGAATGATCTACGGCCGAATAACTCCTGAAGTGTATCGAACCCTCCGCGCCCTCCCGCCCATTCCACTCGGAAATAATTTGACATTTTTTTTTTCAATTAAATATCGTAAGATATATAATCCGGGTCCGATCACCGGTGGTTCCGGTCAGGCCGGAAGTGATTTATGGCCGCGTGGAAATAATAAAAGGTTTAGTTTTTTTTTTTTAATAATAAAATTCGAGCGGATGAAAATCACGGTGCGCGTCCGTTTATTGAATTTTTTTTTTGTGCACCGATTACAAAAATCCCGCTTTGATTTACGCACTTTTACTGTCACACTTTGTTAATGGATAACAATATTCCATTTCCATTTGGGTGCAAATTAAAAATAAAATTCATTCGAAGATTAATCGTACTGTAATACTCTACTATTTTATTAAACTGGATTGGAAAATTGCATTTGTGATGAAAACTTGATCGATCAATAGTGTTATAGTTACCACCATAAGTTACGTAATTTAGTAAGCACTCTTTCAAAAGTTATTTTTCTTTCTTCTTAGGTACTATTATTCATTTATTATCTTCATCTAATTATTGCTTCGGATAGGTTTCCATCTACTTTGGATCTCGTCAGCGTTACTTATTGCTTTTGACAATAGACATCACCAAAAAACCATAAACTTTGTTGTGCGTACTGGGGTCGTACCCTGCATAGACGTTTCATGAAACAGTTCAAAATTTAGATGTCCCAGCATTGAAAAGAAAGGGATTTTTTGAGATTTTTTGTTCACGTCATTTCTCGCCCTCGCATTGCCAATAGCATCAAACATTTCGTCGCAAAAAGGGGGTGGTGCAAATTGAACATCCTCCATATTCACCAGATCTCAATCCTCCAGACTTCTTCCTATTCCCACGACTCAAACACGCTTTGAAAGGAAAGATATTTGATGATATTCCTGACATCTAACAAAACTTGGGGTTTTTGAACTTCATCCCTAAAAAAACCTACTTGAAAAGTTTCCAGGATATGTACCTATACATACCTAGTTATGGGAGGTGACTAGATCGAAGGACAGTAAGGTAACTTTCATCTACGTGTATCTTACAGGACTATTCACCGTACTTTATGGTCAGAGGTTGTTAATAAGGTAGTAGAAAAAACACATACCTAATATATTACACATGCACAATTAAAACATGCTGAAATGTGAAACGTTCCTCAAGGGGAGCACAATTTTTTTAGAAAATCAGTAAATCTGTTGCGGGGGCGACGAAGCGTTGAATCCTGCGTGGGTCACTCGTAAATTCCGCGTACGGACTAATTCTAAACAAAATATGCGCTGACCCACGATAATATTCAAATTAGCCACTCCACGGCCGGCCGGTGCAAAAAAATGATAAAAATTCACGAACGTCCGCCGAATTACATCAGTAGCAACAACAGACAAACACAGAGAGAGAGAGGAAAAACGTCTAAACAAGCCGCGTTATCCGACTTTGAATTGGATTGACACGCCTCGTTTAATAAACAAACGAATAACGTTGTCGGTAATTAAAAAAAAAAACGAATTCAAATGCCGCAAAAGATTAGCAGGCGGGCTTAATTAATTAGCGCTTAATAAGCGATCTAGTGAGAGTGATTTTATCGCGTTTGTTTAATTAATTGCGTATTTAGGTCGAAATCTTGAATAAGATTTATTACAAAACAACAGACAAGACTCCATCCTGTTGGATACTATATTTTTTTTATACACGGCAATCTAATATTATTTAACAATTTCAAACTGACAAGGTCAATATAAACTACTATAAGCTTTAAGTAAATGCTACTTAAGTAGCCAAGAATAGCGATGAAGGACCTAAAAAGGATCTTCAAGCATTAAAAACCTTTCTTCATAAATCATTCAAAAAATTGCTTAGAAATTTTTGTAACTAATACAATTCTACAAAAGAATAATTTCGCTTCATCAGATTTATATTTCAAGAAGTATCCATCAAGTTATAATTGATTAGAAAAGCCTAAGCGTTTTAGTAATTCTAATAATCAGTTTAGAATTGTTAATGACACAATTTTCCACGTTAACACCAAATAAACCGTTACTGAATAAACGCAATAATCGTGTTATACAATACGAAGCGATTTATTAATTGTTTACGATTACGCAAGACGCATTGAGGAAGTCCCTACCTCGAAGTACTTTAGCATTCAGATAAAGCGGCGATAACTGTCATTACTTCAAAATCACAATACAATTGGAAATGCGATTCGAAATACCAATGAGCCACCGGTCGTGGCCTTGTGGACTGTCGCGGATGTGTCCAGATCTGGTCAAGGTCTGCAGGATTCGCGCCTCCTGACCATACTCCCCCCCTCCCCACCCCTCATCTCTCACTCTCTTCATCGCCGAAACCGTACGTAATACGGCAGAAACAGATCCCAGAAGAGTACCCCGCAGAAGTTTCGAGTGACTTACTCGAATAGTTCCGCGTGCGGCTGCTACTTGCTGCAACTTTACGACAACTATAATTAAGTGGAGGGAATTTTGAGATGCCTGTGTAAACATGTACGAGCCGCGGTCGCCGTTTATATTAATTTAAAGGCACGCTCCCCCGGAATTACTCCTGCATTTTTCCTGCGGAACTATTCTGGCGTCCTGGCGCGGACGTTTCCCGGGGTCGGCAAACTTGGCGCACGCCTTCTTGTTTATTCTGGACACGGTCCCGCTCACCTTCGTTCCAGCCGTAGTAGGAAGGATAAGTAATTAATTACCTGCGTTAGTGCGAATACAATATTTACCGCATTTAACCTAGAACCGCTCGATCAAATATGACCTTGAATTTTCACAATGTGTTCAAGAATTTGCAGAATTATCATCAATAATTGGAATTTGCAGAAAAAAACAAAGCGATTAAAAAAATCCGACGAAATAAATCAATAATTGGTTTAAAATATAAAATTTTGTTAGAATGTATTAAAAAATTGAAGAAACAGTTTTCGAAAATTATAGAAATCTGGAACAGGATTTGCTGGAAAATTCTGGAAGAAAATTTAATGGAATATGCTAAGAACCTCGAATCAAAAAAACAAGAATTACCAAAAAATATTTAGTCCTAGATAAAAATAAGAAAAGTTGCTAGAAAGTCAAACTTCTCCGAAAATATCAAGAAATAGTTAGTTCTACATAAATGGAAGAAAAAGTATTTAGAAATTTTGTTAAAAATCTATAAGGGAAGTTGCTAGAAAATTTTAGGACTCGTAGTGAAACTTCTCCGAATTTGCAAGAAAAAATTTAAATGAAGTACAAGATGGTAGAAAACTCTAGGAACCTCAAGGCAACGCTAAAAAACTCAAAAGGAATAAAACCACAACATTTTGGAGATATCAAAGAAAATTATCAAAAATCTGTAACATAAAGTTCTGAGAAATCCCAAATAGCCATAAGGTGGTTAATATTTGTACTTAAAAAATAGAACTTTTTGTATTCTGGAAGGAAAATTCTAGAAAGTATGAAGCAAATTTTTGCAATTAGTAAATATTTTTTTTTGAAAGCTTAAAGTAGCTCTAGACAATTCTGAAAGAATAAAAATAAAACTTTTAGAATCATCGAAGAGAATCTACTGAAATCGCCAAGATATGGCGGATATTTCTAACTTTCTCAAAATAGAAAAAAAACATACTGGAAAATTCTAGGATTCTGGAAGAAAAGTTGAAGAATATACTGAGAACTTCGAACCAAATTCTTACAGTTTGTAAGAAATTTCGACACAGAAAACATGAAGTACTCGAAAATACCAAAAAATAGTTAGTTTTGGATAAATGGAAGAAAATGTATATAGAAATTTTTACATATCTATAAGAAATGTTTTTAGAAATTTAGAAATTTTTAAAAATCTATAAGAGAAGTTAGTTAGTTCTAGAAAAATAGAAGAAAAAGTATTTTGAAATTTTTAAAAATTTATAAGAGAAGTTGTTAGAAACTCTAGGACTTTTAATGAAACTTCTCCGAATTCAGAAGAAAATTTTTAATGAAGTACAAGGTGGTAGAAAATTCTAGAAACCTCAAGGCAACTCTAGAAAAATCACCACCAGAAAGAACACTTTGAAAATATCAAAGAAATACTATTTCAATACTTCTTGCGGTACATTCTTGATAGAACGAAATTTTAAAATTGGGTAAATTAAAGCACTTGTTATGTTCCATAATTTTATTTTCAGTTACCTGACACATGTTTCGATCTTTTACGATCATTCTTAATTTACCCAATTTGAAAATTCTCAAAAATCTGTAACATAGACTTCTGAGAAATCCTAATAAAATAGTCATAAGGTGGTTAAAATGTGTACTTCAAAAATAGAACTTTTGATATTCTGAAAGGAAAATTCTAGAAACTTCGAAGAAATTTTTGCATTAGTAAATCACTTTGACACGAGGGAGTTCGATGTGGTTTATATAAAGTCCCCTTCACTAATACAACCAATGTATGAGCATAGTCGAACTATGCGTATAACTAAAATTACAATAAATCAGGAATTGCTTGAAAATTCTGACAAGGCAAATCTATATTCGATTGAAAATTCAAATGAAGCGTATCGAATGCTTGTAGAAGTTTATGACGACAATGTTCCAATTGATAGTTAATAACGCTTTCAGTTTCACAAAAGAAATTTTTTCACGTTGGACATGTTAAATTTTGAATTAACTAAGCAACTTTTGTGGTTGTGGTTTTTTTTACTCTTAACTAAAGCTGAAGTTTATGATGACAATACTCCAACTGATAAATCATGCAGAAAATGGCGTCTACTTTTAAGGAATGGTGATTTTAGCGTTGAAGACAAGTCTCGCTTTGGACAACCAAAATAAAAATCGAAAACAACAAACTGGTGGCATAATTTGATGATCTAAGTTAAACACCAGGCAAGCTTCTAGAATCATTGAAATTTTTATGGTTGGATTGATAATTTGTAATTTTACACTACCTAAAATGCCAATAAAATATGTTACATTTTATTGCAATTCTAAAAATGGAATTTTAAGTTTAAGATGGCAAAAGTATCTGATATTCTATAAGCCTTAGAATTTCAGAATTATTGTTTCATGGCATCTTAATCGTAAAATTCCCTTTTTAGAATTGCAATAAAATTTAACATATTTGAATGGCATTTTAGGTAGTGTAAAACAACAAATTATTAAAGGAAGGAATTTAAAATGCTTACGTGGAATATTTTACTGTACCCGTCGCATTTGCTGGATATTACTTCTTCTGGTTGCTCTGTTCCAACAGATGCAACGCAATTTTGCTGCTAGCCATGTTACTCTTTTGCCAGAAATCGAAAATTGAGTTTTAACTTGGATTGCTTCAAAAGAGGAGATCATTTTTCAAGATTCTACAAAGCTTAAAGTAGCATAGAATAAAAATAAAACTTTTAGAACCATCGAAGAGGATCTACTGTAATCACTCAGATATGGTAGATATTTCTAACCTTCACAAAATAGAAAAAAAAGAAAAACGGGAAAATTCCAGGATTCTGGAAGAAAATTTGTTAAAATATACTGAGAACCTCGAATCAAATTCTTATAAATTTAAAAATTCGAAAACATTTCGTGAATCTACAACAATGAGTCTTACTAAGACTACAAAACAAATTAATTTGAAACAACTACTTCTCTAGCTAATACTTCGACAGACATTGAATAATACAAATTAATTTGCGTGTTACAAATAGTACAACTATCAAAGGAACACTAGTTTGAACGTATTTCTTTCTGTAAAATGAAAAAAATGATTTAATGTACGTTAAATAATTTGTGAGTGACTATATTATGATTCACGAAATATTGTAGATTCACGAAATGTTTTCGTATTTTTAAATTTATTATTTAATTTTCTACAACGAACTAAAGGATTTTAATACATTTTGTTATTCAAATTCTTATTATATGTTAGAAATTTCGATAGAAAAAACATGAATTGCTAGAAAATATCAAAAAATAGTTAATTGTAGATAAATGGAAGAAAAAGTATTTAGAAAATTTTAAAAATCTATAAGAGAGGTTTTTAGAAATTCGAGGACTCTTAGTGAAACTACTCCGACTTCGGAAGAAAAAATTTTATTGAAGTACAAATTCTAGAAACCTCAAGGTAACTAGAAAATTTTAAAAGAATAAATTCTAGTACTCTTTGTGAAACTTCTCCGAATTCGGAAGAAAAAACTTAAATGAAGTACAAGATGGTGGAAAATTCTAGAAACCTCAAGGCAATTCTAGAAAATTCCAAAGGAATGAAACCAGAAAATTTTGGAATTATTAAAGGACATTCTCAAAAATCTGCAACATAAAGTTCTTAGAAATTCCATTAAAATAGCCAGTGGTTAATATAGGGTGTTCTGAAAGTAGGGACGAATATTAAAGTTCTATAGAAAATTCAAAATTTATTGAAACTGTAATTTTTTTATAAACATATTAAGTAACATCTCCCATTTATGTATGAAAAATTATGCAATGCGTCCATTGAAGATTTTGATGACGGTTAAGATAATTTTTTGGGGACATTTTTCAGTCAGCAGAGCAATCGTTTCATGGAATTTGTGGCTTGTCACACCATCTTGTTGAAACCAAAAATCGTCATTTTCATCCACAACTGCGAAAAACCAATCAGAAAGCCAATCACTAGGACACGTTGCTATGTTGTTATCTGCTCAATGGCGAAAATAAACATCAAACTACAATCCTTACCACACAAAAGCTATCAGGCTGCTAATGGGAAGGATCGCCAATAACAAACATGAAGCAAGCACGACTGCTAAATGACATATGACAAAATGGCGCCAAATTCAAATTCGTCCTTACTTATGGGATACCCTATATTTGTACTTCAAAAATAGAACTTTTGGTATTTTGTAAGGAAAATTCTAGAAATTTTGAAGCAAATTTTGGATTTTGACACTAACGATTTCGATGTGGTTTATATAAAGACCCCTTCACTAATACAACCAATGTACCAGTTTAGTTCCACTGCATATAACTGAGATTACAATAAAACAACACAACAATTCTTAAAGTATCTGATATTCTATGACTTATAAAAAGTATATTTCAAATGCGTACTTGGAATATTTTACTGCACCCTTCACGTTTTCCGGATATTACTTTTTCTGGTTGCTCTCTTCCGACACAGGTGCAACACAATTTTGCTGCTCACCATTTAACTCGTTTGCAAGAAACCGAAAATTGGCTCTTAACATGAGTTGCATCAAAAGAGGAGATAATTTAGACATTTTTGCTGCTCATTATTTTACTCGTCTGTCAGAAATCGAAAATTGACACTTAACTTGGGTTACTTCAAAAGATGAGATAATTTTTCATGATGGAATCCGAAAATTACTTAAGATGTGGGAAAGGATAGTAGCTAGCTTTCAACAACACTATAATTAACTCTTCATTTATTTTGTTTTGAAATAAATACATTTGTCCTTAGTGTTATCAATAATTTTTTTTTGCGTCGACTACAATCAACAAAAATCAAAAATATAACTTCTAAAAGTAAAACAAGATGGTGCATTTTTGTTTACTTTTTTCATTACGATATATTTATGAATTTTTTAAAATGCATTTTGGTTTCTTTTTTGCATCACGAAATGTTTATGAAAGTTAACATTTGCAATATTAAAATATCGGAATCTGGATTACAATATCTTAAAAAGAAAATATATACAAGAGAAAAATATAAGAACGTACACTGGAAAATCTAATAAATTGAAATAAAAATGATTGAAAACTTGTGTTTGTCATTTTTGAGAAAACTGTTTCATTTCATGTTTCATTTCATTAAAATGTTATTCTTTCGTCTGAAAAGTATATCTTTTTTATAAGGTTTTGGTTTTTAAGAAGAGACAGAGGACGAATGGGATAACTTCCCTTTCTCTTCTTTCTTATCTTTAAAAGGAAGCAAGACAGCCTTTTAAAAATGACATATTTTGGAAAACGAATAATTTAATCTGGAATGATGATCAGCTGCATCTGCTTGGAGACGTAGAAGTTTCTGAAGATATTTTAGATTGATTGATATTTTCATTTGATCTTAAATGATGACCAGCTGCGTTATCATAGATACATAGAAGTTTCTGAAGAAATTTTAATTTTGATGAAGAATCTAATTTAAATGTTTTTTAGACTAAAACTTCGAGATTCAATGACATGAAACAGCTTTTAACATATTAGTATATACTTCATTGGTAAATATGTACAATACGAGATCGATGAGTACCAGTAGCTAATGTGATGTCAATCAACAAATTGGAGATGCTAAGAAGGTTCATGCACTTCAACAATAACGACACTTATATATCCCATGATCAATCAGAATGATATCCTTCACAAAATTACACATATTTTGGATTTTCTGAACAATCAATTTTCTTTGGTTGCCTTGAAGCAAAATTTCAGTATAGACAAACAAATGAGCTTCAACAAAATTAGGCATTGCATGTCTAGATTAGAGTTATTTATTTACTTTAAAAGATCTATTAAAAAATAACACAAAAATACTTACATATCACATTGAAATGTAAAGCATAAGTTATTTATTTATTTATTTTTATTTACATGTCTACTTAAAGAAATGTTCTAACAATATATATAAATATATAATTAATAGATCTTGAAGGCAGAGTTCGCAGTTTTTGGGGTTCTTCACACTCGACAAATGACACGTCTTAGCTTCGAAAGTTGTTTATAAGGCGATTATAGCCCCTGAGGAAACACTTTGGCCATTTCGGTCTAATTTTTGAAGACCTCTATAATTTTACCGACTTGTGTCAGTGTGACATTTATTATGAAACAACATAAGCCCCACAAATTTATGCTGGCTTATATCAAAAAGACCAGTTGACCAACATGACCTTGGAGTAGTATCTAATTTGATTTTATGTTTAGCTTGAAATATTCAGCAGCAAACTTACAGATAACTGTTATTTCTTCCTTCGGTACTACCATATACGAAGAAATAGGGTACCTAATTGTAAATTTCCTTCAAAATCATATTTGAGAGGTTCTAATCGTGGAGCAAGTTATGAATTTGCTAATAATGTGGAAGTTTCATTTATTATTTGAGAGAAATAAAAATTTGACATTAGTAGCCTTACTTGCCGAAAAATATCTAGTATTCAAAGCGAAGAGAATCAGTTGATTGTCCGCATATAACTTTCGACTACATCAGACATATGGGAGGTGTGATCCTATTATGTTAGATGGCTTTATGTAAAGAATAATTAGAAAAAACGCAATAATATTTCGTAAAATCTACAACAAATGAGTCTTATTAAGACTACAAGAACAAACCACTTTTGAAACAACTACTTCTCTAGCCAATACTTCGACAGACATTGAATAATGCAAAAGTAATTTGCGTGTTACAAAATAACAAGGCTATCAAAGCAACACTTCATTAAAGATACAAAAATATATGAAGATCCATAAATACCAATTCCTGGTTACTCTATAAACGAGTTAATTCTAAGAAGGAACTAGGATGAAAGTCATTTAAGTAAGCTAAAATTCATTCAGAAGAAAGAGACGACCAACGAAACATAAATACAGGCGGAAATTCGCGTTGACCAAATTGAACCAGTTACACCTACGAATTTAATTTTTTTTCTGCGGCACTTAGAGGTCTCTAAGCCTAATTTTAGTGTGCTAAATGCAATTATGTTAACAGTTTTTTCGTATCACGTAAGATTTTTTTGCAATGTCGGAATTAAATATTTATTACTTACTAAATTATATGTAAAACCATAATTTTGATTAAAACACTTAGAATCTTTCTTCAATATTTTATTTTGATCCAGATGTACATTTCGGACACAAAGTGTCCATTATCAAACCATTGATCTTCAAGTAACTCAATCAACCAAATTAAAGCCATAATACTTTAAATTTCCCTAAAAAACTGAAAACTTGATAACATATCTATTGTACAGTTAAAATAGTTTTAAATAAATAAGGAATTACTAACATACCTTAAAAGGGCTAGAAGGAAGATCAGTTTCGTTACCTGGTAAATATAATGCCTGGTAGCGAAAATGATTCTAGTCCATTTGACCACGGTGTAATTACTATTATTGTAAGTATTTATGTAAAATTTCAAAGATATGGTCAATAAACAGTTTATTATTATTATTATTATTATTATTATTTATCCTTCTCTTAGCAAGAAATGAACGCTGAGTTGATTGATGCATTTGGGATCCTGGCGAGGACTTTCTCTCACCAAACACCAGCAGTAGTTGGTCATTATGGAAAAACCCTAGTACCTCGTTTCCATCACTTTTATGTGTTGACGGAATCTCTCACCGTGTTCTTCACTAAGTGCTCGTAAATCTCTAGGAAATGTTCAATATAAGAGTGGAGGAAGCTCATATTACATCCCAGTCCCTTGAACTTATTGAGCATACTTTTTACAATTTCCTCATATTGATCATCTTTAACATTACCCAGAAACTTCTCGATGACGTCCTCATATATGTCATAATATATCTGTCATCAAAAAGTCTCCCCTAAAAAGGGAAAAAAGTAAATACAAGTATTTAAAGAAGAATACAGATGTCCAAGAGGATATTTGCACCCTCAGCATCATGGACAAAAACAAGGGTTAGAGTGGGAGAACGTTGCAGCTGCACGAAATCCGCACAGTTTCATCCATCCAAAATTTTTGTACGTTTTGTTATATTATTGTGTATATTCATATGTATTTATTTATTTTTTTTGGAAAGAAAGCTAAAGACTAATAAACATAAACATAAACGATTCCCAAGCTTGAAGTTCCACGTCAGACGTGCAGTTTTTAAAAGTAACATCCTTCATAAGTTTGCGAATCTGCAGGCCATCATAGAATCCTTCCTTCACGTTCTCCTCTGACAGTAATGGAAATTTTTTTAGCAATATATTGGCAATAGGGGCCATTTTTGTCCAAAGCTTTAACAAATTGCTTCATTAATCTCAAGATTTGTTTGCAAAGGAGGTCATTTTTGTCCCTAGGACCAGTTGTTTCCTTTTCGGCCAATTAGTAACTTTCCAGTGCCTCTCCCTGGCTCTAGAGTCCCATTCACAGAAAAAACAAGGATTTTTCATATTTTAACCCAACATATATATACAAGGGCGCCCTGAAATGTTTCCGGAATCGACAAGAAAAATACGGCATTTTTTTATTTTTCGATGTATTCTCCTCGATGATCACTTTTTCAAATAGTGTTCCAGTCTCTTCAAGCCGTCGGAAAAGTAGGATGTTTCGAGGTCTGCAAAATAACCATCTGTAGCGGCGATGACCTCCTCATTTGAGGAAAATCTCTTTCCAGACAGCGATTTTTTCATGTTTGGGAATAGAAAAAAGTCGCTGGGGGCTATGTCCGGTGAATATGGAGGATAAAAGACTAATTCGTAGCGCAATTCATTCAATTTGGATATGATGATGCCGGATGAGTGAACCGGTGGATTATCGTTGTGAAAAAGCTGCAAACAAGTCCGTTTCTTTAATTTCGTTTAATTCTACATCGAATTGGACTATAGTATTGCCTTTTGATCTCCCTTCTGCAGATAGTCGATAAGGATCACACTTTGGGAATCCCAAATATTGGTCGCCATAATCTTTCCGGCCGATGGTACGGTCTTTGATTTCTTCGGAGCTGCTTCGCTCAAAAATGTCCACTGCTTCGACTGTTCCTTGATCTCCGGTATATAGTGGTGGATACATCTCATCTACGGTTACAAAATGCATGAAGAAATTCCTTGAATTGCGTTGAATCCTGGCCCAACACTCCTCCTGTGAACTAACGCGGTACCCGCGTGCCGAAAGCTTTTTCATTCCCAAAATTTTGTGTAGAATATAACCAACGCGTTCTTTTGAGATACCTGTTGTCTCTGCTATTTCTTTTAGCTTCAATCGGCGATCGACTAACCCGACATCATGAATCTTATCAACCATTACATCATTGGTAGCGGTTTTTGGGTGTCTACCACGTTTGAACTCGCTCACCCAGAAGTTGATGGTCGATAAGTAGGTGCGCCATGAACTTTTATCAGAATATTTAGAATTTCCGTGGCCGTTTTCTAGCCATCCAGAATTTATCGATTTTATCCATTGTTGCGAAATTGCCCGACTTGTTGTACTAAACATACTCTTAAGGGGGTATCCCACCTTGAGCGTTCGAAAAATAGGGTATTTTCGGAATTTTTTTTAGGCATGAAAACAACTCGCGATCATACATGGTTTTACATGGTTTTATTCCTCATTTTGTTGCAATAAATTACATTTTTTTTGGCGCGGATCGCCTGATCCCAGGAGCCGCTGCACCAGGTCGCGCAGCCTTCCCCATGGGAGGGATATCTCACCGCTCGGCAAGTGAAGCTGTTACAAATACAAGATAATCCCCCAAAAGTAAACATGATTTGCCATTGAAATACTGGAGCCGATTTTTGAGAAAGTGATTTTTACGAAAATGGCGGCCATTTGTAACGATTTGGTCATTTTTGACCTATAAAATTTGCCACAAAATCGTAGTTTAAAAATCCAAATTTGAAAAAATTGAAATTCGGCTCCAGTATTTCGATGTAGAATTTAATTCTCGATATATTTCGCAAAGATTTATCGAAATCGGTTAAAAACTGTGAGCGTGAGATATCCCACCAGTTTTAAAAATGTCGTTTCGAGATAAACCCGTTTGAAGTTTTGGAAAAGTTTGACTGCGGATAACTTTTTGATGTGTTCAGTTTGCACGCCGAAAACTGGTCATTATAGGCTTTCGGGTGTTCTGAACACGAATGTGAGTTCAAATTTCAAAAAAACAAGATGGCGGATCCAATATGGCGGACTTAAAAAAAATGTACTCTGCGATTTCGGCCAAAACGTTCATATAAGGGGTTTTTGGGGTCGCTGAACGCGAATTTTGATCAACATAAGGGTAATTTTGAACAATATAAAGGTAAAAAAACCGTGAAACCACCCTTCAAAAAACACTTTCACTGTAAATATATGCAAGTAGAAAATAACTTAAGTCAGCGCGACGGGACATTTTTTTGAAAATCGTCTCGTTAACTAGTTTAAATGTTTCTGGCGGACTTGGGATGCATACTACATTAAAGTACACATCCCAAGAAATATTTTATGCAAAAAAAATTATCGATGATTTGAAACCGTCAAGGTGGGATACCCCCTTAAACAACAACTATTGTGAGTAGATGTGTGGTCTGACATTTTGACAGTTGCTTCAATAAGGGTTGCCCTTGCCGACCAATGAATTCACTTCAAATATCGTGCGCCATCTATTGATGATTGCGGAAACATTTCAGGTCGCAATCGTACACATATGCGTGCTGGACCGCAAGCTCTCAATTTTGTGTTAAAAATAGAATTGTGGAAAATTTGTACGTGATACGCATAACATTTCCGTTATCAGAGGATTTTACTTAATTTAGCTGCATTAAATGCCGCAAAATCTTCGCAGGCCTGTGTTATTGAAGAGAAGAAAATTATTCGCTAGCTTCCTAATTGCAAAAGATTTTCCGGTACCAAGTATGGAAAGAACGATGTAGAATTATATGGTAACAAACGTAATAATTGCTTCATATGTCTTATTATGTACTCAATGCATGATGTTAAAATTTGGAAACATACTTTTTTTTAAATTATTCAAAATAAAGTATATAAACGTTTTTGTTCTATTTTCCCTCTATTAGATTTACCACATCTTCGAATATGTTTGTTTTGTATTATAAATCAAATGTTATGCGCTAGTCAGATCATATCTAGAGAATTCTCCACCAATTTTTACACAATAAACTTACGTAAAGCTTTTGAAACAAATTAAGAAGAAATTTCTGAGGTAAAGCTTTTGGAACACGTTTAGTAGAAGTCTCCAAGGTGTATCAAATTGAAATCTGGTGTACATCACAAGCTCGGTGAATATTCATTTATAATTAATAGTTTGATAACACTAGATGAAAGAATTACTATTGCTGACCTATGCATTGTATAAAATTATTTATTTAAATGGTGAAACAATTCTAGCAGTGTCTCTACACCATAAAGCAAAACTTAAAACATCAGTGTTTTATTAACTAATGTTTTAAGTTTTGCTTTATTGTGTAGAGACACTGCTAGAATTGTTTCACCATACTGTGGCTTCATCAAGCAGATTAGTAATGACGAAGTCACGGTGTGCTGAAACAATTATAGCAGTGTCTCTACATAATGAAGCAAAACTCTTAAATCATCCGTATTTTATTAATTTAAATGTATAATGAAGTTTCCAAGTAATCAATCGAATATATAAAATTAATAATCGCATTTATTAAGAGTAATAACATTCAATTTCCATGTAAAACCACATATTTTGGCTTATCAAATTCGTTCCAGATCATCAGCCCACAAGTCTTTGTGTCCATAAAGCAAGAAAGTCTTCTATGATGGTCAAAATTGAATAAGACTATCATAGAAGACTTTCTTGCTTTATGGATACAAAAACTTGTGGGCTGATGATCTGGAACGAATTTGATAATCGTGCATGTTTTAATTTATTCGTTACTATCAAGACGAAACAATAGAGCAAGGACATTTTCTCCAAAATATTCATGTGGATTAATTTACGCGTGCATGGATATGTTTTACCTTAGTGTATCTTTACGACGTTCCTAGAAAAAATTGAAATATTTCAATTTCATAAAGGTTGAAATACTACAATTCAGAATTGCAAAAATTATTTTAACATTAATATCACTAGTTTTTTGTTATATATCTAACTGATTTATTTTGTAGAAACATCGGTTTTAAATGTTCCCTTCCAAATTCATCCGTGCACGTAGTACCTCCATCGAACTTCATCAGGGCGAATTTAATTCCATCAAACTTCATCAGACCGTCTGATTGCGTAAGGCAAAGTTAATCAGCGCCCGGGGGGAGAACCGTTAAATCACCGGATTTGGGAAATTAGCTTATCCTATTATTCCATCTCCGCGTTGGCAAAATCAAAACGAATATTCCACACTAGAGATACATTCCAATTTACTTACGCCAGCGTATATTTCAATTGGCGCCCAACAAATGCGCGAAATGGGCGAATTTAGTAACTTTGGTAATTTAATAAATTCCGCGCTTACCTTACACCTTACGCCCATTGAAGCGCACCCGAAGCGAAGAATAGCATTTATATTGAAATAATAGATATATTTATTTGATCTTATTGAACGTAAATATTCGAATTGTATTCACAGATTAAATTATTGTTTCCTGTCAACAATAGCCATGGACCGGTTTCGTTTTATTTTAGATCTCATCAGCGAAACGCATTTGGAGACAGAGGAATTTACTTTTGAATAATTAATTCTCTGGGTCAACCGTAAACTTCGTTTTGTGTTTTATTTAATTGATAATAATAATAATATATGAATAATCTAGATAATTTCAGTGTTATCAAATATTCGTTTAGGCATCCAATTATATCGTTGCGTAATTTATCGTTACGTTGTAAATAAATTAGGCATTATTATTTAAATGCGCGCGCTCGGTGGGAATTATTAGTTTTAATGAAGTTGTTAGACATCGGCTTTATTATAATAATTTATTCAAAACAATGAGAGTTCCATTCCGCCGATTGAGATACATAAATTTGGGCTTTCGAAGCCCCCATTACATTCCCCAACTTTAATATATTACCCACGGCCCCATTGTAATTGCGTGCTGGCGCAAGCACACAGGTATTAAGTATTTCTCCGAGTGCGTGAAGAACATAAGGCTTAGATAAAACTGGATGTCTTTATGATTTCGGAAATAAATCAACGGCTCGCCTACATGTTTCGTCTCCGGGAACAATGGTGCTGCCGCTGCGTCCATGTTGCATGTTTCATTCCACCGGCTTTCTGGTGAGGAGTGGTAGAGTTCAGAGGTTTCGGCCTGCCTCCGAGTTTGATAAGGGTTGTTAGGTTCACGTCATATGTCCGAGCCGGAGATTTATAAGTGAGGTTAAAGTGGCTAAGCCAAGCGGTTTATTAAATGTTTTATCATGTAAATTGCGAAATGCAGGCCTGCAAAAATCGCACCCTCCCCCCTCCTGCCCTAGCCGCGGCGCCGCGCTCTTTGTGCCGTTCCGCGCGCGGAATATTTTCGAATGGCGCAACGCCTTGAATATTAATGAGGGCCTCTTTTAGCATAATGAAGTTATTGTGTGCGAGTGTGTATAATTTGAAAATCGAAAATGATTGCATGCCCCGGCGCACCGTCATTTTAAAACTGCATTAACCGCCGCGCGATGATAACCACCTTCTCTCGTAAAATATCACACGCTCTGGGAAGCTCCGAGCATCACGTCTCCACCACGTAATGTCTTCATCAAAAACGTGTAATCTGCATTTGAGTGGGCCGCTCTAAATCGGTGGCGATTTTTTTTACCACTCCCCCTTTTAAAACCTTTCTTTAATATTGTATGCATGTATTTATTAATAATTCATCATCTCTACAGAATTATAAGATATTTTATTTATAAGGCTCATTAGTTTTCATTTACGTTGAAATATACTCATAATATTACTGCCTAGAATTGTTAATTAAGATATATTTATCTATAATTATGATTACCAATATGGAAGTGAACCATATATATCTTGGATATAACAGTTATCAAAAATGTGTTCTTGAATATCTCTAAAAGCATATTATATAAAGAACGACATATATTATAGAAGAATGTCTTAGATTACAATAAAGGCCGAAATCTTCTGTGTTAGGATGTCAGTTCAAGTTTGTCATAGAAAGATGCAGATAAATAAAAAGTAAAACTAATCTAATTATTTTTTTTATTGCTAATATTAGTATAGTTTAGTTTATTGACTTTAAAAGTTTTACAAACAATATAATCCAAATAACATACATTTACAATAACTTTGAAAATTTGATCACAAGACTTGAAAGCGGAGTTCACATGGCACTGTCCTTCCACTCAAACCATTATTTCCTATAACCGAAGATGATCATCAGATGATGATTACCATTGAGGCAATATTTTTGCCATCACTGGTGGCTATTTTTGACCAATTTACGTAGAGTTATTTTTCTATTCTAAAGATGTGTAAAATTCAATAAAGAAGGAGTTATTGCAAAAAGTTGCATAAGTGAAGAATGCTCCTAAATTGATAAAAGTTCAGAATCTGAAAGTGAAGATGAATAATTCTTACGAAGTGATCAGAATTGATAATGATTATTAAAATTACTCTTCAATAAAAAAGAAAAAGAATTTGATTGTTGGAGGATTCTGAAGATGATAGGGAAAACGCGATGAACGGCACAATATTAACAAAGTAGTATTGGTTTATTTATGTATTGGTAAGTCTTTATAAACAAAGTACTTTAAGAAAGAAAGAAATATTGTAATTGCTGTTGATTAAATAGTTTAAAAAATGATCGAAGCAAGTTCCTCTACTGGTAGATCACCTCTTCATACCATTTTCAAGATATATTTAAATAAGTAATTGTAGAGGCTTTTACTTCGTGATACATTTTATGATTCAAAATAAAATAAAACGAATAACTTTGTTTTTATCACTTTTTATTTATTTATTTTTTTTTTTGCACTTGACACTTTTTATATTATAAACAGTGATAAAAACAAAGTTATTCGTTTTATTTTATTTTGAAGATATATTTAGTCGAACTGGACACGCCAAAATATTACAATGAGCCTTTTATTTAGTATAATATTACGAAATACATTAAAAAAATTACGGAATTAGAAGCATAAAGGGTTCTAGGAAAAGAATGGAGTTTATCTTAAGACAAATTAGAGGCCCTAATGATTTTTGCTTTTGATAATAAAAAAAACTTTTGGCAAAGGATGAATTTGTTTTAGTATCATGCACACATTAATAGAGCCGCAAATACAGCAATTAAATTTTTATTAAAATCTTTTCTGTCCTTCTCACAAAGAATAAAATTTGAATTTTTTCTTGGTGGACTAAATTCTCATGTTAGGAGAAATAATGCACTTATTTTTCATTTCTATTTTTTCAGGTAACTGACACGTGTTTCGTTTTTTACCAATTATTATCAATTTAGTGTTAACTTTAATAATATTAGCTATAAAATATTTATAACCATTAGAAGCTTCCACTGAAGATATTTGAAAATTGCAAATGTTGATTTTAAAAATTATTTAAAAGATATCTACTTATGTATTTCATTTGGTTAAAATTTTCAAATAAATAGTACAATTTTAAAAATGACCATATACAATTGACATACAGTGTCTATAGAAGTCATAAATCCATTCTAAGCTTCTCTTGAATATATTTAAAAATTGCAATAATGATTTAAAAAATTATAAAAAGCCACCCTCCCATGGAATTTTGTTAAAATTTTGAATATATTTTTAAATATTAGCAATAACAATTGACGTTCGTTATCTATAAATAAAATAAAACCATTCTAAACTTCACTTAAAGAAATTTAAAACTGGCAAAAATAAATTTAAAAAATTATAAATAATTATCTACCCATGGAATTTGGTTAAAATTTTGAAAATACATTTACAAATAATATATTTTTAAATATTAGCATAAACAATTGATATACAGTACCTACAAAAGACGAAATCATTCAATACTTCACTTGAAAAATTTTATAAATTACATGAGGCAAATTGAAATAATAATAAAAATAATTATTCGCACACTAATTTCGATCAAAATTTTAAAAATTCATTTATAAATAGTATATTTTTAAATATTAGCATAAACAATTGACATACAATACCTACAAATGTCGAAAGCATTCACTTCAATATTATTATAAATAACATGAGGCAACTTAAAATAGTAATAATAAAAATAATTACCCACCCACTGATTTGGATCAAAATTTTAAAAATTCATTTATAAATAGTATATTTATTAGAATTACCATAAACAAGTGTCGTAAGATATCTCTAAATAACTTAAAACCATTTAAAACTTTACCTAAAAATATTAAGATAACGACATGTTTGATTTTCAAGTTGGTTTTTATTTTAACACTACAAATGTTTCGCCACACTGCTTCTTCATGTGAAGAAAACAATTTTTAACATCAGACATTGTCGGTATCTTAATATTATGGATTTTCAATGCTTAAGTGCTCAACTATCAATCAATTTACCTAAAACGATTTGAAAATTGCATGAGTCGATTTGAAAAATTATGATAAATCAACCACCTATCGTATTTGGTTAAAATTTTTGAAATTTATTAAAAAATAGTGTACTCTTAAAAATAAGCGTAAACAATTAACATATATGTCTATAAAAGTCAAAAATCAAATTCTAAACTTCACCTGAAGAATTGCAATTTTCAAAACGCCACCCACCCATGGTATTTTGGTAAAACTATACAAATTTATGTAATAAATGGTACACTTTTTAAAATTACCATAAATAATTGACCTATAGTGTCTACAAAAAAATTTTAACTATTAGAACTGAGAAAAATTGAAAATAGCTTCAGTCGATTTAAATTATAAAAAAAATTATTCTTTCATTAAATTTGGTTAATATTTTAAACATTTATTATTAGTGTATTTATAAAATTTGAATAAACTGTTTATATAAGGTTGCTATAAAATATTTAAAACCATTAGAAACTTCCACTGTTACATATAAATATAGAATTGGAAAATAATAAGTGCATTAATTCTGGTAACTTAAGTTTGAAGTTTTAGTTCAAAATAATCGTTATAGATTTTTTTCTTGTAGACATAAACATGATTAAAAAATGATCGGAAACGATTCGCTAAACGAATTATTTTGGATAATATGAATAATACATAAAGTCATACGAGAATTTAGGTAGGAATTCAAATATGCAATGACAAACAGGGGGGTTCCATTTTTTTAATGTGACTTTCATCACCCTGTATAACTATTGCAACGCAGTCGAAAATATTTTTAGGTTCTAGCATTCCATGCCATCCACGCACTAATGGCTTATCCTGTATAATTTCTTTTAAAAATATTTCTTAGTTTTGACGATATAACGCCCACAAACCTACATGTTGATGTGACTATCAAACCTTTTCCTTATATCATTTCCAAAAAGTAATAGTTTCGAATAAAAAACAAATATATTTTATAATTCACTTAAATATGTTAAATATATGCGAATGATAAATTTTTACTTTCCCAGTAAATTAAAGATTCTCTTTCAATTCCGTAGAACTGAATAACTTTTTGGTGCGAAATGGCATTTAAATAAATGCTTTTGGGTTTTCTCTTAATTATAAAAAATACAATTTTTTCACTTCATTTTAATTGTGTACATGGTGATAGACTTTAATTTTTTTAGTTTAATCAAAAGATTTGCTCAAAAACATGTTCGTAATTTTAAATTCCATTCACAAGAAGTAATTTAAAGAATAGAATTTAAAATTATAAAATTAGATATTTTCATAATGTCTTTAAGAATTACGTGATTTATATAGTTAATCTTTTAGAAAATAATAAAATTAGCATTATAGAAATATTACTGTAATTTTCTTTATTTTTTGGCAATAACCAAATGTTTTATACACGATTCAATTGATTTTATAAAAGTTAAAAAAACTCGTATAAGATGTTCTTCTTTATTTTGTATAATTACAAAGTAATTTCTATTAAATTTAATTATCCTAGATGATTCTTAAATATGTTTCTTTTACTTTTCTATAGAGAGAGAGATAAACATCGTTATTAAAGATAGTATTACAAGAATACGACATAACAAATATAATGTATGTTCGTCGTGTCCTTTATAGCTATCGACCGCAGGTCTTTCAGCCCAATTTTTGACATATTTTATGTTTATGGTGATTTTCAAATGTTTTTCACAAAATTCAATTATTTTAATAAAAGATAAATCTAATTATTTTTAAATATATAACCATATAATCGCTTTTTTGATGATGATTAAATATGTTTTACATTATGTGCTTTTATTTCTCAACCTACTTCTCAAGATGTATCACGAAGCGAAGACTTCTGTAATTAATCATGTTTTACATTATTATATTATGTTTGTTAAATTCTTATATAGTTTTAACATTATCAACAAATTTTCTTTAATTTCATTGGTAAACCTCTTTTTTTAAATAGAATATTCAAATATTTCTGTTTTCATAAAATTTAATAATTTTTAACTCTCAAACTGCTCAAGTGATCTTTTCTTGAATTATTTATGACGATTATCAATTCGATGTTATTAGTGAGAAATTCAAGCGTTTTTTCTTCATTATGAAATAGTTAAGATACTTCAAAAACATTATTTTATAAATATATCTTCCAATTATTAATATGTTTTTACCATCTCAATAATTTCTTTACGAAAATTTTTATTTTTCCTTTAAAACTGAAATTAGTTTAACTTTAATAAGAGAGAATAAATACTATTAATTTTCTTTAGAAGACGCACTTTATTCTTCCTAAGTGACTATAGTTTCGACACAATTTAGCTGGACATTGTGTCGAAGCTATTTATTTATTTATTTATTATATAGTCACAAAGAAAGGTATAAACAAAGCTTTACTATGTTTTGAAGGTTTTCATGTGTTTTTGACAATTTCTATAATGTTATTTCTTAATTTCATCAAGAGTTATTTATAAATATATTTTTATTTAAATTATATCACAAAATTTATTTTTTTTGGGAATATAAAAGTGCTTTATTTGCACAATATTATTAATATCTTTTTTTTAATATTTTTCGATATATTTTTTCAAATATTTCTTTTAATTTGCAAGTTAAATTAATTTAAATAAAAAATAGAAAAATATAATTTATGAAACCTTTGTAAATAATTGATTAACATAACATAACATTGATTACCATTATTACAACTGATAAAATTAAAATTTATCTATTACGATTTAGTTTACAATAAACTTGATTTTTAATTGATTATTGTTTAATAAACAGGATTATAGGCAGAATGCTTCTTAAAACAAACAGTACTAATACGTGTTAAGATCTACATATCTATGAAAGCTTCTGGATACTTGCCAGAATACAAAAAAAGTACCCATTATTCTAAACGCCTTACGTTGGAATTGTGACTAATAATTATAGTGTGGACATTAGAGTATTAAAGCAGTGACGACAATTAAATTTATCACACCTTTGTAACATTTGGTCGTAATTGATTCTTTCGATAGATGAATAAATAAATACCTACCTTATAAACAAATATAAAATTAAAACCGTGTATTTATCTTTATTACATTAGAAAACATCGTCATTACAGAAACAGATACAGCATTAACAGTTTTAGAAAGGACACTATCCACGTTGATGCATCGCTTTTTAATGCTGATTATCATTATCGAACATGATTGCACTACACTTTATTATACAATTTTTCACAAGAAAAAGAAAATGCTATTAATGATTAAGATTTATTTGTATATTATGATCATCAATAAACTTTAAATGTTTATTTTTTCAAATAATTAAAACAATTATGCAAATTCATGTCTTATCCTTTCCCTTTTATTAATAACGACAATTTCCTTATAAGGAAATAACATATGTTCAAACTTATATCTTATATTAGATATTACTATGGATATGTGATTACATAATTAAATCTAGAATACATACACACATGATAATAAAGTCCCATCCGAGCTCCAGCAACTTCTTGGGGGTCACTAAGCTTGGGTATGGACTCGCGATGTCGTGGTGGAACTCAACACCGTTATGATTTGCCAATTCTGGTCACTTTTTGTTGATGGCTTTGTTTAATTTGTCCAATTTGCAACCGTACATAGCTTTTGAGGGTTAGGTTCTGTAGTAGCAGTTCAAACTATAAGACGTCTTTGTAATCGCAGCAAATTTAGAGCATAACCTTATTTTGATGAATATTTGCTTTCGAAGTGGTTGCAGCTTATTCGCCTGGCTTGCACCATGATCGTTTTTGTACGACGTAGTCGTAAACTAACCATTTCTCATCGCCAGTGTTAATACGTATAATCGATTTTATTACAAATAATTATTTGTGTTTAAAACCTAATGAATTTTTCAATTCAGTGTAAGTATGGATTACCACGTAGTAACAGTCACAACCATTCTCTTTATCATTTTATTGTTTTTCAAGAACTTATCGAAGGTGTTTATGCGCTTTGTTAACTGAATTTCTTTGAAATGTTGGATGAAATTTCTTTGAGTTCATGTGGAACCCAATCATTGATATATACTCTAAAATTAACATGTTATCCCATAATTTTACTACTTTCAAGTTGTGTATTTAATAAAACTCATTACTTCTTTAGACATGCATCCATTCTAACTTTTGTTTTGTTTGTTGCAGGTACTACAATTCACTTATCTTCACCACGTTGTAACAAAATCAATATACGTAAGTAATAGATTTAAATCATCTTAAAATAACTGTTTAACACTATCTTCACGTAAGATTATATATTGTAATTGATTTTGTAATAAACAAAAAGTAACTAAGAAATTACCAAAAACTATTCTTATCTACTATATTTTGTTTATAAAAATGAATAGTGTTTTCGTTTCAAAAAAGAAAACAATTTAATATTTTGCCTTAAGCAATATCCACATTTTAATTATTGAAATAAGAACAAAAGTTTCGGAGGATATACATATGTTTTAGCATATCATGAAGATGTAGGTTTTTGGTAAAGTTTGGAGCAAGACATTTGAGACATACTTCTATGAAAATAATATTAGTTTGTTAATAAGTATGGTTTTTAGAGGGTTGAGTTTATCATTCAATTAACTGTATATTTGTAAGAGCAAGATGGCGTAGGTTATGAAAAAGAAAAGCGGCTTATTCACATCATTTAACTGATATTAATAGCTATTATGCTATATTCCTAATATTTTTACATGTAAGATTCCTGAAGAGCCAAGCCCTTGTCATTATACTGGCTTTGATGTGTTGGGTGCAAATATCGAAGTACAATTTTGGATTCCATTATTATTAAAATCCAGTCAATTTCACCATATTTTTCTTATAAATACCTTCGTATGTACCTATAGGAAAGGGAATGGAATTGGTTGTTAATACTTTTTGGGTTTGGTGAATTATTTAAGAGATATAAAGGCATCATATTGGGGATTGAAATTATTTGGGTTCATGGCTTAAATCTTCGAAAATGCAAGTTTCTTAAAAGAACATTTTGTAACTTTTCTAAAAAGGACCTTTTTGCAACGTTTTGAACAAGTCGCATTGGTTTTCTTCAGGCAGCGGCCGTTTAATTTAAAAAAAAAGACTGTTCATTTCCAATTGAGTAAGAAAAATTGCTGGTGTTTTATCGTTGTATGAAATATTGTATAGATGCCTAATTTTATGGGGAAACGCGAGTCACTAAAAGATGCCAAGATGGTGCATGAGTGGTCAGTCTGCGTACTGCAGTTTTCTGTAGCTTTGTACAGTTTTCTATAGTATTGAATTATACGTATTTCAATAAGACGATTGTACTTGGGAATTTTCGGTTCCTGTGAAATTTTAGGCGAACGGATGTTGCAATTCGTAAATTCAATACCATAGAAAACTGCGCAAAGCTACATAAAGCTGCAGGACGTAGACTCACTGCTTATGCCATCTGTTTCTCGGCATCAACTGTGCGACCCTCTCTTTCCTCTTGGTGAGGGTTAGCTCGTCCAAGGACTGCTTGTTCTTGCCCATGTCCTGCTGCTTCTCCAGGTTCTTCGCCCTGGACAAATCCCTCTGTTTCCGCGTGTCATTTTCATTTTCGTTGGAAAACACTACAGTTGTCCTATGTAAATTATAGCTGAGGTAAAAGTTATTGAGGCCTCCGATAAAGTAATTAGTTTTTGGGTCAATTTTTCGAAAAAATACATGGAAAATCGAAAAATTTTATTTATTTATTTGTCTTTGGTTTTCTTTCTTAAATAAGGCACATAAAAAGAAATTATTTAAAAACATATATAAAATGTTGACCGAATTTTATTTATATCTTCCACTCAAACCCAATCCATCACCATGATGTTAAGACAGCAGGGATCCTACTCGACATGTTGAGTTCTCAAAATAATTCATAAATATATTTACCAAGAAGGATTGCCCAAAGGAATTAGCATTAAATTCGAAAAAATTCAATTCTAGAAGAGTAATTCATTGTTTAATTCTTGTTATGCTGAGGTATAAAAATGTTAATGATGCTATTAATTTTGACCATATTGATATCAGAGTCTGTGATTTTTTTTAATTTAGTCTTTGTTAAGGTTTTGAAATGATTCAGAATTATATTGGCCAGGATAAATATTCATAAGCGTTCCAAAGGTTTGTCTCTAGAAATTACTAATAAATTCGAGGGAATTCAATTCCAAACCGATTTCCAAATATTTTCCAAAACGTTTAACCCCTTGATCGTTGGAAAACAGAGATTTTACCTAAAATTAAATTAATAACTCATCTTATTGAATATGTATATTATTTTTTTGTGAATGTCAAGTCAAGAAGTTCTTAAATTTTAGTATTTTTAATTCGTTTAAAAGCCAGTTTGTTAATTTTAACTTAGTAATTTGATGTTGGATGCTATTGGCCCCAATTTTTATGATTTTTTCTGAGATAGACACTATAGTTTTTGGATTTGTAGGTTTAGCATTTTTAGTAGTAATAATAGTGTTTTTTCTTCGACCACATTGTTCTTCCGCTATGTTATTTTTGTATTTATGTGTGTGAAGGAGCTTAAAGGGTACTGGTCACCCATCCGATTGATGACCCGGATTGACGATGCTGCCCTGTTTCTATTGCTGATTCTACTGCAATTAAATGTGCCTACCCGACGTGTGTGCATTTATAATTTATTTATTTTTCTATTATTAGTGATTTTAAAAGCAATTGATTTTATTGTTGATCTACAAGGGGTTTTGGTTACTTTAATTTTCCAACATTAATTTTACATCCTTGACATAGTCTGCCTTATCTAAAATATCAATTTCATTATCTTTATCCGACATAAGACAATATGATTTAATTTTCTAATTGTTTCAATATCCTCAGCTTTGTTTTGGTTGGCATTCTTTGGATCTTCTCTTTACGGCCATGCGGAAGATATATCGGTACAGTCTTCGTTGATGATGCCTTTGATTGAAGTTTTTTTTAGTGGATACAATGATATAATCCTTTATTTTAGCAAGTTGACTTCGTGGCAGAATCCTCCTTCCCAGTTTTTGTTTTCAATTCGCAGGTGTGAGATGTAGTGTTTTAATCCTTTTTAGGAAGTTGATTCCTTTGTCCAAAGAAACTTTTTTGTAAAAGTTATTCGTGCGCAGTTTTATCATTGATTTTTAGAGCTAGAGCGTACACTGTTGATTCGAAGTATTTTTAGGAAGAAAAAATCAAATCTTTATAAACTAGTTTCTAGTTTTATTTTTTTAGAATGTAATTTTTCGAATATTCATCTGGAACACTTTTTTGTGAAAATTTTTGTTTTATTTTTTGTCAAATTATTTCTTCATCCAAAAGAGGTCTTTCGATTTATTACGACATTTTTAGGAAAAGTTTATGTAGTATTTGTCGTTGGTTTTCAAAAGTAGTTCGTATACAGATAATTTCAAATGGCTCCAAGAAGAATAAAAATAAAATCGTTCAAAACTAATATCTAGTTGTATATGGTAATATGTCCTTTTTTAAAGATTTAATAAACCTGGATCTTATTTTTCTGTGGAAAATTTCTTCCATTCTATAGTTTGGCATATTTTTCATATTAGAAAGAATAAAAGCAAGATTAAGAAAGTCATAAAAGGTAATAAGAAAGAGAATTAAAAGGAGATGAAAGTCAAAAAAGAGGTATGCATAGACAAACAAGTACAAAGATTAAAATAATAATACTTCACTTAGCGACCGATTATATTTGATCCATCCTCGTATAAGTAGAAAAGCTTTGTTACATATTTGAGATTCTACAAGGATATAAAATCAAAATTTTGAATTTCTGGAGTTTCTTTTAATTTAAATAGTTGTTTAAATATCTTTTCAAAGCGATATTTCAGTCAGTTATTTTTTTTTTTACTTCTTTAAATTTATAAATGAATCGAAGGAGGAACAGCATAATTTGTTGAAATACATTGTCTAAAGGCAATAGACCGGTGATCTTTTAATAAAAGGTATTAATATTCTTTAATTTTTAGAACTTCTGGCTTCTTCGTTTGTATGATTTTCATTTACAAATCATTTTGGTTTCGAAAAATTTTGTACTTTCCTGCTTGTTTTTTTTAGTATCTACCAAAAATACTTTGAATGTAAAATGCCGGTGGTGTTTTGTTTCTTAAATATTTAAATACAGCTTTCCTTATAATTAAAAGAAATAAAATAAGAGAACAAAAATAAATAACAATGATAAAAATAATTAATAAAAGATAGTTTAAAAGAAAGAAGGATCAAGAAAAATGTTATTTTTTCTCCAAAAATTTTAGTATAGTGACATATTTTTGTTATTTTATTCAAAAGGATTAAAGTAACAGATGTAATAAAAAATAATAAGAAAGAAAGAAGAAAATTCAATGAAGGCGAAGGTCACGTAAATGTTAAAAAGTTATACATTGACTTTTTCTATAAATACAATAATTAAACGTAATAATAACAATAGAAAATGTTGTAAAAAATCTAAAAAAATTAGTAATAATATTAAATCGAAATTTTGAATATCTTATTATTATTTTTTTAATCGGACAGTTGTTTAATTTTCGTTTGGTTTTGGTTTTCGACAATTTTTACAGTTTCTAGCTTCTGCATTTGTATGATGAATAGACAGGTTGGTTTTGAAAGATTTTGTATTTTTTCTTGCTTGAAGTAATATTTCTCAAAAATACTTTTAATATTTTATCTTTTTGGATAATGCTCTAAATTATCTCGAAGGATTAAAACGTTAAACTAGTTTTTCTAAATTCTAAAAAATTGGAGATTGCAAAATATGTTTTTCAGCCGTAATTTCTAATTTTATTCATGAACATATGACATGTCAGAAGAATAGATTAACAATTTTGTTATTAAAATTATCCTGAAGGATTAAAACGTTAAAAGTAGTTTTCCTAAATTTTCTAAAAAATTCAAGATGGAAAATATATATTTTTCAAAATAACTTCTAATTTTATCTAATATATTAATACCATGTGGACAGAAAAGATTCATAATTTCTAAATTTTCACTTAAAGATCATGTCATCGAATCTTTAAACTAACCAAATAAAGCTTATTTTAACCCCTGAAAGATGTATGTAAATATATGTTGAATTATGTCAGTTTTAATTGCTATAAATTAATATGCTATAAATACTAGAAACATTCATGTTATATTTTATCCGAAAACATATCCGAAATATCAAAATGTGTATACACATAAATCATAATAAATATTTACAAAATTTTGATGGCATGAATGTAAAACATATTCCTAACTAACTGAATTTCTCTTATCACTTCACTTACTTCTAACAGGTAACCATTGGAGATCTTCTTCCAGGCGTTGAATATTTAAATTGGCCAAAAGAATGCTTATTTTAACCTCGTAAAGAGATGTATATAAAAAGAGAGGTATTTGGGCATTGGAATTATTTAACATACAATAAATAATATAAACATTCATGTTTTGGTAATTTTTTATTTTATCTAAAATGCTTACAAAATATCAAAAAGTTTACACATAACGAATATCCAAAAATGTTTTGATCACATATGGATGAAAATGTTTCCTAACTTAGTGATTTTGACTTTTGTACCTTCAACTAATCCTATGAAAAACCATTGGATATCCTCTTGTCGGTAATAAATCTTAAAACTGGCCAAATAAGGTTCATTTTAACCCCTTAACCCCTAAAACAGATGTATCGGTATGTAAATATGTGAATTATGTCATTTCAACACCTGCATTTGAATGTTGCCGCCCATTCCATTAGTAGCTACAGACTGGTTCTAAGTTTTGCATCTCGTTAGTGTAGTACTTTTGGCAGTAAGGATCAATTTGAGTGTGTTAATACAGAGTCGTTACACCCGAAAATCGCAGTTAGAACTCGTTAAAGCAAACAACTTTTCTTATTTCCAATTTGTGATTTGGTGCTTCGGTTCGGAGTTAGTGGAGTTCTTTTGTTTTTCTAAAAATCGCTATAACTCCCTTATTTGAAGGACTATTTTAAAAACCAAAAAGTTTTAAAAGTAGCTTTTGGCTCTCTAAAACATTTGTATTCACAATGATTTTTTATTGTTTCAAATAATAAAATGAAGACCGATCGAAAATTTCAAAACAAACTATTTTCATAACCACTCTATCGATGTTTGAAAGTAAAACATTTATAAAATCCTTAATAACAATACAGGATGATTAATTATTGCTCCCTTAGATGGCACCTTTATGATAATATCATTAAAGGTTGATGTTATTTTAAGCACTTGAAACCTTCTACCAAAAAAACGAGTAATTAAAAAAATAAGACGTCAAATCTATTTCAATATTTTATTAAAAATAATTATGATTCATCGAATGAAGTAATATAATTAATATATTTTTGAAAATTTGTATTCAATTATTTACACCTAAATATCTCATAAAAGCTTCATTCTGTATATTAAAGAAATTTATACTCATTGTGATGTTGTAACAAAATTCTTTTATTGTGTAATTAAAAAATCACTAAAATGGAGCAAGCTGAAAATCTTGCTAGTAATTATGAAGTTACTTCGTTTAAAAAATAGTAAATTTTCTACAACTTAAAGGACATTTAACTATTCCTTCGTTTACACGGATAAATCACGGATGTTTTAGAGTGTCACTTTGATAAAAATAGGTTGAATAGGTAATTTTGGAGGCTTCTACTTTGTGATACATTATTTCTATACGATTAAAAATCTGTAGAAAGTATAGTTGCTAATAAAGTAAATTTTTAATCATATAAAAATTAGTTGACCTGGAAAATGAATGTTTTGTCTTGTAAGTGGTATACATTTCAATTACGGTTAACTGTTTGTTATTGCAATTAGTAATTCTCTTACTTGATGATGTCTCTTTGTATCAAAGCTCTGTCACTAATATTTTTATTTTGAAACTTTTATTTTATATTCATTAAAAAAAATCGGAATTGTTCGATGAAGATATAGACAGGATTAATATTAATTACGAAAAATCTATGAAACCTGTGGCTTATACTTTCGGAAGATCTTTGTATTCACCTTTCCGTTTCCGTTAGTTGAATGTGCCGGGCCTCCCTCTGCGTTAAGTAATTGCGTCGGTAAATTCCCTTATCTCTCCACTGAGTCACTTATTAGCACTTATTCCGCTCCCAAAGGTCCGAAGGGAATCTATTTTTTTTTTACGGTGTGTGAGAAAGTCCTTTTTGGCGATTTACGACCATTATTCGTAAAGAAAGGTGCAACAAATTTTCTACCTGCCCGCAGAACGATGATGATTACGGTTTTTTAAAAACGCGCCGTCTGCCCTTGATAATTTCCATCCCCGAGGACGGACGTTTATCCGCAACAAAAGTTAGTAAATCCCTATGGCGATTGGTAGGATCCCCTCCTATATTAGCTATCTGCCCTATCGGCTACCCTCAATGGCCTTCGAAACGGGTCCCAAAACTCAGTTTATCTTTGGTGGTCGTCCCCCACCACTTCTTTTTATACGAACTACCGAACTCCCTACGAAACGTTTCCTGAATTAGTCGTCACTTACATATTTGATGGAAAACAATACCCACGTGTGCTGTTGTTACTAGTGCTTGTGCTTTGGTGATGTGTTGTTGTGATTAGAATTCTTGAGGTGATTTTTTCTTAATGTTGTTTCGAATCCACACGACGGACAAGTGTAAGTAGATGCAATTTTTCCGGTGTTATCAGCCCTGTCCAGGCCTACTTCGATTGCGCGGCAGGTGCATGGCTTCGATAAAAATTTAATTTAAAAAGTGTCACCGGTGCCGCTTTAATATAATCCAGAGGTGCGATATTTATTGCCGCGAAACGGAAACGAATTAATATCGTTGGGAAACTTCTGCCCTCCATAAATCCGACGCTTTTTTTTAATCATAAATCCGCCGCCTTTTATATCTGAACTTCTTTTGTGCGCCATTGTACGTGTACGAATGCGCCGCGACGCTCTTTTTATTATGATGAAATGATCGCGGCCTTTCAGCAGTTGCAAAATCCGCGTCTCTTGTGAAGAAGATACATTAGCCTTTTTGATTTTTTTTGTTACGTCTCGCACACAACTTATTGACTGAAGCACAATAAAGCAAAACTTCAAACATGCGTGTTTTATTAATTTACAGTAGAGATGAATGAAAAAATTAAGAACTTGAAAAATTCATAAATTTTGCCAGAATATTTCCAAGAAGGTTTCCATTGATTGAAAAAATAGCCTTGACTGTTTCCCAAAATGAGTATTTTTAAATATAATAAATGACACATATTTTAACACATACATTTTTATTATTTGGTGTATATATTTTTTTATACTTCATTGCAAGCCAAATTGGCTGTCAGCCTGTAGTCTTTCAGTCTTAATAAAAGTAACACTTATGTATAATAAAATATATATCTTTTTTAGTGATAAATTCTATCTTAATAAATGTTATATCGCCCCTAAAAGAAAAACATTTAACTAAATTGAATAATTCACTATTAGAGATAGATTGGGAAGCATTTTTATTGAAGACAGTAACTGTAGTAAATAATTATAACAATTTTTATCTTCTTCGTGGCTATCGGCCTTAGGTCTTTCAGCCTTTTTACTATTATTTTGCCACAAATAAATATATTTTTCATACAAATTTACCTATCTAATTGATTTATATATATATATATATATATATATATATATATATATATATATTTGTTTAATAATTTGCTTCCCAAAGAGAATGTTTCGTGTTACCCATGAATATTTACCGGTTAATTAAAATTATTTCGCGGTGGTTGATTTACGGCCCGGCGTGCACCCCTTATAAAACTAAAGAAAACGGATGAAATATTAGCGGGACTTAGTGAAGTTCTCCCGTGTATAATAACTCACGGGTCATGCATGCCGACCAATATTATTAGTAAAGTTTGTAATGTAATTCACTTAAAAAGTTTTCTCCCCCCACCCGGAACTGATTTATGGACGCTTTAAAAATTATAAATACTTGATGCGACTAATAGAAAATTCGGATATTACGAGGTGTTTTTTTCGTGGTATCACTTTCTTCGGGCAAAAGTTGCACTTTCGCTGGCAAAGTTCCATTAACAATGAGTAAATACAACTTTGTACCTACTTTATAGATCAAAATTTTTTAAATAAATAAATATATTAAAAATTTAAACTTATTAATAAATTAGCTAATTGTTTTATTTATAATTATAAAAATTTATTTTATTCTATTATATTTTTATAAGTAAAAATAGATAAAGAATCTTTCTAGAAATTATAATGTAATGTTTAACTTAGCTGGATATAAAATGATACTTTGTATTTTCTTTAATTAAAACAATATAATATTCTTACATATTAATAAAAATAGGTACAATTAGATAACATAGAATTCAGAACTTTTAAATGAAAAAAGTCACGATTATAACAAAAAATACTATTTCTAATTTATTTTTAATTTTAAAAGAATCTAGAAGGTAAAACCTGGAAATCATGTTTTTAATATTCGTTTCTGTTATTATAAAGCAAACATTTAGGATCTGTTTCTTTATAGATACATACAATGTTATTTGAAAACTAAAACATTAACAATAAATTGCATTTAAATGGGTTTTCACCAATAAGATCATTGGGAAAAGTATTTGATAAAATGTATTTAGTAATAATTGTCTTTAGTAAAAATCCCTTCTATTATAATATTTATTTATTTTTATTTTTGTTACATTCTAATCCTCGTGGCATTTTTTTTTCGGTGCATTCTAATGCTTTTATTTTCTGCTATTAGCTCATAAAAACACTTTCTTACTAGGTTTTAAAATTATTACAATAAAAGAAGAAATTATAAATTCAAACCTTAAGAAGTATTTTTTAAATTAAGCTTTGCTCTCTCTATTAGAGGACTAAATAAAGAATACCAAAAGATAGAATAAAGAAGATTGCAATAGATTTAAAATATATAATGGCAAAAGACTGAATACTGAATATTCCAGAAGGCAAAGGTAGAATATTGCAGAAGACAGATAACTGAAGATTTTAGTAGATAAAACATAGAAGACCACAGAAGAGTGAAAACAAAGGATCATAGAAGACATACGACAATAAATAGGCTTCTGTCATTTTCTGTTGTGTGTCTTATTATCATTATCCTTTCTTTTCATAATTCTGTGGTCTTCTATTTTCTATCTACTAAAATAGAAATAAAAGATCGTACGATTTACGGTAAAATACAGATAATGTAAGATCGTGGCAGTTAGAGGTCAGGAGATGTTGTCAGCTCATGTTAGATGACATTAAATGGCAATCGGCAATTATAATAGATTGGAGTTATTAGAAAAAAATAATAGACGGTGTCGGATAAAAGAGGCTAGAACTTAAAAATGAAAACTATAGTATGTGAAAGTAGCGCATTAATCTTTCTTTAGTCTTTTGAGCATAAAGTACTGTATACTTTTGTAAATTGTAATAGACACTCATCAAAAACCATTTATTTATTATAATAATAATTCCCAAACGCAATATTTGCTTTAAGAACATAACTAGATCGGATTGTGTACAAAAAATAAAATATTTCACCAGTTTCACCAAAATCCGCCCGAATAATTTGATTACGACCTTATTTTAGGAAGTTTTTTATATACCTAAGATCAAAATTTTGAATTCGAACCTTGGTCATATTTGGCGTTTGGATATTAAATCCTCCCCGATAAGGAACAATACGTAATATCAATATTTTATTATTCTATAAGTCATTTTTTGATTGAGTCAAATAAGACAAATATCAATGGTAAAGAGAACATAGATAATTGTTAGAACTTTCACTCCCTGTCATAAATATGGGTTAGTGTGGAAGTTCATCCATAGAAGTCGCATGAACTCCGCCAATTCTACCATCTAAAATTTTTGTATATTTTGTATTATATTTGTAGCCTAAACTGTATTTTGTTCAGAAAAAAAAGTATAATAAATAAATAAATATGTCGTGTGATATTGTTGTTAAAATGTCTTTTAAGAAAATGCAAGGCTTAGAATTTGCGAAAGAAACAAATATTAGTTTTAGAGCACAGAACAAAGGTCTAAATATATTTATACTGTCAAAATTGGCATATGTTTGTTGTTTCATTACGAAAATAAGTTATTTAATACAAATTCTCCCAATTCTACAGATCGACATGCTAATAATGGGACCTTATGAATGTCCTCGAAATTAAACATTACGATTACTTGCTTTTTTTACCAAAGCTATTTTTAGTACAGAACAATTAAATCGTAGCTACATATAAATCCCAATAATTTAAACTATTTTCAAAAGCTGGCTATTTTATATACGATTAGCAGTTGAAGTTCTTTTGGTAGAGACTTGCAGATCCAGACCAATAATTACAAAATCATTAGGTCAACATATAATGGTACATGCCATCTAATTTTTTGCTTGGTCAGATATATTTTCTCTTCATTTGTGTTTAATTTTAATTATTTTTATTCTTCTTTCATCAAACAAATTAAAAAAGCATAAATAAAATATTAACTGATCGAAACACGGGAGAAGTTCACAATAACAAATTAATTTTTTTTTCATTAAAACACTTTTTTTCAGGATATATAAATAAAATATTGACTGATGGAAGCACGGGTTCACAATAAAAAATTATGTTTTTTCCATTAAAACCCTTTTTTCACGATGAAAAACGACATGCGGAATCTTTTATATTTATCCTGTTTTTTTGTCCTATTTTTGCTATTGATGTCAGCATGATAGTATGATTGACATCTATTCTATTGTCTAAAACTTTGCACTAAATTTCCCACATTCACTTAATTTTGGAAATTACCTTCCAAAAATTATTGAACTATGGATAAGGTCAAAAGAGGAATTTATTACTTCAGGGCACGAGTGGAAGATCATTTAGGAATGCCTAATTCTGCAGTCTGAATCATATGTGAAAATTATTTATATTATTTTTCGTATGTATTCCGTTGTCAAGGAATTAAAACCAATAAATTCATTCGTTGAATATTTTCTGCATTCTATTAGTAGTAACATTTTTCGACATCTAGTAGCAGATCATCTTCATTGGTTTGGTAAATGTTGAAAATGGTGTTTTAACTTATGCAATCGTTGTGAATACCGATATGTATAAAAATATTTAACCACATGCTAATTTTTGACGAGCACCATCATCGTGTCGAATTCTTCATGATTTGAAAACATCATAATCCCATTAAGTGAGCGACGTGATGAATAACAACTATTTTATGCAATAAAAGAGAAATGTAAACCCCAAAATATTAGGTCTTTACTGCTATTTTAACGCAGCGAATTTTTTTGAGTGTATTTGACACGTTTTATGTTTAACAGAGTTTTTTTTAAATTTAATTTTGGATTGGCTTTTCAAAGCCATTTTAAATATGGTGCTCAGTGTTTGCATTACCATTTGAAATTCAGAAATTCTGCTTTACAGTCAAAATAAATTATGGAACAGGAAGAATTCACAGAAGAGACAAGATACCAATCACATAGATATTTAATTTTGAGGAAACTTCTTACTAAAAAACATAAAAATAATAAATATCTTAATGACATTTTAATGTATAGACCCATTTTGTATATACTTTGCACATTCTACGTTAAAGCGAGTTTATTTCAAATGTTATTTATTTTAAGATTGACCTTTTTAAATGTAGCACTTTTAATTTAAGTTAATAATGAAATATGATAATTATCATATTTCATAATTATCATATTTCATTATATTTATTTTATAATTTCATTATATTTATTTTAGTAAGTGTTTTTATTTGTATTTAAAATCAATTTTATAATAAAGCTGTACTGAAGAGAGCGAAAATTCGAAACACGTGTCTGCAGATGATTATAAACTTGTATGCTAGATATTTTGCTTTTGCTAATTTAATTTAATGAAATCAGTTTAAAATTCATTTTTTATAATTTTTCATGTTATAGTTACATTTAAACAATCTAAAGTACATTTTATCATTTATTAGTTTATTCAACAGAAATAATTTCATTCAAATTAGTGTTGCTTTAATAGTTGTACTATTTGTAACACGCAAATTAATTTGTATTATTCAATGTCTGTCGAAGTATTAGCTAGAGAAGTAGTTGTTTCAAATTAATTTGTTTTGTAGTCTTAGTAAGACTCATTGTTGTATATTCACGAAAAGTTTTCCTATTTTTAAATTTATTGTTTCAATTAAATTTCATTTGATGCTTAATGATATCTTAGCCAGGCTATAGGTTGATTTAATACATCATCAACATTATTGTGTAGATTTTACAAATGCTACGTTTTTTTTGTATAAATTTTATGTTTATAATTTAGCTTTTTAAATATTTCACTTATGATAAAAATAGAAAATTAACTAATAATTAGAAAAAACACGTGTTTTTCACTTATGGTTTAGAAAATTTAAATTTTATGTGTATTTTGCAAATTATTCTATTCAAATAAATTCGATCTATTTTTAATTGACATTTTAAATATGTTTTGGCTCTCTTTTAAAATTCTCTGTTTTAATAAAAATAAGTTTTTGGGACAAATATTTTAGTTTGTTTTCATCAAATTCATTTATTAGGAAAGTGGTTTTCATTTGTAACCAGAAGATGATTCTAAAATATTATAACAAAACTAAATATTTGGGACAGGTAGTCTAAAAAGCCTAATGCAGATATTATAAATCAAAAGCTAATTTGTATGGTTTTAATTCAATTTAAATTTATTTCAGAGAATATTTAAATCCATCACCATATTGATTGAGTATTTTACAATCGCTGTGTTTAAAAGACTTTTTGTTTTATAAATTTTAACTTTAAATATGTCTCATATGGATTTAGATTTTGGCATGAAATTCAAGTGGTTTTTATTTTTATAATTATAAAATATGCTTCTTTAGGGATGCTTAGTACGCGAAGAGTTATTATTCAAAGTGTTTAAAATGGCCTTCTTTTCTTATTTTAATACTAAATGTATGTTTCAAACACGAAGTGTTCATTATGAATAGTTTGTAATAACTATTGATAATTATTACAAACTATTGATAGTAAACACTTAGTGTTTGAAATGTACATTAAGTATTAAAATAAAAACAGTGAAGAAAGGGGCATTTTAAACACTTTGAATACAATATGCTTGTTTTCTTTTAAATTTTATTTTGATTTTATTTCAAAGTTTGTCAACTATAGTTTTAATTCGCCATAGAAATTCAATTGAGTTTCATGTAAACTAAATGCATTTATGCATAAACAGAAAATTTATAAACAATGTTTTTTGATTGTTTTGCAAATTCTGTCTTTAATAGTTTTTTTAACAGATTTTACATTTTTTTGATAAAGAGAATAGTTGCGACCGTTACTATGTGGTAATCCATACTTACACTGAATTGAATGATTCACTATGTTATTTGTGGTTAAAACATAGTGAATTTTTCAATTCAGTGTATTTCTTTTAAGTGATTTTTTAAATATGAGTCCCAGTTGAAATTTAATTATTTTTCATCTAATTCAAATTCGTTTACGAAGAAATTTTTATGCGTCGCTTAACTGTTTGTGTAAATTTTCCAAATTGTTTATTCAAATAAATTTGATCGTATGTAATTGACTTTGTAAGTATGTCACTTATGCTTTTGATTTTCATTTAACTTTCATCCTAACCAAAGCCTTTTATAAGGAAAGTAGTTTGCATTTGTGATCAAAAGATGGTAAATTGTATTCAAAATGAAAGTGATAATTTCTTCATAAAATTGTGAAGAACGTGATAATATTTTGAATACAATTTACTATATAATAATCTTCATGTAACTATATATTTCTACATCAAAGGATGGCTCCAATCTATATCTATATACATATATGTTATTCGTATGAGTGTATTTTCCAACTTTAAATTAATTATAATCAAATTAAATGTTCGAAACAGGCATTCTTAATAGTCTGATGTAGATATTATTAATCAAAATTTAATTAGGTCTTCAACTCGTGGTAAAACATTTTATAATATAGAAATAGTACAATTTAGACTTTGTTTTTTCTATAAACCAAGTGTATATTGTGATATTTCTACAGTCCAAATTCATTAATGGAGCTTTGCAAATTTTGTGAGTAACTGAATTTTTTTCAAATAAATTTTATCTTTTTTTGAATAGATTTCTAGATATGTCACTTATGATTCAAATTCTCCTTTGAAATGCAAATAATTATCATTTAATTTATGTAGAGTATTTAAATTTGAATAGTTTTTTTGCCACTTATGTTTTAGATTCTTACTTGAAATTCAGTTGGTTTTCATCAAATCAAAATTCAATTATGAGGAAACTTTAATAAATGTACAAGATTTTAGTGTGTACATATTTTGAAAATTCTGTGTTCAGCTAACTGTTGAATAAAATTTTATCTATTTTTGATTAACCTTTTAAATATGTCAGATTTCCACTTGATATTCAATTGGTTTGTGTTTGTGTTACAATTAAAATTATATTTTGGGACGGATATTCTAAATTATGTTATATCTATACTAGATAAATCCATACAATCCAAATTCTTTTATGAGAAAACTTGTTTGTATTTGTGATAAAAAGATATTTTCTTCGCCAAATTATTGGCTCTAATAATGAAGACATTATAATAAAATTAAATAAAAGCGGATAGCTTCAATCATCTAGTGTAGAATCTCTAAATACAAGAAAAATTCATTTGGTTTCATCAAATTCAGATTCATTATTTGCTTATTAGCAAAATAGGCTAAATCTAAATTTAAAGGTATATTCTCTGCCCAAGAATTTTTGGTGAATTAAATTCTAATCAACAATTAAGTTTTTTAATAAAATATATGTTGCTTTGATAGCCTTGCTATTTTGTAACACGCAAATTACTTTTGTATTATTCAATGTCTGTCGAAGTATTAGCTAGAGAAGTAGTTGTGTCAAAAGTGATTTGTTCTTGTAGTCTTAATAAGACTCATTTGTTGTAGATTTTACGAAAATATGTTCGTGTTTTTTCTATTTATTAATTAAGTTTTTGCAAAACTGACATCTAAAGGTAAATTTTCTCTCCAAGAATATTTTGTAACAATATTTAATAAAATAAATTCTATCCAACAAACAAAAACAATCAATTTTTTGCATAACTGACATAATCCCTAAAAACAGTTGTCTTAATATTGTCCTTGTTGTCTAAGGTTAATGTAGATCGAGATAAGTTTGTTGGAACAAAATGTTGAACATATGTATCTTCCTCTATTGTAATTTTTGATTTTCGAATAAAAATTGTGTTTTTGATGAGATGAGAGTAAATCCAGCATGGAAATCCTTGTATTACGGTAGTGTTGATCTCCTATTGACTAAAACTACTCATGCAGGTTCTGGAATAAATACGTTTATAACACACGTATTTATTCCAGAACCTGGATGAGTAGTTCTAGTCAATAAGAGATCAACGATATATCTATAGTTACTAAAATTTAAGGGTTTATTGCGAAGTCTATAAACCCTTAAAGTTTAGTAACTAGAGATATAACGTTGATCTCCTATTGACTAGAACTACTCAACCAGGTTCCTTCACATCAATACTTGTATCTTCCTTCTACACACATATAATTTTAGTTAGCTATTGATAATAACCACCTAGTGTTTGAAGTATACATCTAGTGAAGAAAAATACATTGTGAAGAAAGGAAGGTTAACTTATATACCTCAAGTAATTAGAATAAAGTTTAGAAGAAGTTAAAATGCAAGTTTTATTTTAGAGTTGATGAGTGATAGTTCCATAGTAGTGCACTATGTTAGAGTCTTAGAAACTTGAATAAATTGTAGTTAATGATTATGTTTTCATTTGCAACTATAGTGCAACTAAGGTAACTAATGCTTATTATATCTCTTCCTTCGGATACGTGATGGCTATTGTTTTAACTAAGGTATTTAATGCTTATGCTTATATCTCTTTCTCCTGATATAGAACCCTACAAAATAGAGGCTTTGAAATGGCAAATGTAAATGTAAAGAGTTGAATAATTCAAGTTTATTTTAAAAATCTTTCAATGAAGATAATGGTATGTGGTAGTCGATTTTAGAAAAGTATTTATTTACTCTCTAAAACCTTTCAACATATCGAAGTGCAATTCTGTGCGGATTTTCCTTGGAAGAATATCAGTTTACTTTCTGGTGGTGTATCCTGGTTTGAAGGTTTTTCGAACAAAAACCATTTCCTCGGCAATAACTCTCCACGCCGCTCCACTCGCAAGACGAAACTGGATTCCTGTGCGCTTTGAGGTGTTTTACGTCCCGTGGTGCAATGCACTTTAAATTACACTTCCACCCGAAAGCCAATGCCGAAAACGAAAAAGTACAAATGCTCTCGCGCACACAAACATGTATTCCCCGCATACCCGACTGTAGACGTGCCCCGAAATAACCGTTTCTGACCTATTTGGATAAATAGGCCGTAATTTATGGGCGCGCTTAAGTGGCTAATTTATGGAGTGCATGAGGAAAAACTTAAATCTCACGATTTATGGCGGATCCACTTACACTCGCGCGCACACACACGTACACACACACATAGACAAGAGAGCGGCCGCAAAATCGAAACGGGCCTTTGGTTTATCGTCTGTACACGTGCAAATATTGAAGCTCCCCTGTTTATTTGCGTTTAAAATTTATATATTTAGGTGGCTGTGCGGCTGCGAGATAAAAGTAAACTTGATTAATCCGGGCGGATCCAAAACGTGGGGCTTCCCTCGGACACACACACATACGCGGGTGTATGTGCTGGAGGGATAAACGGTTGCAAAGGCCAACACTGTCCCTATGCTTAATTACCGTGTAATTAATGGCCGTTCATAATTGCTGACCACTAAAGAATCCATATATTATAGAGTGTGTTTGGTTTAGTGGGCATGATTTAAGCGACGCGCGAAAATATTGCCAGCTAACACCGGCATGCCGCCGCCCCCCTTGCCTGCCTCGCACACTCATCGATTCTAGAAACGCGGACTACTCAATAATCGCCGGTTATGCAACGTTGTCATCAATTTCGACTCATTTAATCCTGCATTCATAATAACTAATCGACTATATCCTAAGCTTTTAGGTACAAACCACCAATTCTAATTCCGTCCACCAAAAGTATCTAAACGAAGTTAGGTAGTAAGCTTTCAATTATTTCTGTTGTACCTTTTTCAGGATGTATTCTACTGAAGGACTACTGGGTCAGTATAAGCACTTCTAGATTGTTCCGCAGAAAAAAGCTTATCTTATGCGAAAGAGCAGACGCATGCCTACTATTAATCTCTTCGACGTTGAGAAATTGCTTGGACGACGCCCTCCTGTCGTTTTTGCCGATTCATTTTGTCTCCAAACGAAAATAAAACCTACAACATCTAAAATTATTATTTCCCTAGAATCTAGAAAATCTTACAATCTAATAATAAACTTGTATGTAGTTGATCCGAACTATACAAACTCCAAGAATTTAATACAATACTTGTCATTTATTAATTTTTCTTAATACGAAAATCTAATTAACTATTGCAGTTTTTGTTTATACGAACAATGAACATTGAATTACATGTTGAGTATTTTGATTAATTATTATTGTTAATTATAGTAATTATTAATGTTAATAGTAGTTCCCTAAGTATCGATGATTTATCCACTCAATTAGGAAAATTAGTCCAGCGTCCAAACAATAGATGTCACCTTAATAGTGTTTATCTTTCTGAATACTTTTGATCTGATCCTTACATCCAAACATTTCGCGTTGTGTATCCCGTTCCTACGGAGTAAAATGACCATAAACAACTGAACCGCGGTGAAATTGAGAAGTAACACTGTACGCCTTAACACGTCGCAACGCTGTACCAACAAACAGAAAACACAAACGCATCCATTCACGAGATAAACACACAATGCCCGCTTCTTTACGGACGAAATTAACCGTTTAACAAGCGAAATGGTTTAACAAACGGCTGCCCATTAATTTCATCGGCGACGTTCGCCAGCTTTCCAATCCGATGTCGAAAAAAAAAACTCGCGCGCTCGAAAAAGTACTATCCGCATTCGATTAAACCCACAATTCTGAATATTAATAATTAAACTTTGACACGCTTATCAAAACAATGATTAAATGTTGATGAATCGTCGACCCGTAATGTTCAGCATATATTTATTATCTATACATTACATACAAACCTAAAAATTTGAAGATTAGCCAATGACTTTTCAATTTTTTAATATTCCAAAATTATTTGATCTAAATTTCTAATATGCCAAAATTTTTGCGAAATTATTTGTACAATTTTTATTGTTTTGTTCCAAAGATTAAATATGTGCAAGTTCCAAATTTCTACAATTCCAAAATTATTAGAAAATTATTTGCAAAATTTCATGATCAATAAACAAATTTATAAACTAAAATTTTTGGGAAATGATTTACAAAATTTAGTTTTATTTATTGTCCTGATTCAAGATGTTCCACAAAGTTATGGCTTCAAGCATTCAACATATTACACAATTTGTATTAGATTAAACATATGCAATAAGAAATTTTTACTTGTACAATTTGCGCAAGTTCGAGACGAGTATAAACTTATGGTCGCCATCTTCCTCTGAAGAAAGGGTACGCAAAGAAGAAGTAGAATATAAAATTTTATAACATTCTATAATTTTTAGAAAATTGTTTTCAAAATTTATATCATTTATTCTAAAGATTTGGAATTTACGATATTCTAATACCCTACATTATTATGTTTACATCAATTTTTTTAGAAAGTACCGCCTAGCGGGATTAAGATGTCCAAATTTAATAAGCAGCTCGATCAACATTTTTTGCCAACACAATTTCGTTGATTTATTAACGCATTATATCGTGATTTATGGAATTAATAAATAATGAGGACGCAAAACGACACGAGATCTAGAGACGTAGTGGGCGTCAACCTTTAGTCTAGCAAACAGTGGGCGTTAACCTCAAGACATTAGACACACCGCCTAGTAAACAATACAGTAGTAGTAGTTCCAAGAAGTAAACTAGGTGTTGCAATGACAAGCACGAACATTTTAATTGTAACATGTTTAGTATTAACGTCAAAATTTTAACCTGTAAAGATTTACTAGTTTATTAAACGTTCAATATTTCTTAGAATTTTTTTCATCAATATCAAGTATCATTTCGAGTTGTTGAGATTTATATAACTGTGTTAACATTATATAACATTTTTGCAATGATTATTTTTGTTTAGTTGATGCTTGTTACGCTACTTTCTTGATAAAACCGAATATATTTATTTGGTGAAAACCATGCTTATAAACCAAGTGTTTTTCTTTGCCAAATTGAATATTTGTGGTTAAACCAAAGTTTTTCTATACAGTTAAAGTATGAATTGCCGCGGTTGTAACCATTCTCTTTATTGGTAATCTTATTTTGGAATGTATTAAAAAAAGTAGTAACTTGAAGAACACATAAAGAAAAAACTCAATCTAAATATTAAAGGCATCATACAGTTATGTGTATTATAAAAAAATTGATACGCCAATAAAAAATCTCCAAAATTTAAAAACTTCTACGAAAATGCATTTTCTGGATTACGACAAAGTGAACTCTCTTTATTAATATCAGTTTTCACAAACTACTTGATTTTTGATTAGGAGCAACTTAGGTTTAACAACAAAATATGTCTGCATATAACATAGAGTAAAAGTATGTTAAAATACATATATCTGTATGGTATCTTCAATATTTAGACAAAATTTTTGAGAAATGAAAAAATTTTCCTGAAAAATCCTCTTAATTTGATTGTTTTAATTGTCTAAGAATTTGAAGGAAAATAGTGATAATAAGGCTGAAAGACTGCCGATCGATAACCGTCAGACAGAAAAACTTTTATCACATATTATTGTCATATTGTTGGTTACAATACAATTGTTTTCTTTTTTTTCTGTAAATAAAGATGTTTATTATTATTATTAGTGATAATTTCGAAAAATTATTGAAGAAAAATCGGATAAAATAATATCTTAAAGATACATACTAGAAAAGAAAGTATAAAAATATTGCAATTTAGAAAAGAATTTCCTAAAAAAGTGGTAAACATTTTGTTGAAAATTGTGATAAAAGGAGAAAATTGATTCAGTTTATGAAGAAAGGCTACAATTTAATAATTTAAAAGAAAATTTACTAGGAATAGAAACACCTAGAAATTATAAAAATATTTCAAAATCAATCTTTTGAAAGAATTTTCTCAAAAATTCCCGAAAAATGGAAAACATTTCTTTAAAAGTGTAAAATAGGAAACATTTCGTTGAAAATTTTAATAGAACAATATGAGCAAAAATATTTAGTTTTAAAAGGAAGGCTTTTCTAGAAATGCTTAAAAATCTAGAAAGCTTCTGGTAATTGTCCATAGAATTAATTGCTGTCAACAATATGCAAAAGACTTAAAAAAAAGTCTATAAAAGTGACTACATTTTCAAAATAATTTAGAATTGAAGAAAAACACGAAACAATGGGAAAATTTTTGTTGGAAATGGTGATAAAACGATATGAACACAAAATATTTTGGTTTTAGAGGAAGGCTTTTCTAAAAATGCTTAAATATCTAGAAAGCTCATGAAAATTGTCCATAGAATAAATTGCTGTCAAAAATATGCAAAAGGCTTTAGAAGAAAGACTTCTACAAAATGGACTACAATTTCAGAATAATAAAGAATTAAAGAATTGAAACATGAATTTGATAAATTGATTCATTTTTAATTAGTATTAGATTAAATAAAAAGAAAATATGTATTTGTTATTATTTTGGAATAGAAAAGAACAACAAGATAAAAAAATGAGTAGAAGATTTGGGAAAATTCTTGTAGTAATATTATTTTCTTTTTTTAAGATTTTTTTGCTCAAATATTCCGTCACTTTTATATTGACATATTTGAAATTATTAAATACTGTAGACGTTTACTTTTAATGCAACAGATTTAAAAGCATCATCTGTGATTGAAATTTCGGATAATTTTAGGAGATTGCGTAGTTTTAATTTGGTTTTTTTTCAACATTTTTCTCCTCTTATGTTGTAGATAAAAAAAGACACTTCTTAAGATTATCTTTGTAAACATAAATGTTTTGGATCATTTTTGTGATCTACTTTGAAAAATTTAAAATGAGGATGGTTAACAATATCCCAAGTGATATTGTATAGGAAGTGTTTCATGATGGCCGCCACGATGAGTGAATAACAAGTACAGGAGGGGGCCGACGGAAGATCTTAAAATTATTACCACTGATAGTGGGCACTTTTTTTCTTCAAAATTTAGAATATAATTTAAAACATAGCCTTAGGTAGTGAAAAAAAAACTCCTTGTAATATATAATAATATATAATTCATAAGTGGCTTTATTTTTGATACGACTTGATACGAAGTATTTGTTTCTATAGAAAATTTTATGCATCATGCCTCTTTGAGTTTCTTTTTATCCAAAATTTGGTAACTTCTACGAAAATACAAATTTTTAGATTACGATAAATTGAACTCTATTTGCTGAGATCAGGTATTATAAACTCCTTGAAGTTTTATTTCATATTTCAACTGAAATATGACTGCATAGAAACGAACAACGCTATAATGGTATGTTTGGGCAAGTATTTTTTTTTTCTAGTTTTTGGTTTTGTATTACATACAATCATCATTAGATTTAGGATCATGAACTTAAGTAAACATTAATGTTTGGAACTATTTTTGGAAAAACTGTTAATAATGTCAGGATTTAACATGTAAAAAATTTCATCATATCACCCTAGGAGCAACTTATAAAATGATTTCCTCTCAACATCTAGAAGTAGATAGCTAAGATAAGTATACTGAAGGATTTGCTCAATACAAATAAAAAAGTAAGACAAGGTTGTTATTAATTTAGTATAGCTTTGATAGTTTAGCATAGTTTCTTTTCTTTTGTTATTTTTCTACATATTTTGTTTCGTTTCCATGTTTTTTGTCCGATTTTGAAAACTAGCAAAACTGTTTGCAAGTTTTACATAATATAAAAGTTAACGACTTCTACTAGTCAGTTTTAAGTTTACTCCTTAGTTAATTACCATGTGGATAATTTTAAAGTATTAAAGAAATATATTTTATAATTTTGGCACTTACTTTCTTTTGTAATTCCTAAAATGTCAAAAAATCTCAAATCGTTTGTAGTTAGAAGATAAGAACAAAAAATAGTTCATTTTCATACGCTGCTTAATTTTTTATAACGAATTGTATGGCTTATAGTCTTTATTGTCTTCTCTTTTCCTGCTCACAAAATTTAAATATATATATATATATATATATATATATATATATATATATGATACACCTTTTCCATTTTCTTGATCTGAAAAAAGGTACATTTGTTATTAGCTGGGAAGAAGTTGTCGACTGGCTAGAAATAATACAACGAGATGAAGATAGCTAAAAATTTTGGACAAAGCAATTTTTTCTGAATTTTATATATTTTTTACACAACAACCGTTTCACTTGCAACCCTCCTAATTTGCCTGCTTAAAATAATCAATTGATCTAAGAAAATCTTGGGGTAGATATTAATGATAAATAACAACAAAATGCTACCTGGTATCTACATGACAATACAATGGAGGGGTAAACCCTAAAAATATCAATAACGGGATTCTTAAAATTTCTTAGATTTACATACGCATTCTAAGAATATCTTAAGTAGACCCAGTAACAAACCTTGAAGAACTGAAAAGGATAAAAAAAGAACTGGAATTACTAACAAAAACAAAGAAGATGAAAGCAGCCTATTTATGGCATATATTGTGTACTAATAAGGTCGCATTGATACAGTTACAGAAGGAATAATTGAAAGGTAGAAGAAGCATAGGTCGGAAAAAGCAATCTTCGGTGACGATAGAGGCTTCAACTTAATCACAAATTAAACATACCTTTTACTTTGTAAAATTGCAAAATAGGGAAGTTTTCAAGTTATGGTCACTAACCTTAGATTCAAAAAAAGAAGAGGTTATTGTTTCCTTTATTAAGATGGAAAAATTAAAAGTATAATTAAAGTTTCAACAACCTAAAGATAAGACAAGGAATAAGACCTAAAAGTTGCAGTATTATATAAGTTATGGCTTTAAGCATCCAACATATTAGTGATTATATATTTTGAAAAGAATCGTAACAATTGTTTTCTTCTTGAATAACTTTCTCACTTATTTCTTTGTGATATATAGTGTCTCAACAAAATCTAAAAAATCTTCAGTTATATGAAATAGTAGTCAATGTATGTATATATGAATTGACGTTATTTTGGGAACTCTTCATGGTTTTATTTGTGTTTTATTTTTCTCCACCAACAGTTTACTTTCCTAATCACATAATTAGTGACGTTTTCGTTTAATAATTGTTTATTCCAAAATGAAAAGGTACTAGATAATGCATAAACCATGTTGAAATAATTTTTGTTCTTAGAATAAAGAAAGAGATTTTACGTTTGTTCATGGATTTATAATCTTTTAACTTTTTATGTAATCAAAAAAATCTTAAAATTTGTGATGGTCGTCCACCTTGTAAAACATACCCAAAGGTTTGGGTGATTTTTAATGGATAAAAAATAGAGATAAATGAATGAACGAATGTTTGTAACTGAAGTAATAAAAAACTATGTGGATTTGGTCAGTTGCTTTCCTCTCTTCCACTCTCCAAACTGTAAAACATACACAAAGGTTTTGGTGAATTTTAATGGATAAAAAATAGTGATGAATAGATTTTTGAACAAACACATGAACGAAAAAGCTATGTTAATGTTTGAATCTTGATTAATATTTTTTGTAACAATTTAAATTAATTTTTATTATGATACCGTTGTGTATATTTTATTGATATAATTTCAACACAACATTTTCTTCGTTAATTTTATCATGTGATCGTGGTAGATTGGTGAGTACTTCCCGCTTACAGGCGCTGGTTCGAATCCCAGCCGATTGCTCACTTTTCTGACGGGAAAAATTATCCTACTGATCTATGGATGAGATGATGGGTTGTGTATATAATGAAAGAAAATTATTAAAAATTTTGACTGTGGATGAATTGCCTAGTAGTTTCAATTAACAATAATTGTATGATCGTTTTCTATATATTTGTGATTCTAGTCAGATTTTTTGCCGTTATTTTACATATTTTGTATCCTTATTCATTAAAAAATCAAGTGAAGTACTACCAAAACATCGCTTACGACCGTCTTTTTATTTTCGTCGTCATAAGTGGGTAAAATGGGTGGTCCGAGTTACGCTGAATGAATAACTGCTTATGATCCTTAAAACTAAACTAACACATTTGTGGGTGTCTAACGTGACTGGAGGAGGAGCACCATGGTCCTAAAAACTTAATTGACAAATTTGAGGTTGTCTAAAGTGACTGTAGGATGAGCACCATCAAAACTTTCAAAATTCCGTGCTGTTCGTAAAGTCGTCGCTCGTATACGAACGTATTCAAAAATAGAAGATTAATTTTTGGAAGCTAATAAAGGACAAGAAGTACAAGCCAATTGATTTGGGAACAGACTCGTGCAATCTGAAGGCCTCTCTTCAAACACCAGTAAAAATTTTGCAAGAGGCCAATCTTTTCACCTAGGATGTTCACTGTCTTGGCTTGAGTTATTATATAATAAGTACTACCAAAATGTGATAAAGAAGAAAAAATACTGTGTCCTTTTATAGAGAGCATAAATATGATTTCTAAAATTAAAAATAGATGCTAGCAATGGCAAAAATATTGCCTTATGACATGAACCACCTGCTGATATTCATTTGTTCATCTATAGGAAATAATGCATTCAAGTGATTTAACTTTTAAAGTTATTGTAAATACATTTTATTTTGTAAATACTGAATTGATGAGGCTGTTACTTATTGAAACTGTGTCAGTATTTCATTAAGTAAATTCTATTTTCTAACTGTTTTGTAATACTTGTAAATCAAATAAACTAAACTATATTCAAACTTAGCATTCATTATTTGTAGGTAGGTATAAATATGATTTCAATTTTGATCTACAATTGATTAAGATATAAATATTACAATATTTTTTTCACATGTATTCTTATGAATTTTTTTATTGGAGGCCTGAGTTTGCCAAGTAATACATATTATTATTTATCTTTGCGTTGTAAATCAGCCGTTCTATTTCGCGTCACTTCTTAATCCGCGAAGAGGACGGAAGTGTCGTTTGTATTCATTGTTTTCGTTATACATCAGATCCGTCACGGTTCCACATAACTTTCGTTTCAATTTCCCTTTATTGCGCGAGTTTCTGAACACTTTCCTACTGGGAAAGAATAATGTCGCATCATTTCGGACAGTTTCTTCCAGATATTATAACGAGATAAAGTAATGTTGAACGTCCTTAATTTATTTTTCTTGTGCTAATATTTATTATTATTGTAAAATAAATACTTAATGTTTTAATAAAATATATAAGTCCTTTACGTTGTAGATAATTCACTAATAAATAGAAAAAACACGAAAATATATTCGTAAAATCTACAACAAATGAGTCTTATTAAGACTACAAGAACAAATCACTTTTGAAACAACTACTTCTCTAGCTAATACTTCGACAGACATTGAATAATACAAAAGTAATTTGCGTGTTACAAAATAGCAAGGCTATCAAAGCAACACTAGTTTGAACGTATTTCTTTCTGTAAAATGAACTAAAAATTTTTCCAAATACCATAGTATAGTCACTCACAAACTATTTTAACGTACATTCAATCATTTTTAGTTCATTTTACAGAAAGAAATACGTTCAAACTAGTGTTGCTTTGATAGCCTTGCTATTTTTTAACACGCAAATTACTTTTGTATTATTCAATGTCTGTCGAAGTATTAGCTAGAGAAGTAGTTGTTTCAAAAGTGATTTGTTCTTGTAGTCTTAATAAGACTCATTTGTTGTAGATTTTACGAATATATTTTCATGTTTTTTCTATTTATTACTTAATGTTTTATTTACTAGTTTTAATAGTAATGGCTATCGACTTCATAGTTCTACCGCTGTAGTGTAATGTTACTGCAGTTCTCCGTTAAGCATAGAAACACCATTATGGTGACATCTATTGTTCAAACGAAAAACAAAATAGAGCCTTCTAGAAGAGGAAGATCAAGAAAAATCTTGCAGAAGGAAGTAGAAGACTCACAGGTAGTGGGAATTAGAGACTGGAAAGAAGCATACAGAAACAGAAAAAAAGTGGAAAAACTAATCAACGCAGCCAAAACACAAGAAACCGTATGAAAAGAGGAAGAAGAGGAATAATCCACGTCAGAGAATGGATTTATAAATAAGCTAAAGCGTAACCAGGATTGAACAGCTTGATGATGATGACTGTCTATACGTTACACTAATTTCTCAAATTCAGGGGACAATTAACTTAATTTATCCTAATGTTCGGTTAAGTTTCATTAAGTAATTGATGAGCAAAAAAATAATTTAATTGAGGTTAAATTTTTTATTTAAATAATTTTCTTTAAATTGTTTAAACATTAAGGTCTTTATTATAAGTGCATCATTTGAATAAATGTCGGGCTCTGAGGCAGGCCTTCGGTGAATGGATACACGCACCGAGCCTGTCCATAAATCAATTCCATCAATTAGAATGATAAATGGGCGACACGTCGATTCATTGTTTTTAATATGCGTAAATATTTTAATTAATCATTTGAATTTCATAATGCCACCGTCGGAACGATCCGTTCTCGTCAATTAGCTGACATGGCACTTCGACAAATTCACGCAAAAAAAATAAAGAATAACAAGTCGTGTTTCATACTTTTACATTATTTGTCGTATGTAAAAGATAATGAATCAAATAAAAATTAACTTAAGAAAAATGTAGTTATGAATGAATCAAACAAAAAATAACTTAAGAAAAATTCAGTTATAATAGAAACACATATTGAATAAATATAGGTCTTTGGGTAATATATTTTCTTATAATTCAAAATTAGTCAGTAGTAGTACCTAGACCAATTTTTTTTAAATTACCCTTCAAAAATGCTTCTTTTTGCAATATTTAAACAAATATAACTGATTATAAACCTAGTTTTAACCTTTGTCTTTCGGCACGCAAAATATGTTTTCTTAATTCTTAATCATTACTTCACAATTTTCTATGGCCGAACATGCGAAACGCACGTATTTTTCGCCTTAAATTCAGTCTTAAAAAATAAAAAGGTGATAATCATTGTGCATCAACCTAATACTTGATTTATCATAATGTTTTGGTAGTAGTAACCTTGAACCAATTTACCGTTTAATGCTATAATTGATTGATTTTGTATTATCTTCATTATAAATATAAATAAGTTACTTCTAAAGGATTAATATATATTTAGAGAGATAAACATATTTATTGATGGTAATATTACAATACAATTATTATGCTGCTTCTATTCCTCTTCATTGGCTACCATTATAGATGGTCTTTCAGTCCGTACATTTTGTTCATATTTTAGAAATTGCTTCAAATAGCAGGGTCGTTAGATAGAGAGGAAAAAAATACTTTCAAATTACTTTAATGATGCCCATTATAACGTAATAGGTTTATTAATATAATAATTCATCTTCGAGGTTAAAATAGAAATTATATTAAATTATAATAATTTAATAAATTAAACGTTACGTTTAATGGGTGGTTAGGTACGAAAGCTGTGAAATTGTTTGGTCTTTGAGGTAAAATAATAACCTAAAGGAATTAAGTTAAGAATAGTAAAGAATATAAAATTTTCTATAATTCTTACTATCATTGGCCTTCCTGGTCTTCCACTTTGTTTCTTGAAGACTAATACTTAGGAACATTACGTTCAGGAAATCGTTCAATGTAGAATTTAAATTTATATATTAATCATTTAGGAAGAGATAAGATTACAGAAGTGAGATCCGTATAAATTTTTTAACCCCCTGTCCCGGAAGCATCCCCTCCACTCCTCCCTAAAACCCGCGCGATTATAAATAGCCGTTTAATTTGGCCAAACGTTTATCCAGTCATAAAGTAGATGATTATCTGACGTTACTCTCCCTGTATGTGTGTATATGTGTATATCCCGGAGGTTATTTACATCCCACGGAATAATACACGTCGGGCGTAATTTTTCCCGGACAACGGATTTCCAGATTTCCACGCCAATTAGATAATTGCCTCGGATACTACTCACTCATTCTCTCCACCATCCGATGCACGATTTTAATAATGCGCCGCTCACGTTCAAATTATGTTATAAATTAGCGCGAAACTGAGCATGACGGTGACGGCCCGAGGCGCTAAAATCAAAATGTTACGTTTTAACCTTTTTTCCTCTTTTTCGAAACGTGCGATCTGGTTCGCGGCCGCGGTTTATGGGCCGTGACGCGCCTTTTTTTCCTCGTCGCGGGAAATTTTTGTATTGCGGGTGCGTCCTGTCCGCGCGGTAGGTAACCGCTACGCCTGCTGAATGGAAAATCCCCGCAGGACTTTTCATTAATTGCCGATCGGCATTCGAGGCGCGTATCAATAAGTAACGCACTTTTACAATGCCCGCCGCGCGCGTGCGTTTTCATTAATTAAAAACCCGAACCGTTTTAAACCTAATATTCATTGCGAAAAGTCCGAGCCGAGACAGCGCCATCGCTAATTGCGCAATATTCTGTTACAGAGCGAGCCGGTCGTTAGGCGAGAGACACGTACAACAAATCATAATCAAATTAACATAAACCAGAGAAAAAGTCATTTTCAAAACCTTTACGACTGCATAAACACGCTTAAACATGACCTAATCGTACGCTCATTTAAAACAACAAAAATTACCATAGGCTTCTTTTCATATGCATGCACACGCATTTGCATAAGTTTCTCAAGAAACTATTCAAAAAAACACATGCTTGAAAAATAAGTATGCACATGAGTCATTCCATTTTAATTTTATTAATTTGGTACAAACAGTCCGTTCGCTTCACACAATGCGTAGTTTGTAAAACAAACCGAGTGTGAGATGTTTTACAAATTTTACCTAGAATGTTCTTGTAGCAAACGTTCACCACGCTTATTCTTAATACAATCATGAATTCATTCTTATGATACTTTATTAATCATTAATAATAAATAATCCAAATAATCTTAGAGGCCAAATCTTAAAATTACACGATTACCGAGTAAATAATTGCATTACAGTATGTAATCTAGCTCCATCCTGTTAAAAACAGTTTTCTTTCGAAAATGTTATTCATCTTGTTCATTTGGTGTATGAACTAGATTGTTATTAAATTCTAAGAAAATTTAACGCTTAGTTATTCCTTCCTAAAAATATTCAATTTGTTCATTTACAATTCCGACATGTTCCGGTTCTACAGCACCATAACCCCGCGGAATGTTTGTTTTGTATAAACACGTCGGAATTCTCGTTTAACATAACATGTTTCAAAAACAGCCGAGCGTTAACTACAATCATTTTATTAACGTGTAGCACGATTAAGTTATTTCTTGAAACTTTATGCCTGCGTGGTTTTTTAATACAATTTGGTCTTAATTGACCAACTAACTAAGCAAATTGTATTAAAATACCACGCAGGCAGTTACTTAAATGTAAGATCTTAATTGATAATTAGAAGAAACCAAAGTTAATATAGTTGATGCTTGAAGCCATTACTTTGTGATACATTTTGAAAATTAGGAATTATCTTCCTAATGAAACCAAAGTTAGATTAGATAAATCAATTTTGCTTTATACTTAATTTTTTGTTCCTTTAGAACAATTAAATTATTCAGTAAAGTTAAATAGATATAAAGGATGGTTCTAACCCACCACCAATCAGTAAAACATAGTTAAAGATTCTTGAGAAAAAGTTTTGATCGCTATTTTTTTTCTTGTAGACCCTGAAAAATTATACAGAGCATTAAACATTAGCAAAATACTCTTAAGATATAAGCGTTTATAAATTAGATTATTGGTAGTATTCGAGATAGAAATTTACCATTGACAGCGGAGTTGATATCTGAGTTGTTTTCGCATTGATACCGTTTCCAATATCTGACCTTGAAAGGAAAACACCGTCACAGAAATAATTCTCACCACAATCCACCACTCCTTTACGAATCCACAAATATCATCCCTATCTTTGATCGCCTACATTACCTATTCATTAAAATAGCATCCAATCCATCTAATTTTAACATCCTTAAAAAAATCCCCCTGAAATTTAAACACCCCACAGAATCTCTATTTGAAAAAATTCAAAATTATCGAAACAATTAACTTATAAACATATTGGTATAATGGACAGGAAAAATTCAAATATTTTATGACAAACATTAAGAGTATTTCAGTTGTTTTTAATAGATTATAAATTGTATTTTATTAACGAATTTAAATAGTTTTTTTTTTCATTGTAACTGTATTTTCTTGGAAAATATCAATTCGATTTTAGTGAAAATCGACCGTTTAATAAATGCCAAGACTATTTTCAACTGCTTAACTAGATTATAAACTGTATTTTAACTAATGTTTGTTTTTGGACAAATTCAACAATTTTAATAAGTTTTAATGTTTTTTTAACTTTTCTAGACTCTAAATAGTTCCAATTAAATTTAAGCCAACACAAAAAGTCTTTTTCTTTCAAATTCAATTCTCAGTGAAATTACAACTGATAAAATATAATATTGTTTTAAATTGCGTTTTTAGTAAACTTTGAAGTGTTTTTTTTTCTTACAGATTGCAATTTTTTTTTGCAAATCTCAGTCTTCTTTTTGTTTTTGAAATTCTTGCTGTTATAAGATAATTTGATTATTTTTAGTAAGAAATTGTTGAAAACTTTTAGAAAATTATGTTTTCAACTATTTTATGCATATAACTGTTTCTAACTGTATTTTTAGTTCTTTGTTCTTTGTCTTGAATACCAAGAAAGTGAAAATCATGATAAATCATTTTATTTATTAGTATAAAATATATCGATAAGTAATTGTATCCCAATGGCGAATGATCCTAGTCACCCATCCAATTGCTGACCTGAAATAACGTTGCTGCACTTGCTAACGCTGGTATGGCCGTAAACTTCCATTTATTCGTGGATGTGTGTCTTACATTAACATAAATCAAAACATAGGCATCACTTTATTATTATATAGTAGATTACATGATTAAGACTGTTTCTGTACATTTGAGAAGCCAAGTACAGCGTCTTTAAGGTTCAGTTTTTAAATAATCCTCAAAACCAAAAGTAATATGACACTCATCCAGTGATGATCCTACCGAATGCGCCGTTTACTCTCAAATCTCTGCTTCTTAGATTTTGACCTTGTAATACATTTTCTCTCAGATTTGAAGATTTCCTGGAATAAAAAAAAACGTGCATGGAGGTTGACGGTAATTTGATTTGCTTCTTCCTTGTGAGAAACCTCAGGGCCAAGACAGCGTTGCTCTCAAAAGCGATAAAACAGGCGCAAATATCGAAATAACCCAACTTCAAACCGGTTGCAACGCAGGAGTCTTTTACAAGTTTAATTTTCGGAATTATGTTTCATTTTGTGAAGTTATACAATCTAATTTTGATGTACTTGTAGACAATTAACAATGAATAGTGTGTTCATGTTTTGAAATCTCTAGTCTTGTTTCATTAAGGATGCTTTGCAATATAATGATTGATAATGATAGTTTAATGCCATTTCAGGTTTCGATCTGTCAAGTCAAATTTGAATTATTTTCGAAAGTTATTAAGTATAGGAAAACAGTCAAAAATTTTTTGCTCAACTGATGACATCCAGTATCTCAAATTTAGATCATTGATATTATTAAGTTTTCTTTGGCTTAAAATAGCATTCACCATATACATGTATCGTTGAGTCGATTTCTGATGATAGTTCGATTCTAGTCAAATGACATAAACAGAAAAATAATATTTCCTTCGGCATGGAAATTTGCTGAAATTTAATGGCTGAAAGAAAAATTGAAAAAAGAAAATAGAATATTTGTTTGTTACGCTTGGCCAAAATGACTTTTCCTCAAATTTGGAATTTGATTAAGTTCAGAAATTATATTTCTTTATTCCACTGCTGCAAATGCAATAAGCTTTTTTTAAAATTTTGAATATGGTTTGTACCAGATAATAACAATTAACATTCAATTTTAGGAATTACTTGCCAATGGACTTCTACCAACTGTGGAGAACCTTTTCGATTTCAAAGTCTAAATTAAATTCGTATAGAAAGTAGTTGTGTTTATTGTGTTAAGTGTTTTATTTTATATCATTAAGGATAGAAAAATAGAGATTCAGTATTTCATTATATTTGTCATTGTGTTATTGATATCTGTTTATCTTTGGCTTGAAAAAACATTTACTTCTTTGCCTCGCAGAAATAAACATGTGGTATTTACAAAATGTTTTCGTGTTTTATCTAACTAATAGTTAATTTTTTTCAACGTAAAGGAGTTAAATAAATACATTTTTATGTAGTATTAAGTTTTGAAAAAAGTATCGGTTAAATAAGCAATTCTGGCAGCAGGCTATAACTTTCTTAGAACCATTCGGATCTAGAGGGCTGATCTTAGAATAAAGCCAAAGCAAGAAAATTTGCAAGATTTATTAGAAATCTAAGCGTTTTGCCTAACATTTATATTATAGTGTTTCAATGTCAGTCAGACTGTCAATTTGTGAATCTAGTGGGCTGATTTTAGAATAAATGACTGTGACGGATAAATAATTACGCCTTTGGCAAGAAAACCTTCCTAAATTTTATAGATTTGTTAGAAAAACATGTATAATGCCATAATGCTTTATCTCACAGTTTCTCTGAGAAATACTAAATGATCCTAATGAGTTTTATATCATTTTTATAAAAATACATTTTACAGGAAGAGATTTGCGAATGTTCTATTGTTTGGAAGGTAATTTGCAGGGTTCATATTAATTGCATATTAAAGGTGGTCATTAAGTTTGCAAAGTAAATTCAACTTGTAATTAGTAAAGTATATTTGAAGTTTTTTGAAGTCTAAAACACTGATCCATCACATTGGCTTTGGAATATGTCAGGGAAAACATAAAGTTTATTTCTCAGGTGCTTACATTGATCTTGGGATGGTTCAGAAAAATATATAGTTTTTTCGAGTAGGTGTTAAAGTTGGCTTGGGATGTGATTCCTTAAGTTATTACAATTAATATAACTACAATAATTTTCGGTTAATCTACCAGTTTTTTCAGCAGGTAATATAGTTGGTGTTGTCAGGAAATACATATTGATTTTTCGAATAGATATTAAAGTTTGCTTTGGAATAGGTCAGGAAAAATAGTTTTATTTTTCTCGGGTAGGTATTCAGTCGACCTTGAGAAAAAATATTGGGAGCAGGTGCTAAAGTTGGTTTTAGTATAGGTCCGAAAACATATAGTTTTTTCCAGCAGATATTAAAGTTGGCATTGAGATAGGCTAGAAAAAAGATACAGTTGTTTTTTCAAGCGGGTGCTTAAGTTGGCTTTGGGATAGGTCAGGAAAAATAGTGTTATTTTTCCTTGAAATGGGTCAGCAAATATATAGTTTTTTCGAACAGGTATTAAAGTTGTCGCTGGGATGGTCAGAAAAAAACACATATTTTTTCGAGTAGGTGTTAAAGTTGGCTTGCGATAGGACAGGAATGTTATTGCTTAAGTAATTACAATTAATATAATTACAATAATTTTCGGATAATCTACTGGTATCCGTTATCTATCTTCTATTATTTATCATCTATTATCTATCATCACTTATCATTGACATCTGTTTATCATTAGTTACTTATCTTTTATCTGTCATCTGTGATCTATTATTGAAATCTTTTCTCTTCTGTAATATGTCTTCCTTATCTGACATCTGTCTTCTATTGTTAAAGTATTTACACTTCATTATATCTACTAAGCTCCTGTCAAGAAACAAATAGATGGTAGATGAGGAGTGATAGTGTAAACTCTTATATACGTGATCTCCCATCTCTTCTGTAATCTAATTCTCTTATCTACCATCTATCATCTAATGTTATAATAATAATAATCTTTATTTCAGAGTGTCATTACATAAAATGCCTTTTTAATGTATTTATATTTAAATATAATTTATTATTTGACACGTGTCGTCTATCATTACCCATCAATAATCATTTTTACCTGTTATTTATAATTTGTCGTGACTCATCTGCAAATTATGATTTTTTTCTTCTGCTATATGTGTTCTATTATTTGTCATCTGTCATCTGTGGTTAAAGCAATTTAATTATAACGAACTGCATCCAGAAAACAATTAATACATAATAAAACTACTATTACACTATTTGTATTGTAATCTGTAATTCATGATCTGTTATATAGTACGTACGAATTTTAAGTGTTATCGACTTGTCATCACTTGTCGTTTATTGCCTGTCATCTATGGTCCAGGGGATAATTAAACTAAAAGAAAACTTGTTTGAGTTTATACTGCTTTCCGCCATCTTACCTCATTTTTCACCTTCTCTTTGTCTGCCTTTTTATGAGTGACCTTCTGCTATCTGATTTTATCAATCATTTTTCATCTATCATTCATCATACCTCATCTGCCACCTGTTATATGATGTAATCTGCCATATGATATTAGTGATCTGCCTACTCTGTGTTATCTATCATTTCATTAGTGACATTCTATCTTCTGCTATCTGTCATCTATTTTCTATTATGTCATTTTCTATTATGTCATTTACTATATGTAAGCTGTATATTATCTGCCATGTGTTATTAGTGATCTTCAAACAACTGTCCTCTATCATGTATTTTGTGGTATGTCATTTGACATCTGTTATCTATAATCATTGGCTACCAACTATCTGTCATCTTATATTATCATATCTCACATGTCACCTTCTATCAGTTATCTGTTATGTCATCCATTTTCTGTTATAAAATAAATTTGATTATTCTTGCTAAATTGCAATTAGAAAATAATTAAACGATACAACTTTATCAATTTAATACTGATATTCGCAATCTGTTATTAATTATGACTTTTAACAACAGTTACATGTTATCCAGAACCTATTACGTGTCATCTATAATTTGGTTTTCTGTCATTTGTCTTCTATATTCTGTTGGAACAGACTGTGGGAATAATTTTACACTAAAACTGTCCAATTATGTATTATTAATTTTGTACAACCGTCGCTTATGTTCTATAGATTGGACGATAGGTTAGAGGCCGCCCACCCACACTACTATGTGTATTTATAACATTAAATAATTAGTGTTTATGATTTTTGTATTTAAATAAAATATTTTACATTTGGTTTCACTGGAAACTTAAAAGTCGGTAAGTAATTAAAGATGAATACATATGTAAGGTGGGTGGGCGGCCTCTGACCCACCCTCCAATTAGTAGAACACACCCAATGTTTCTTGAGGTAAAATTTTGATCATAATTAGTAATTAATTTGCTATATTTTATATTACTTTATTATAATATATTTTAAATAAGATAAAATTTTGTCATATATTAATTGGAGAGTGATGAAAATTTAAATCCATTACGTTGCAGAAAACTAATGATTCGAAAAACAGGAAAATATTTTCTAAATCTATGTATATTTAAGAAATGTTTTCGTGTTTTTCTAATTATTAAATGTAGAGTGGTTTAAATGAATGATATTTATTTCTAGTACACCTGCTGATCGTTGGTAAATTTAAAAGCAATCAAATGTACATATAGTAGGTTGTTTAACAAAATTTAAATAATAAAAACCTAAATGAAGGTTGTTCAGAAACTCCTATACTTAATAAATCTTTTTAAGTAAAAGATATGTATTGATTTTATTAGTATGTATTATTTATTTATTTATACAACTTTGGACTTCTTTCTTAAAAAATTGTAAATACAACAAATCAATTTAAAAAAAACTCTACTGACTGGAAAGTTTGTTGGAGGCCAACCACCCATCGTACATATATTATTTATAATCTCAAGAAAAGCAGTAATGATATTTGTATTTAAAGCAAAAATTATATATTTAGTTTAAGATGCAAATTTAACATCAGTAAGTAATTAAAATTAAATACATATGTAGGGTGGGTGGGTGGCCTCTAACCGACACTTCAATTAGTAGAACATACCCAAAGTTTCTTGATGTATAATTTTATTCATAATAAGAAATTAATTTATTAAATATTAAATGATTTTTGTAGTTTTAATAACGAAAAAGTTTCGCGAGTGCCTTGCTAATTGGAAAGTGGCATAGTCGCCGCCCATCCACCCTAGATATTTATTTCAAATTCACCTACCGATTGTTGTAGAGTTTACAATAAAAAAGTATTAATATAGTGTGGTGTTTTAAAAAATGTAAACAATATCTAGTGTTAAATGTATAATAAATATGTAAGTAGGTGACCGTCCTTTAATCCACCCTTTAAACGACACTAAGTTTTTTTAATTAATTAGAATAAGATTAATGCATCACGGGTTAAGTGAGAATTTCATTCATCGTGTAATTGTTTAATCAAATTCTACACATAATAAATATTTTTACACAAAAACTATTCATTAATTAATTATGTATTATTCATTCAGTAAAATTTTGGCTCGTTTTCTGGTGATTGGAATGTGGGTTAGAAGCCACCCACCTTACATATATACTCATATTTTAGATCAGTGTTTCTGATGTTTGTATTCAAACCATTTTTTTTTTACATTTAGTTTAAGTACAAACACCTCACCACGAAGAAAATTTGAAATTCAATTAATTTTCAAAAAATTTGCTAAAAGTTAAAAATGAAATATATGTATTTGCAAAAATTCAAATATAAAGCAAGATTTTTGTTAATACATATATAATACATTTAATATTTATTAACCATACCTGAATGTTAGAAAACAATATATTTATGGCTAAAATCTTCTAGTATAATGTTAGAAGAATGCCAAAAATCCTTACCTAGAGTCAAATTTTTGGAAATACATTTGTGATCTTTGAAAACACCGAGCTGCTTTTAAACCATCTTTTAACTTACCTCGAATAATAAAAAAAACCCTTTGGAATACCTTTTGCATACGTTTGTCAATTCATAAATATTCCAGCAGCAGGAAACGTAAGAAAAAGACAACCATAATATATATTCAAATTGATCGCACATACCTATTCATAAACGACTGATTATTTCGTTTCGTGCCAACAACTTTTTACTCCTTCGAACCTACCGGATCTAACTTTGTTACGCCGTAATGTAATTACTGCACGACATCCTACAGAGAGGAAAAATGGCCGTATCGGTGATTGGCTTTTAATGAGTACCCGACCTGTTATACCCGGACAACTCGAACGTAACTCGCGTATGTAAATTGATACGCTGTCACTAATTAAAGCAGGTGCGCGAGAACAGAAAATGACCGCAATTTCGTAATTGTTAATTGAGTCACCAGTATGTATACACGATGAAAATTATATAAAAATATAATTGTTTCGCTTCTATTATAGATAATGAGATAAATATGTAATAATAATAATAATAATAATAGATTAATTTTTCAAGCGTTTTTCGCTTTATTTTGATGTTGAAGTTAACATAGAATAATGGGATCAATTTGTAATAATAATAATAAAAGATGAAGAAAAAGTTTTTTAAGCGTTTTTCGGTTTATTTTGATGTTGAAATTAACATAACATAATTATTCGAATTATCCAATTTTGATGGATTACGATTGAAGAAAATCAAAAAGTTTTTTACCATCAAGAATATTTTTGCAATAGGTTATAATCGCTTGGTGCCAGTGTCAGGCTTGGATATGATAGAACCTTCCACATACGTTCTCGAAGCTTTTGATGCATTGTTATCCTAATTGAACACAAGATCCTATCTTTTGGTCAATTTTGATCGCTTTTGGTCTGCTCCAAATTGGTAAATGTCCGATGGGTGCATAGCAAATGTAGAAATTAAGAATAGTACAACGTAAAGGACTTTAACACATTTTTATAATCAAGGTTAGTTTAGGCTATAATTCATTGTAAGGTCGATTGGTAAGATTGTTATATGTAATTTCCCTAAATTAGTTTGTATTCATGAGTTAGAAGAGGATGATATGTTGGTTAAATGTAATATTAGTAAAAAAAGTTGTAATGGACAGGAATTTTTGTTATTCCAATGTTGACAAATTGTGTTACAATCAATTGTTATTTAATGCATCGTTAATAAACCATTAAATCAGATTTATCGATACTTTTTGCTTCCGAATTAAAAAGAGCATCTCGGGAGATGCGTGCAAGGGGCCGAAGCAAGTCATCATGGGCAAAACGGCCATGATTTGTTGCCGCGCGCGGAGGCCATCATAAAAAGGGCAGCGGCCTTCTCCCAAAACTGCCACAGCCCACTCGCATTCGGAAAGCAAAAATCAAGAATCGCGTCACGATCCGAGACGGCTTTATCATCACCTTTAATAACTTGTTCTGCGCCCTTATCTGCCTTTCCGGAGTACCGGAAGCAGTCGAGATCCGTCGTTAATTGGTCAGATACAAATCGAAGACCGGACTGACGGACACGCTCCTGACAGGCCGGCCGGGCCTCATAAATATGCAATCTGTGTCCGTTTTAATCTCCTGAAATTAATGATTAATCGCCGCCGAACGCTGCTATCGAAATATGCGTATAAATAGGAATGTCGGAGATAATCGATGGGCATGGGGAAGAGGATGGCGTGGATTTAAAGGAGCCATAAATAAAGCGGGGAAAGAGTGTCTAATGCGGGCCGCGGCGGTAAGCAGCTGGCGGACTGTCAGGCCGGGCCAGATTAGGGTCAGGCTTATGTTGGATGTGTGCTGCCTGGCCGGGCCCGGCGTACGAGAGGAGGGTCCGGGGGCGCAACTGTCAAAGCCAGAGGCCCCGTCTTCCACTTAGGCTCAGCCCTTATCCATTATGGCAGCCGTGGCTTAGGTCGGAAATTTAAAGAAGCCCCCAAACAATTCCTGCATCGCACAAATCTCCAAAAAATTAAACCCTGAATCTAATTACACAATTTAAATATTATTGGAATAAACCCTAAAAGATCATTATGTTAGTTTGCCGTAATTTTTCCTGATTTCTCCAACATTAAATCAAATCTATAGAATCAAATAATCGAAAAAGAAGGCAATAACGTCCCTATATATAACTAATAGCATTGAGTTGTGATCTTGATTGTATATATTGCACAAAAGATATTTTATTGCGGGGAAATTCTTGTGGCAACCCGAAAACAAATGACGAACAGTTATAGATTGGATTTGATGTACTACGCTCGATGGGAATTCATTTGTAAGGGATTTTTAGTATGAAAAAAACCTTTTCAATATATACGAGGCCATCCATCTTCGAAGCGGGGTATTATTACAGGCTGGGATAGAAAGTGGTGATCTGAAATTGAAAACCAAATTGGTACTTCTGGGTATCTAATTAAAGTTTATTGGTGTAAGAGCGTAATGGCCATCTGGACTTAAATAATAATAATTTGGTTTGGTTTACTACCGAAAATTTGGGCCTAATGACTACCTTTATGGAACGTCGTGGTCACACCTAAGTACTCAATACAATTGATAACACCAATTAAATTTATACTGTAACCATAATGATAATTTCTAACCTAATCTAAACGTTCAATAAGTGATGAGTTATATATTTTTCATTTATTACAAATAAGTTTAAAATTACATTATCAACTTTAAATTTTGCAAGAACTAACAGTTACCAGTTAAAACCACTCCTTGTACTAAAAGCATTGAATTACATATCTGATAACTGCTATTACATAACTGAAACTACAATCTCATATTGATTTTTACGTTATTGAATTTTAATTACGATTAATTATAGTGAAATTGTAATTTACAATTCTAATTTAAGTTATTTTTTGAATGACTTTCTCATTTATCACATTATCTAATATTAACTGTTTTTATTATTAATCTTCTACAATATAGAGGACTGTAGTACATTTTTTTTTTATTGATGAAGGTTTAATTCGTTCATTTAAACCTTCATCAGTCAAAGCCTAATTTATGATATTAATAAATATTGCTTTGTACATCAAATGTTGTGTTGGGTTTCAAAGAACTTGTAATTAATTAATTCCAAAATATTTGGAATAATACTTTTCAACTTCTCTTCTTTTTCTTTTATACCCTTCCGGTGCATTGACATGTTGTTATTTTTTATTAAAGACACATTCATATTTAATAATTTTTGTAAGATTAATCATAATCCCTGCAGGAATTTATTTTTTATTACTATCCAAATCACCAAACGCAATTTTTAGTTTCCATTTCAACTTTAAACTGCAGCCATCTTGTTTCCTACAACGCCATTTTCAATTTTATGGTTTGGTATTAAAAACACGTTCATACTTAATAAAAACTCTAAGATTTACCGTAATCCCTGCAGGAATTAATTATTTACAATGATCCAAATCACCAATCGCAATTTTAAATTTTTATTTAAACTTCAAACTGCAGCCATCTTGTTTCCTGCAACCCGATTTTGAATTTTATTATTTTTTATTAAAGACACATTCATATTTAATAAACATTGTAATATTTAACATTATCCCAGCAGGAATTTATTTTTTATAACTATCCTAATCACCAAAAGCAATTTTTAGTTTATATTTCAACTTTAAACTGCAGCAATCTTGTTTCCTGCAACGCGATTTTCAATTTTATGATTTGGTATTAAAAACACGTTCATACCTAACAAAAATTGTATGATTTACTGTAATCCCTGCAGGAATTAATTTTTTACAATTATCCAAATCACCAATCGCAATTTTAAATTTTTATTTAAACTTCAAACTACAGCCATCTTGTTTCCTGCAACCCGATTTTGAATTTTATTATTTTTTATTAAAGACACATATTGTAATATTTAACATTATCCCAGCAGGAATTTATTTTTTATAACTATCCTAATCACCAAAAGCAATTTTTAGTTTATATTTCAACTTTAAACTGCAGCCATCTTGTTTCCTGCAACGCGATTTTCAATTTTATGATTTGGTATTAAAAACACGTTCATACCTAACAAAAATTGTATGATTTACTGTAATCCCTGCAGGAATTAATTTTTTACAATTATCCAAATCACCAATCGCAATTTTTAATTTTCATTTCAACTCCAAACTGCAGCCATCTTGTTTCCTGCAGCGCGATTTTGAATTTTATTATATTATTATTTATTATATAGGCTTATAAGTAATCCGTTTATAATCGTAAGCTACTGTAGCTTTTCTCCATTCAAGCTAAATCTTGATGGAAAAGCTTCCTTCTTTGATTAAAAATTGCTCCGAGATTGGTAGAAAAAATAACAGATGGTAGTGCAAAATAATAATTATTAATGAGTTATTGCAATCCAGTGCCTTATATGGAGAAAGTAATTCTTCAACAATTTTTTCGTAGTTTCCCAAGAAGACACAAGTTTTCAAATTTCAGCCCAGGTTATTTAAAAACATCAAACAAAATTTCAAGATCATTTAAGATCTTCAAACCATCATTTAAATATATTTGTTTGTATCTAACGATTATTTAAAATCATTCGAGGTCATCAAGCTTAAGCAAAATCATCAAATATACATTTAGGATCTTTAAGATATTCAAACGATTATTTAATGATAATTTAAGATCTTTAAGACCATCTAAAGGTAATCCAAGCACATTTAATATAGCCCAACATAAATTCAGGATCGTTTAAGGTCTTCAAACAATCATTCAAGGTCACTCAAAATGATTTATCATCACCCAACGACAATTTAATATCTTCAAGGTCATCTAGAGGTAATCCAAGCATATTTAATATAACTCAACATAAATTCAGGATCGTTTAAGGTCTTCAAAGAATCATTCAAGGTCACTCAAAATTATTTATCATCATCCATCGACAATTTAAGATCTTCAAGGTCATATAAAGGTAATCCAAGCACATTTAATATAACCCAGCATCAATTTAGGATCGTTTAAGATCTTCACACCATGATGTAATCAATTCTTTGCATCTACAACTGTGCAATATGTAATAAGCTGAGTCTCATGCAACTCTTCGCCATGTGGTCAAGATGCGAGGAGTGCATCACCACTTAACCCTAATACCACTAGGTTTTTTTGATGAAAAAAAAAAGAAAGTGATTCTTCAACAATTTTCTCGTAGTTTCCCAAGAAGACACATGATTTCAAAATTCAACCCAGGTTATTTAAAAACATCAAACAGAATTTCAAGATCATTTAAGGTCTTCAAAGCATCATTTAAATATATTTGTTTGTTAAATTTAAAATCATTCAAAGTCAGCAAATGGTAATATAAGCTTAAGCAAAATCATCAAATATACATTTAGGATCGTTTAAGGTAACAATTTTCTCGTAGTTTCCCAAGAAACACGTTTTTAAATTTCAGCCCAGGTTACGTAAGTGTGCAAAGACATCCAACGGAATTTCAAAATCATTTAAGGTCTTCAAACGATCATTTAAATTTATTTGTTTGTATCTACCGATTATTTAAGATCAATCAAGGTCATCAAATGATAATATAAGGTTATCCAAAATCATCAAATATCTTCAAACGATTATTTAATGATAATTTAAGATCTTCAAAATCATCTACTGGCAATTCAATAATATGTAATATAAGCCAACATAAATTCAGGATCTTTTAAGGTCTTCAAACAATCATTCAAGGTCATTAAACATTATTTATCATCATCCAACGACAATTTAAGATCTTCAAGGTCATCTAAAGGTAATCCAAGCATATTTAATATAACCCAACATAAATTCAGCATCGTTTAAGGCCTTCAAACAATCATTCAAGGTCACTAAAAATTATTTATCATCATCCAACGACAATTTAAGATCTCCAAGGTCATCTAAAGGTAATCCAAGCACATTTAATATAACCCAGCATCAATTTAGGATCGTTTAAGATCTTCAAACCATGATATAATCAATTGTTTGCATCTACAACTGTGCAATATGTAATAAGTTGAGTCTCATGCAACTCTTCGCCATGTGGTCGAGATGCGAGGAGTGCATCACCACTTAACCCTAATACCACTAGGTTTTTTTAATGAAAAAAAAGAAAGTGATTCTTCAACAATTTTCTCGTAGTTTCCCAAGAAGACACATGATTTCAAATTTCAACCCAGGTTATTTAAAAACATCAAACAGAATTTCAAGATCATTTAAGGTCTTCAAACCATCATTTAAATATATTTGTTTGTTAAATTTAAAATCATTCAAAGTCATCAAATGGTAATATAAGCTTAAGCAAAATCATCAAATATACATTTAGGATCGTTTAAGGTAACAATTTTCTCGTAGTTTCCCAAGAAACACGTTTTTAAATTTCAGCCCAGGTTACGTAAGTGTGCAAAGACATCCAACGGAATTTCAAAATCATTTAAGGTCTTCAAACGATCATTTAAATTTATTTGTTTGTATCTACCGATTATTTAAGATCAATCAAGGTCATCAAATGATAATATAAGGTTATCCAAAATCATCAAATATCTTCAAACGATTATTTAATGATAATTTAAGATCTTCAAAATCATCTACTGGCAATTCAATAATATGTAATATAAGCCAACATAAATTCAGGATCTTTTAAGGTCTTCAAACAATCATTCAAGGTCATTAAACATTATTTATCATAATCCAACGACAATTTAAGATCTTCAAGGTCATCTAAAGGTAATCCAAGCATATTTAATATAACCCAACATAAATTCGGCATCGTTTAAGGCCTTCAAACGATCATTCAAGGTCACTCAAAATTATTTATCATCATCCAACGACAATTTAAGATCTTCGAGGTCATCTAAAGGTAATCCAAGCACATTTAATATAACCCAGCATCAATTTAGGATCGTTTAAGGTCTTCACACCATGATGTAATCAAATGTTTGCATCTACAACTGTGCAATATGTAATAAGTTGAGTCTCGTGCAACTCTTCGCCATGTGGTCGAGATGCGAGGAGTGCATCACCACTTAACCCTAATACCACTAGGTTTTTTTGATGAAAAAAAAAGAGAGTAATTCTTCAACAATTTTCTCGTAATTTCCCAAGAAGACACATGATTTCAAATTTCAACCCAGGTTATTTAAAAACATCAAACAGAATTTCAAGATCATTTAAGATCTTCAAACCATCATTTAAATATATTTGTTTGTTAAATTTAAAATCATTCAAGGTCATCAAATGGTAATATAAGCTTAAGCAAAATCATCAAATATACATTTAGGATCGTTTTAGGTAACAATTTTCTCGTAGTTTCCCAAGAAACACGTTTTTAAATTTCAGCCCAGGTTACGTAAGTGTGCAAAGACATCCAACGGAATTTCAAGATCATTTAAGGTCTTCAAACGATCATTTAAATTTATTTGTTTGTATCTACCGATTATTTAAGATCAATCAAGGTCATCAAATGATAATATAAGGTTATCCAAAATCATCAAATATCTTCAAACGATTATTTAATGATAATTTAAGATCTTCAAAATCATCTACTGGCAATTCAATAATATGTTATATAAGCCAACATAAATTCAGGATCTTTTAAGGTCTTCAAACAATCTTTCAAGGTCACTCAAAATTATTTATCATCATCCAACGACAGTTTAAGATCTTCAAGGTCATCTAAAGGTAATCCAAGCATATTTAATTTAACCCAACATAAATTCAGGACCGTTTAAGGTCTTCAAACAATCATTCAAGGTCACTCAAAATTATTTACCATCATCCAACGACAATTTAAGATCTTTAAGGTCATCTAAAGGTAATCCAAGCACATTTAATATAACCCAGCATCAATTTAGGATCGTTTAAGATCTTCACACCATGATGTAATCAATTGTTTGCATCTACAACTGTGCAATATGTAATAAGTTGAGTCTCATGCAACTCTTCGCCATGTGGTCAAGATGCGTGGAGTGCATCACCACTTAACCCTAATACCACTAGGTTTTTTCGTTGTTTTCGCACATGATGATGGTCGTGATTCGCCCTGATTGAATTAGGACGGCTCTGTGCGTGGAATGCGCGCGCCAAATAAATCAGTGCACGCTCTCCCGAATGATTAATGGCGCCCGAGCATTTTAATTGATCGCCTCCTTCTTTCCCCGCTCACCCCCGCGGCGCTTTTATCATGGCCGCCGGCAATTTGTACGTCGCCCCCGGGGCGCGTGATCGACGGCGGTGTCCATTACGAAAAACCGCCGGCCTCAATTACCACTGAAGATGAGGGAAAATGACGATGGGTGGATGATTGATGGTTGAATGTTGCCAGTTCACACGTAGAAATTATCCAGCAAGAAAATATGTTGATAATAAGGTTACTAGGAAGCTTCTTAAGTTGTTTTTGTTCATTCAATTATTAACTGTTTGGAAATATTTAATCGTTTGGGAAATTTAGTTTAATAATGTTAAACAATAGTTGATATTACTATTTATAAGTATACTTATAGTGTTAAAACTTTACAGTAAATTGTCATTTAGAGTTAAAAAGTTAGTTCACCGCTTAGATAATAGGTGTCACTACAATGGTATATCTATCTTTAATGATGTAACTATTCTTACGGATGTTAAAACTTTTTAGTAAATTACGTCTCCCTCTCATTTAGAAGTTCAAAAATTAGTTCATCGCGTTCGACAATAGATGTCGCTATAATGGTATATCCATCTTTAAAGATAATCAAAGTGTTAAAAAACTCTATAGTATAATTCCGTTTCAATATCATTTAGAAATTTGATATTACCCTTTTATAAGAGTATCCATGACCGATTTCCACCTTTCTCTTAAAAAAACTTTCTTGTCTGCTCTACGCTGATGGGTTCCAAAATAGATTGAAACCGGTTCGTGGCTGTTGCTGAGAAGGAAGCAATAATTCAATGTTTTTAGTTATATATTTGATTAGAAGGGTGACTTAATGTATTAGATAACGTCAATTGCAGACAAGAATTCTAATAATAAATTGAGAAATTGTCAGACCATTAAAGTTCGCAAGATTTTTAGTATGAAGGTATTTCATAGCACAAGGCAAGAAAATACATAAAACTATTATAATTTAAGGACATAGTAATCATTAGATTAAAATAGAAACAAAGGAATATTCTGAAGTGTACTGAACACAAAAAAAAATCATTATCGAGCTTTTAACGATTTGGTAATTTTGGTCTTCATTTGTAGAATGACATTACCTTATTACCTTTCAGAAGATTTTTAATGTGTAAACATACAAAAATGATGAATGCATAATATTTGCATATATATTCTGAAAATGTATACATTTTTAAAATCTTTTTTCTTCATGCACCTTAGGTCTATTACACTAGGTAATTTACCTATGGATATCCAGATTATTATCATCAACTCGTTCTGTCAATGACTTTTAATATTTCGTAACAATTTTTTTCTAAAATTGTGCTACTCTACACTTGGTAGAACTCTAAATAAAGACCAAATTATATAACATAAGAAGTGTTTTCTTCACTTGCAATTTTTTTCTCATAAGCAAACTATTTTGCAATCTATTACAGTTTATAAATTACCTAATATATAGTTATCTAGGTTATCTACTAATGACCAAAATTTCGATCAAAATTTTTTGGATCCTTTGGAAGTAATTATTTTTTATTTGTTTTGTTTATTAATGTTTATTATTTATTTTTCCAACGTATTCCCATCAGGTCCGGTTTTCATTATGAACACACTCGCTTCTGGCCGTGGCCTCACCTCCGTTTTAAAGTTGCTCCTAATTAATTAAACGGCGGCCGTCGGCATAAAGTATTCCGATTTAATTGGATTTTAGATTGAGCCATTTTTTATTCTCGCGCAGGGGGGGAATCCACGTGCGCGCACCGCGTAACAAGTGAAACTAAATATTTATTGCGGCATTAAAGGACGTTAGTATCATTTAATGGCGATAAATATCGCCGCCCCATCGCGGACCCGAACCGCCCGAAAACTAACGCCGCAGTTTCCTGCCGGCGGCGGCGCGCCTCTGGCTTCCGGCTTTCGCTTAGAGATGGCGCGATAGGTAGAATTCTGTTACAAATAATAATATTGACAATAATAGTATTGTTTATTGAAGAAATCCTCATTACATATATGTTTAAATATACAATAAGACCATATTGTGTAGGTTACTTTAGTTTATTAGTTTTATCTTAGTATATACATACAATAATATTTGTAATTATATCTTTATTGTAGGAAGGGGTTTCCCGTTATTAAATAAATAAATAAATTACATATATAATTATAAAATAAGACTGCATGTATTAAATTTTACTTCCCGTTTAAAGATTCCAAATCAGTTGCACAAAAATTTACTATTTATTTATTAAAAACTCTTTCTTGTTTTGGTAAATGATTTTATCTTCCTTAAGGGTTGTTTATAGAAAGGCACTCACAATTATTTACGATGACTACTTTCGATTTTTACATCATTATCTAGAAATCAAATTCAAGAAATATTCATCTTCCTTTTTGAATTCCAAAAAAATATAGTTTAGATCAATCAATTGTAAGTTTTTTTTACTTGTTAGTAAATTTTGCATGAGAATGTCGATAAAGTTGTTGTTTTTTTAGAATTCGCGCTCATGCGTTAGCCGTTTGTGGTTATTGTGGGCATTTATGAAGTTTGAGTAGTAATAATAATAATGTACAAATTATAATTCAGATTTGGTTTATTAATAATGTGTTTTCGTTAGTAGAAAGAATTCAATTAATTACATTTTAATTGACAAGACAAATTAAACCAATATTTAAGAATAAATTCACTGACTTAAAACTTAAAACAAATATGTTTGATTATTAAGATAAATGGATTTTCAACTATCAATGAAATATTTGTTTGTTTTAAACTTTTCCAAATACGAATATTTTTAGCAACTGTGTTGTTGACATAATAATATTAGGTTAAATTCTATGAATTTTTCTCCTATAAATAGATTTGATCATTTTGGGCACATTTTGGCCTTGTCAAAAACCAATTTACTACGTGATTGTGTAGCCTTTCACTTTGATTTTTACAACTGTAAAAACCCAAGTAAACACACTATAATCTTTCTGTGTGACTCTAGTTTTGACACAATGTAGCTGGTCATTATCACACTTGTATTATAAACAAATATTACTTGTGTTTTTACAGTTAAACCAATTTAATAAAATTGTTGAGGCTGAAATTCCTAAGGTCCATAGCCGCGAAGAAGACGAAGAATCACAATAATTATTTTTATAACTACACAATATAAATACTATAATAGCTTCAATAAAAATGTTTTCTCTCTCTGAAATTGTTTTAAAATTTAGAATTTGGAAAGCAATTAAGTAAAGATATATTTTCTATTTTTAATGTTGATTGATGAGTTATGTAAAGATGATGCAATATAAAATAACTTTTAATCGCTTTCTCATTTAGCAAAATAAAAATAAACTGTTGAGAAAGTGATTACATGTTACTTTATATTTCTATTTTCTGAATTTTCTGGAGATGCATATTTCTCTAATACTAAAATATTTATCATAAAATAATAATCGGTGATATTGAAAACCAAAAATCCATTGGAATGTTTTTGTACCTCTTCAATTTCTTGTATAAAATCAAAAGATATATTTTAAAGATGAATCTTATATTTCTTGCAGAAAGGCTTCTTATATATAATCAAAAGGCATGTTTTTGTAACTAATCTGTCCAAAATTTATGGCATTCATTTGATCGTTTTGTTTCATAGACAAATTGAAATAAAACAAAATAGAGAATACTGGACAATACTCCAGTATATTCAAAATGTACCACAAAGTAAACGCTTCCACAATTAAACATTCAAAATAAAGAAAGCTTTGCCTCTTCGAATTTCGTTTACTCAATTTCATTCTGTTCATTCTGTTGACAATTCCAGTTTCATCAAAAATACGGTGACAATAAAATCTATAGACATGTTTTTGTATCTAAAGATATCTCTTCTATTTCTTGCTTAAAGCCTTTTTTATACAAAATCGACAGAACAGTTGTTGTATCTAAATAAATTTCTTGTAAAAAGCCTTGATGAACATGTTTTTGTCTTCGATTTTTTTGTGCAAAAAGTTCTTGTATAAAATCGATAAACATGTTTTTTGTTTCGAAAGATATCTCTTCTATTTCTTGTATAAGAATCAGTAGATATATTTTTGTATTTAAAGTTGTCTCTTATATTTCTTGTATAAAGACTTCTTATATGCATGTTTTTGTAACTAATCTGTCCAAAATTTATGGCATTCATTTTATCATCTTGTTTCATATACAAATTAAATTAAAACAATATAGACAAATCTTAACCTCTTCGAATTTCATTCCCTTAATTTCATTGTGTTGACAATTCCTAGAAATGCCAGTTTCATCAAAAATACGGTGACAATAAAATCGATAGACATGTTTTTTGTATCTAAAGATGTCTCTTCTATTTCTTGTTTGAAGCCTTTTTGTACAAAATCGATAGACCAGTTGTTGTACCTAAATAAATTTCTTGTAAATAGGCTTGATGAACATTATTTTGTCTTCGATTTTTTTGTGCTAGATGCTTTTGTATCGGAAGATATATTTTCTATTTTTTGTATAATACAAAATATATACAAAATATATGTTTATAAACCAAACTTGATCTCTTTGAATTTCATCCTCCTGATAAGTCCTAGAGGTGCATAACCCTAATACTACCTGTTTCATCAAAAATTCGGTAGCAATCAAATCGATAGACATGTTTTTGTACCTTCTATTTCTTTCATAAAGGCTTTTTGTACAAAATCGATAAACCAATTGTTTTATCTAAATAAATTTCTTGTAAAAAAGCTTGTATAAAATCGACAAACATGTTTTTGTTTCGGAAGATATTTTGTCTATTTCTTGTATAAAAGCTTCTTATATAAAATAGATAGATTTTTTTTAGTATCTAATCCTTCCAAAATGTTTGTTCATAGACAAACCTTCACCTCTTCGAATTTCATCCTGCTGATAAGTCCTAGAGATGCATATTCCTAATATGTACTTGTATTTTCTTCAAAAATGCGTTGATTTTGGAAACAAAAAAATCCATAGGAATGTTTTTGCATCTAAAGATATCTCATTTATTTCTTGTATAATGTTTTAGTATAGAAGGATATCTCTTCTAATTCTTGTATAAAAGCTTCTTAAATAAAATCGATAGATATGTTTTAGTATCTAATCCATCCAATATTTTTGTTTGTAGACAAAACTTGACTTCTTCGAATTTTATCCTGCTGATAAGTCCTAGAGATGCATATTCCTAATACTTACATTTTCATCAAAATTGCATTGATTTTGGAAACAAAAAAATCCATAGGAATGTGTTTGCATCTAAAGATATCTCATTTATTTCTTGTATAATGTTTCTGTATCGAAGGATATCTCTTCTATTTCTTATATAAAATCGATAGATATGTTTTAGTCTCTAATCTATTCAAATTTTATGTTACAGACCAACCTTCACCTCTTCGAATTTCATCTTGCTGATGAGATGCATATTCGTAATTCATCAAATATTTTGGAAATCCATAGGAATGTTTTTTTTATATATCTAAAGATATCTATTTTATTTCTTGTCTAAAAGCTCTTTGAATAAAATCGATATACAAGTTATTGTAAAAAAATCTTGTAAGAAGACTTGTATAAAATCGATTAACATGTTTTTCTCTTCTTATTTTTGTGAAAAAGATTCTTGTACAAAATTTGCTGATAAGTTCCAGAGATGCATAAATCCTAATACTTAAATTTTCATCAAAAAGGCGTTGATTTTGGAAACAAAAAATCTAGAATATTCTTGTATCTAAAGATATCTCTTCTATCTATTTTTTGTCTAAAAGCTTTTTGTATAAAATCGATAGGCAAGTTATTTTATCTATAAAGACATTTCTTGTTAAAAAGGCTTTATACAAGCCTTTCATAACAACATTTCGATAAACATGTTTTTGTCTTCTAATTTTTGTGAAAAAGGTTCTTCTGCAAAATTCATAGATAGACATGTTTTGTTATCTAAAGAAATGTCTTCTATTTCTTGTATAAAGGTTTCGTATGTATTTAAGATTTGATCAAAAAGCATCAGTTATATTTAAAAATTTTAATTTATAATTTAGTTTGGCTATTAGAAAACTGTCTTCTTCATCAAGGCAAAAATTGCTAAACGATAAGATAAATATCTACATTGTTCCTCTAAAAATATATAAATCTAAAGTTCTAGAAGTACTTTGAGTTAAATTATATAAGTGTATAAGGTAACAAAATATTGATTGATTCCAAAGTCTTAAGCTGTTAATCACACATTAATTAATTCTTGAAGCTTTTTTTCGAACCTGTACCTTTTGTGACCTTGACTGTCTTCGAAAGTGGTCTGCACTCGCCAATTGTCACAACATCTCCAATCTCCAATCTCCACATCCCTAAAGCATGGCAAAACATATAATGCGATGTTTCTTTTCAAAACCATTGTATTTCTTAATGTAGTGCAGGCAATCACGCCTGATGGCGATTGTACGCTGCATCTTCATCTTCTGTACCATACCAGTTAAGATCATGCCAAGAATGGATACAATTGCAGTGAATGGGAATTTCTTGTCAATGTAGCGTCCTTCAATTGCCTCTCTAGGACTTGTAATTGAGACACAATAACTAAAAGTTTTAGTTTGATAATGACTAGCTTATAGTCGATACTATAGTCACTGTAATTTTTAAAAATATAGTAGTAAAAAGTTTTTATGCCTCAAATTCAAGTCATTCAAGATGTACCACGAAGTAAACGCCCCTACCATCAAATATTTGCCTCTCTAGGAGTTTTGAAACCTACGCTCTTGTCGTGCCTCAGGAACTTCTTCTTAATCCCCCAGGCCTTTGGGTTGGAGAACACGATTCTCTGTTTTTGGAAAGATTTTTATGTGTTTGATCCGCCATGTTGACACCATAAAAGATTTAAACTTTTAGTGGGAACATCTTTAAAAATAATAAGAAGAAGAAGAAGTGGCTCAGAATCAAGTGTTGTAAACGATTAACTACAACAGCTATTGGTCTTGTTATTTCTGGTCGCTCCTATCATCATACAATTTGGTATGTCATTAATTTAAAAGTTATAGTTATTTTTTGATACTTTTGCCATATGTCATATGTCATATCTGTCATCCTACCAATGTCATAGGTCATATGGCAAAAGTACAGGTTTGATACAGCCGATATAATAGTTATAATATATTATAAATAAGATAGATGACAACGGTATAATAACAGTTAGAAGATATGACAGATATGATATATTGTGGATACAACAAATAAAAAAGAAGATGTCAAATAACAGATAATTAATAAAAAGCACGATAAGTTATTAAATATGATGCATAGGACAAATACGTCATATTTTGAACGTATTTTATGTGACAGATGATATAATGACAATAGAACCAATGACATGATAAATATGACGACAGATGCGATAATTGGAAGATAAAATAAAAGTAATGTGAGAGAAGATCAGATAAAATAAATTATATGACAGAAATAGCCAGATATAACATATGATTAGGTAATAAATTATGGCAAATATAATAAATGCGTTCAAGACTGATTTGACAAATGTGTGTCAAATTTTGGAAGTATATAATGTGTCAAATATGACAGCTGATATAGTGGCCATAGAACCACTGACATGGCAAATTTGATAGATAGATACGATATGGTGGTAGATTTAAAAGTTCTAAGAAGGCATAAGATCAGAAGAGACCACTGATATGACATATAACAGAAATGACACATGACACAAATGACATATATAACATATAATTTATCAAAGAATACGATACAACACGACAAATATAATAGAACCAACAGGACAAAAATGTGTGTTTTTAGAAATTTTTAATTTATACTTCTCCAACTTTGTTGTGAGAAAAATGGTAGGCGTCAAAATTAAACACTTGGTTATGAAAAGGTGACTTTCTTCAGAAATACGTTTGTAAATTCATTATCCGACGTAATAAATAAATGAAATTTAGTCTAATTATAGCTAATAAATTGTTTTTTAGAAATTTTTAATTTACTCTTTTCTAACATTGCTGTGAGAAAAATGGCAGACGTCAAAATTAGAAACTGGGTTATGAAAGCCTGACTTTCTGCAGAAATACGTTTGTATATTCATTATCCAACGAGATAAATAAATGAAATTTAATTTAATTATGTCTAATAAGTTGTTTATTAAAAAAAAATTAATTTACACTTTTCCAACTTTGTTGTAAGAGAAATTGAAGGCGTCAAAATCAAACACTTGGTTATGAAAGCCTGAATTTCTGCAGAAATACGTTTGTTTATTTATTATACAACGAGATAAATAAATGAAATTTAGTTTAGTTATAGCTAATAAGTTTTTTTGGAAATTTTTAATATATTCTTTTTCAACTTTGCTGTGAGAAAAATAGCAGGCGTCAAAATTAAACACGTGGTTGTGAAAAACTGACTTTCTGCAGAAATACGTTTGTATATTCATTATCCAATGAGATAAATAAATGAAATTTAGTTTAGTTATAGCTAATAAGTTGATTTTTTAAAATTTTTAATTTATATTTTTCTAAATTAGTTCTAAGAAAAATGGCAGGTGTCAAAATTGAACACTTGGTTATGAAAACCTGACTTTCTTCAGAAATACGTTTGTATATTCATTATACAACGAGATAAATAAATGAAATTTAGTCTAATTATAGCTAATAAGTTGTTTTTTTAGAACTTTTTAATTTACACTTTTCTAAGTTTGCTGTGAGAATAATGGCAGACTTCAAAGTTAAAAACTGGGTTATGACAACCTGACTTTCTTCAGAAATACGTTTGTATATTCATTATTCAACGAGATAAATAAATGAAATTAAGTTTAGTTATAGCTAATAAGTTTGTTTTTAGAAAGTTGTAATTTATATTTTTCTAACTTTGTTGAGAAAAATTGCAGGGGCCAAAATTAAAAACTGGGTTAGGAAACCTGATTTTCTCCCGAAAATGTGTGTAAATAAATAAATCGAAGGTATATGAATACGGCAACTGGAAGATGTTAGATATGACAGTTTTCTAAGATTCTACATCTTACAGTTCACAAAAGACATATGTTTTGGGTTTAAACGACAAAAATTAAATAATGTAAAAAAATAGCCTCATTTGCAGACACGCGTTTCGATGTTTCAGTTCTCTTCAATAGGGTTTATTTATAACTGTGTTGAAAAACACGCTTTAATATTAACTACACTTTTTTTGTTTATATTTTAAGCAACTAATTCGTTATTAATTTTTTAATACAATTTTATTTGCCGTTGGTGAATACAATTTTGGGATATTATTAATATCCTACACCAATAAAAATAGCATAATTTTTACTTGCAGTAGATTTTCGCTTTTGATATGGTTTTGGTATGAAACTCATAAAGTTCATTAATTTCGGTTTTGCTCACTTTAAGACAATTCTATTAATTAGAATTAAGAAACAAGGAATTGATTTAATAAACTCTTCCACTAAGAGTTGATTTTTTTTCTGTTACAGATACAATATACGTTTTATTATCGTGCTAATATATTACAAAACAAGTCTTAGTGGAATTATGATTATGCTGGAATAATCACGATATTCTTAACTGATTGAGATTGATTATCTCAATATTTATTTGGTCTTAATTTCTTGATTATTTTTTTAATGCTGGTAAATTAAATGTATTTTGTAATTAAATCAAGTATCTTTTCTACTGAATCAAGAGCAATCGCCAAATGTAATAAGTGTAAATGTGCGAAAATACTAGCTAAACTCGTATATATTGAATTATTACTATTAATTCAATTTAAACGTAATCAATATCTATATAAATGCAAGTGTTCACTGAATTGTGTAGATAATCGTGATTTAGATTACAGTTTTCTACATAGTTGATTCGTGATTTTCCCGTTAGGGGTTGCACCGTACGGTGGCGCCCTCGGTGGCGAAACCGTTGAACTTCTAACGGGGTCGGATCGATGATAGCGGATGATAAAAGCGCGCGTTATTCGAACCTCCTGTGCGTCTTGTGGGAAAACGAAGAGTATGATTAAAACATACCGGGCGTTAATAATTTACGCGCAGGAATTCAGGAAGGCAACCAGAATGAAATTAATTTACATAATTACCGTCTGTTTGTTCGTAATTTATTAATTGGCGGCCGGGACGCGCGTAAAACAGGTTCCCTCCCGAGAAACGGCGCGAGCTTTAACGGTAAAGCCAATCTGAAAAAGGGCATTCGAATCCCGGTGGCATAAATCCACAATCCGGCCGGTGTCATATGCTGAGCGATTATGATATTGCCGTTGACTTTTACGAGTTTTACGATGTGTTTAATGCACATAACAGTCACGGAATTGGTTTTATGGCGTCGTAAACCAGTCGTAAAAGCGCGCATGTGCCGATAACCGGCCGCCAAAAGCTTTGATCTGAAACGACCATCCGACACTTAAAAGCTCGTAAAATCGGGCTACTACAACTTGTTAGTCGCGCGCCCCCTTTTAATAAATGAATTACCTGGGTTTTTATGGCTCTATCCGCGTACCTGTATTTCGCGAGGCCCAATTAAGCCCGCTTAGGCTTCGTGACTATACGTCGTGTATAGTTTGGTTTTGAAAATAATACGATATGGAACTCGCTTCGCCTCGGGGAAGGTATCAAAAAGCGTTGTTATTATAATAATAATCACATGCGCGAGTGGCGGCAGGAATAATAAATCATCTTGCGATCCGCCTGCTCGGCCGGTCAGTCATCTGACTGATTTATCGATCCGAGTGTCGGCCTTCTTTTTCGATTTTCCCCACGATGTATCCGTTTTTTTCGCCCCCTCTCTCTCTCACGAGAAAATTAAAACAACCCACAACCCTCGCTCCTAAGTTCGTCGCGAAAAAATTTGAAGCGCAGAAGAAGAAGAAGAAGACGAAAAAAATGGCAAAATCTCCTGACCCGGTCCCCTGCGCTTGTTCCCACATCGTTTTCTTGCAGCAATCAGCACGTTTGTGTGAGGCCACAAGAGTAATGGCCGCTCACAGGCCGCCACGGACATTGATAAATTATCAGCAGTTTGAAAATAGTCGGACTTCATTTACCCACGAGCGCTTCGAATTCCACATTTCCTGGCGTGGAGCGTGCCCAGTTCGGAAACGTTTTCTTTCGATTGTCTTATCTAAATGGCTCTGGTAATTATGCTTTTTTATCGGACTACGAGATTTCTGATTCTTTACACCCAAGTAGGACTGCTTTCGTCGTGTGTAATATGCCAATGCTATATATGGAATACCACATGGTGCAATGAAAGTAAAGACTGAAAAAAATATTTTTGTAGATAAGGTCTTCTAATTAAATCATAATTCCTTCATACCTTTACCTTTTTTTGTTGTAATGTTCCTGATATTTTGAATGCTATTAAAAAAAGTGATGTCGCCATGATAGTACTTCTAGTTTCATCATTTTTCCACAAAAACACGTGATCAAAATACCAAGTAAAATAAATAGTAGTACGTACATCAGACTGTACTGATGTAACTATACATGAGTCTATTCTTTTAAGACCAATACTAACATTAACCTCCCGATGGACAGACTGTTCAATCCTGAAAATTAATATTATCTGATTTTAAAATAAGACACTTGTTTGGTTTCATATTGGTATATTCAGTTTTCTGACACGTGTTTCGGTCAAGTTCGACTCTGGACTTTCCTGCAATTAACACAATAACATAAATAATGTAACACTACCTTCCTTATTTAGTTAATTTTGTAATTACTTTGAGAATGGTCGTCATTGAACGAAACACGTGTCAGGAAACTGAAAATATCAATATGAAACCAAAGTGTCTTATTTCAAAATCAGATAATATTCTATTTTCGTTTTATCAAGAGTGTAGTGAGCAAAGTATTTACCTTCCTGGAAATTAAGATTAGAAATTGTGATGTAGCTATAATAATATTCATTAGACGCAAAAATTCTGATTTCTTTCTCTTTTTTGAAGATTTGCTTTTATTTTAGGATTTTTCTTACTGCGACTATATTAATTAGTTGAAGTAATAAAATATTGAACGAAAATTGGCATAGCTTAATGTACTTTTTGACCATGAAGTGATTAATTCATTGCCGCTACTAAAAATGGGAAAATATTGCTAACCTTCTGTGTTAAGCTTGATGGGGTTCATTCAAAGCGTCTACTTTCTGTGTTCTATGAAATCATATAAGGGCTTCTGTTAGGAATGGTGATATAAAGAATTTGATAGTAAATGAATTAAGCGAATGTAAACTTTACAAAAACGTTCGAGTAGTTTCGCAACTTATTTCAGAGAGGGCGCTGTTAAAAGCGTCAAATTTCTGATCCTAGTTTTTAGTTCTCTTTAATTCACAATTTTAACATCACACCAATGAACAGAGTTCAATATTAACTGTCAGTATGACAGAAACAACATTTCATAAACTGAAATAAAAATGCAAAATCAAATAAAATCAGCATCATGTTTGTTATGGATAAATGCAGAAGAAGCTGGGCAAGAGTGGAAGATCATCATAGGTCATCATAAACTGAAATAAAAATGCAAAATCAAATAAAATCAGCATCATGTTTCTTATGGATAAATGCAGAAGAATCTGGGTAAGAGTGGAAGATCATCATAGGTGAACTAACTCCATTTCATGTGCGGTTAAAATTCATTTCAAGTTTTGTATGTATATAATATTTAGACCACTTTTGTTAGCACATTGAATAAAGCTAATAAACATTAAACATTAAATAAATTTATAGATAATCTTCCACTCAAACTTGTAATAATGTACGAAACCATTAACAGAAGTAAAAATATGTGTGTCGATCAAATGAAAGTGAAGAGACAGAAATGCTTCAGTAGGTTCACGACATATTTCAGAGAGGGCGCTGTTATCACCATCAAATTTCTGACTCAATTTTAGCATGTAATAATAATAATAATAATAAGTCCCAATCTCTTTATATCTTTCGCTGAATATTTGGTTTTTATTTTTTAATAGTTATTTGGCAATGTACTTAAAAAAGTTGCATTAAAGGTATGACTTCATCTCATCATTTATTCTGCGAGAGAGAAAATGTTTTCAGGAAATTTTGACTTACTTAACCATTGTGTTTACTTAAAATTTTGGATCAAAGGTATGTCTTAACCTCACCAAGGAAGTCCGGTGCGCCTCAGGTAAAACCCTCTTCACTGAGATAGCAAATCCGTAGCTCCGTTTTGAGAGTTCGGTATTCCATAACTGAGATTACAATCCTAACCTCATCATTGATTCTACGCGAGGAAGACGGTTCCAATAAATTTTGAAATTCCTAACCATTGTGCTATTTGTTAATTTTGTATCAAATTTATGTCTTATTTGCCTCATCATCAATCTAAATATTGCATCAAATGTTTGTCTTAATCTCATCATTTATTCTGCGAGAGAGAAAATGTTTTCAGGAAATTTTAGCATACTTAAACATTGTATTTACTTTAAATTTTGGATCAAAGGTATGTCTTAATCCCACCAAGGAAGTCCTGCGTGGTTCAAGTAAAACCCTCTTCACTGAGATAGCAAATCCGTAGCTCCGTTTTGAGATCTCGGTAGTCCATAACTGAGATTACAATCCTAACCTCATTGATTCTATGCGAGGAAAACCGTTCCAAGAAATTTTGAAATACCTAACCATTGTGTTGATTTCAAATTTTGCATCAAATGTATGTCTTAATGTCATCATTTATTCTGCGAAAGAGAAAATGTTTTCAGGAAATTTTAACATACTTAACCATTGTGTTTACTTAAACATTTTTGATCAAAAATATGTCTTAACCTGATCAAGGAAGTGCTGAGTGGTTCAGGTAAAACCCTCTTCACTAAGGTAGCAAATCCGTAGCTCCGTTTTGAGAGCTCGGTAGTTCATAACTGAGATTACAATCCTAACCTCATCATTGATTCTACGCGAGGAAAACGGTTCCAAGAAATTTTGAAATTCCTAACCATTGTGTTGATTTCAAATTTTGTATCAAATTTATGTCTTATTTGCCTCATCATCAATCTAAATTTTTCATCAAAGGTATGTCTTAATCTTATCATTTATTCTGCGAAAGAGAAAATGTTTTCAGGAAATTTTAACATACTTAACCATTGTGTTTACTTTAAATTTTTTATCAAAGGTATGTCTTAACCTCATCAAGGAAATCCGTCGTGGTTCAGGTAAAACCCTCTTCACTGAGATATCAAATCCGTAGCTCCGTTTTGAGATCTCGGTAGCGCATAAACGAGATTACAAGCTTAACCTCATTATTATTTCTACGGGAGGAAAATTGTTCCAAGAAATTTTGAAATACCTAATCATTGTGTTTGTTTCAAATTTTGTATCAAAGGTGTATCTTATTTGCCTCATCATTCATTCTACAAGAAGAAAGAGGTTTTCAACTATTGTGTTTACTTTAATTTTTTTTATCAAAGATATGTCTTAATGTCATGATTTGTTATACGAGAAGGAAAATGTTTTCAAGAGACTTTTTAAACTCTTAGATATTGTCTTCACTGCAAATCTTGTATCAAAAATTTGTCTAAATCTCAACAACTACGAATAGAGGAAGAGGAAGACCACTAGAAAACTGGGAGAACAATGTAATAAAGGCACTGTAAGAGAAATGGGCACAAGAGGGGCAGAAAAAGTTGCTAAGAACAGAAAAAACTGATAGAGAGTTATCAAGAGGTAAAGGTTACATATATATCTTAAATAATTTTCCCTGTAATTGGATGTTTTGTATCTGTTGGGAAATAAATGGATATTATATTATTATCTATTCTTGGAGAGGAAAATGTTTTCAAGAAATTTTTTCTTTTTAAATTTACTATTGGTAACTATTGGCTTTACTTCAAATTTTGTGTGAAAGGTATGTCTTAATCTCATCATTAACTCCACGGAAGTAAAAATGTTTCTATATCTTGAATTTTGGCGGTGTTCACGTAGTACATTTTTAATGAATACCAGAAAAAAGCTGTCTGGGGGAAGTTCCTACTATTCCTGATCATGCCCCGAAAATGAAGTATAAAGTTCCAATATCCTTATGATTTCTAGAAAAAAGCCATTTATTCAGTGAAATGACTGAGATTAGGCGATAAAACGTTTTTTTGTTATTCAAAAATGTTTCTAGCAAATTTTGACATTGTTAACTATTGTGATTACTTTAAATTTTGTATCAAAGATCATGACACGTTCTGAAATTTTGAAAATCTGAACTAATGTGTTTAATAAATTTGATACTTGTTGTGCTACATTCTTGATGGAACCAAATTTTCATATTGGGAGAAGTAATACACTTGTTATGTTCCATGTGTTTAGTTCAAATTTTGTATCGAATGTATACATTTTACATTTTTGATAATGTTAACTATTGTATTTACTTAAGATTTTGTATCAAATATCATCACTTATCCTACGAGAGGAAATATGTTTTCAAGAAATCTTGAAATTCTTAACTATTGCATTTAGTTCGAATTTTTTATTAAAGGTCCTCATCTCATCATTCATTCTACGAGAGGAAAAATGTTCTTAAGGAATTTTGTGGTTACTTCAAATTTGACTTCAAACCTATGACTTAATCTAATCTGGGAAGTCTGTCCCGAAAATTCTTAATGTTTTTAGTTCAAATTTTGTATCAATAGTATAAATTTTACATTTTTGATAATGTTAACTATTGTATTTACTTTAGATTTTGTATCAAATATCATCACTTATCCTACGAGAGGAAAAATGTTTTCAAGAAATCTTGAAATTCTTAACTATTGCATTTAGTTCAAATTTTGTAACAATGGTCCTCATCTCATCATTCATTCTACTAGAGGAAATCTGTTCTTAAGGAATTTTGTGTTTACTTCAAATTTGGCTTCAAACCTATGTTAATTTGGAAAGTCTATGCACGAAATTCTTATTCAAATATCATCACTCATTCTACGAAAGGAAAAATGTTTTGTGGAACTTTTGAAATTCAGAACTATTGCATTTAGTTCAAATTTTGTATCAAAGGTCCTCATCTCATCTTTCATTCTACGAGAGGAAAAATATTCTCAAATATTTTGTGTTTACTTCAAATTTGGCTTCAAACATATGTTAACTTGGAAAGTCTATGCAGGAAATTCTTAACCATATTTAAAGCATTTTGCAAAAATAATTTCATATGGCATTTAGGGAATTTCAAAAAATTACTGAGTATGGTTCACCCTATCATTGCTTTTCATAAAGTTTCTTTGTATATTGTGACCAATTCAGCAATTATTAATATATTTATTTCATAAAATGAGAAGAAATGAGTTTTTTGTTTGAATTTTAAACTCCTAAATTGTTGAATTTTGTGTCAAACAAGTTTTTGGTTAATAATGTTACAAGAAACAAACAAATTAATTTCGTGAGTAAAATTTTGGACACCTAGCTTTCTTACTAACAACTTGTATAATATTCTTATTATTTTTTATGATTTTTGTCCTTTTTTGCTTATCATATTTTTGTTTGCGTATTGTGGCCAACTTACCATTTGTTTTAGAGCATGAATAGATCATCGAAGATTTAAAGCAGTACAAATATTTATAGTATGAAGTATTTAATTTCAAATGTATCGAAGTAGAAATTTTTCAAGAATATCACAAATAATTTTAATACATTCAGGATGATCAAAATTTGAAATATCATGTCCATATCAGGCATATATTTACAGATTTGCAAAATTTAAGTAGATTATTGAGATTTAAAGTAAAAAAAAATGTCTAAGGGCATAAACTAGAAAAATTCTAAGGTCTTTACAAATGTTTCTAAACTTTTATGATGAGGAAATTTTGAAATCCTGGCAAATATCATGTTGATATTAGGTATATATTTACAGATTTGCAAAATTTGAAACTCTCCATTTGTTTTAGAAAATGAGTAGATCATTGAAGTTTTATAGCAATACAAATATTTATAGTATGAAGTAGAAAAGTTCCAAGAATATATAACAAATGATATTAGAACATTCAGGATGATCAAATTTTGAAATCTTGGCAAATATCATCTATATCAGGCATTTACAGATTTAGAAAATTTAAGTAGATTTTTGAAATTTGAAGTAAAAACATGTCTAGAGTATAAAGTAGAAAAATTATATCTAAGATCGTAACAAATGTAAACTTTTATGATGAAGAAATTTTGAAACCCTGGCAAATATCATGTTGATATTAGGCAAATATTTATAGATTTGCAAAATTTAAGTTTTGAAGAAAAACAAATATTTAAATAATAAAGTAGAATCATTCCAAGAATGTAACAAATGGTATTAAAACGTTTAGAATAAGGAAATTTTCAAATTTCAAATTTGAAATATACATTTATAGCTTTACTTCAAAAGTTGAAGTTTTAAAGTGAAATAAATGTCTAGAGTATAAAGTAGTACGTTTCCAAGAACGTAAAAAATGTTATTAAAATCTTCAGGATGAAGAAATTTTGTAATCCTGGCAAATATCATGTTGATATTCACATATTTTCAAGGTCGAATTGTGAAGTATAAATTAAAATAAATGTATTACGTAGTGAAGCTCTAACAACGTAGCAAATGTCACTGAAAACATTCTTGATGAAAAAACTCTGAAAACTGATCGGTCAAAACAGTACACAAATGTTTGAACAAAAATTTAATTTATCATCTGTCATCTCTAATCTATTTATGTCATAATTTCATCATTGCCTTTAACATATTCAATATTGATCAGTTTTATTTTCTCATTCTACAATCCAGTTACATTACTTTTGCCATTTATCAAGAGCCATCTATCATTTGTCATCTGAATTTGCTATCTCTTATTCAATATATATCATCTGCCGTCTATGATTAATTAATTGTCATCATGTGTCATCTGTCACAATATGAGTTATAAATCATTTGTTATTTTCCTATTACGAATTGTTTTTATCTGATTAAATCGCAAATATAAGAATTGTTCTTCTATGAAAACCTTGCAAATATTGAAATAAATTGATTTGAATCCAGACGCCTAAGCTAATGCACAACTAAATATAACACAACTTAAATATAAATGTTAAAGCAAAAAATTGTACTGGATAACTTTATTTACATAATCATAAGAAAACAATGCGGATAGTAACAATTGCAATTAATAAAGCAATTTAATTAATTTAGTAGAAAGATTATATATTTTTATTAACTGAAGCGATTAAAACACACTTAAACGATATTATTAATCAGCGTAAAAAGAAAATATCAATTACATCATTAATTGTGTTTGTATACTAATAAAAATACTTTTTATGATTGATTAACCTAACCCTACGTTCAGCAACCACCTGTTGCACGAAGCGACACCTCGCGGAGTTCCGGTGAACGCGTAGCTTCCCTGCTCAACCAACGCGCGGCGCCACCGTGTTCAAAATACGCTAATACGCGATTTTCCTCCGCAGCAACTATTTCGTAATTCTTAAGCATATATAAGCAAGTTGCGATTAACATTAGCATTTTATTTTAATTATCCACCCTATGTATTGATATTTATTTTCTTGGTAATGTAGTATGAACGAAATCATAACTTGGAAGGAGTTAATCTAGTGGAATTAATGCTGCGAAGCGCGGGGTGCCGAATAATTGAATGCCGTTATGACAAAAGAGTACGAAATGAGTCACTTGTGACAATGTTTTTTGTTTACAAGGCTACAATTAATTGATTATTATTTTGTACATTTTTAAATAAGGATTTGAGAAAACACGTTGTATAATTTAAACATTTCTAGATTCTATTTGCAAATAACACCTACGAATGAATAACTTTCTTATCTGGATACATCGTTGTCATGCAGCATGATGAATACGTCATCAGATGACTGTTCTTCGGGGGGGGACATGTTTGTGTAGTTGCGGTCGGGAATTTATTGGTCTTTGCCTACGCATCTGCTATATTATTATGATAATAAAGTTGGAACGGTGGTCTCGGCGCCTTTTGCTATCTTAAATCTCGCCGTCTTGTTACGGCATGTGGCAAAAACACCTTCACATATTTCATTTGGGATATTAAAAACTACTTTTTGCATTTGTTTATTGTTGGAATAATAAATATTTTGTTTGTTGTTGATGTCAATAATAAATACAACACGTTGGTTTGTATTCGTGATGTCATAGACAATAGGATTTCGTCAGTAGGTCACTCGAAGAATACAAACAAAAGAGATATCGATTAATAAATTATATTTATAAATATTTCCTGGTAACGGAGATTACAAATCAAAGCACTTGTGATGTAGATAACGTTATTTCAAGTCCCGAGCCACTTGACCCTATTTTAATACAACTATGTGGAAGACTCGTCGAGATAAGATTAGCGGCAGGTGCACTGTACATTCTAATAACGATTGCGTTTATACTCATAGTCCTTTGTAATCTTCGGTTAGTTTTCTCAGGATGTAATCCATCGCTGGTGGATTATCAGCTGGTACCTAAAATATAAGAAAAATGTTGGTCAAAATTTTTCTAAAATTAATGTGGATACATTTTGATACGGTATTGGTATTAATTAGTACTAATTGATATATTTATAGTACCTTTAGTTTTAAAAGTCAAATAGTACCTTTGGAAAATATGATTGTGGGGGCTTTAATTGATATATTGATATATTTATAGTACCTTTAGTTTTAAAAGTCAAATAGTACCTTTGGAAAATATGATTGTGGGGGCTTTAATTAAGTGAAATATTTTTAACAGAACAAATTGTAAAATTAACCTGTACCATCTATTTTAGTACTTTTAACCGGGAAATTATTTTTGAAAGTAATGTACTCGTGCTTCAGATATCTTAGGCGTAAGCGGGAAGTGGCTATTATAGTATGCGAAATACGAATAAAATATTTATGACTTTTGGGCAATGTTTAGAAATGTTTTTTTTTTTAATTTTTACCATATGGCCTGCTCGATTCACCCAGTACAATCCCAAATTTCCCAACTGCTTCACGTAGCCTTCGTAAATGCCGCCAACACTCATTGCTTTCCTTGGAGTTTTTGGCCACTCATTGCTTTGGGTCCATTGCAGCCTATCTACCCATAGGACGGTACCTACATTGATGATTCACGTTATTTAAATGTTAAAAAAAATAAATGAAAAGTTTTATTATACCAGGAGTATCCACGATCAGGTCCAGTTGACCTGTGAAGACATATACTTTGATGTCTGTGGTGTTGAGTAGGATTTCCACTAGAACAAAAATTATCGATAAGTACTACAACAAATTTAATTAACAATTCGTACTAAGGAACTACACATATTGTAAAATGCCAAAACTAAAAAGTATAAAAAAACTGAAGGAAAAACTTGTAGATGATTTTCCACTCAAACCTATAGCCTTTCCTCCACTGATACAGTACATCAGCTTTGGATACATATATTTAGAAGTTATATGTTTATTTTCCCTTTATTTTGGGAATAGCTTTATCGTGACGTTAACATTATCATTATTTTGTTTTAGTAAGTTAGATTAAATTATAGTATTTTATTTTAGTTTCTTCAAAGAAACTTTCCAGATTAGGTTAGGGTGTAAATTCATACCTATGTCAGTAACTGGTTTCATGAAATCCCCACTTAGATAACTGAACGTAGGGCTGCTTTGGGCACCCCACCTCACATTTAGACCCAGAGCTGTTTTCACTTCATTATTCATGATGGCATCGAGCTTTACGTCATCTTCATCTCTTGTAGCTGGTTTAGCCACTGGCCCGCGTTTACCTAAATCAATAAATCAAACACTATCACAATGATGAACCTTCTAGTAGTTCTTCAAATCCTCAAGAAATACTGTTCAACTATTTTAATACTGTACCTTGAATATGTTTGACGCCAGTCTTTCCAAACCCTTTGATCTTCTTGAGCACGTTGTAGAAGTCGACGTTGTAGGCGACGTTCATGATCACGTACTCCGTGTAACTCCACTGATCGGTGGCCTCCTCGTATTTACCAGCGTCCAAGAATTCCTTCGTTTTGAGAGCGGCCATTTCGATCTGATCGTGTCCCTTCTGATCGACGGCGCCCTACGTTTCCGGGTGTTAATCGGGTTTTTAATTTACGTTCGCTATTGTGCTTACCAAGTGCAGCAAATAGGGGGCCCATGTGAGCACGGAATCGATCGGGGATACCCATGAGTCACCTAGAGCGATCCCCTTCAGGTTACTGTCGATGGTACCGGCTTTGACTTCCTAGATATATAAACAAATAATGATTTTGTACATTATTTTAATAATACCTGTGAAATAATCATGGTTAATTCGTCTCTGTAATCGGATGCGTGATTAGTACCCTTCTTTATTGGGATGTAATTCATCATACGGCCGTCAAAGCCTTCCCATCCCTCCACTTCCCCCTACTTCGAGCGACCATTGTCTTAAAATCGCCAACGCTTTAGCGTAATTTCAATTTTTTTAAAGAAAAGTTCTGCCCTTTTTCCATTCAGAACATATGGAGTCGTACTTTAAAGTAAAAAGCTCATTTACACACAGCTAAAGGACTAGTAAAACACCACATTTATTTATTTTACTACTACTATTACTACTACTACTACTACTACTACTGCTACTACTACTACTGCTACTACTACTACTACTACTACTACTATTAATCATACTGTGACCTATTTTTTTCATACAAAAACAAACTATGTAGTGACGGTCGCCACCAATTTTTTTTTAATTAAGTTTATTATTATTAGTTTATGTTTTTTATTTGAGGTTAAGATAAATAATTACCTTAAGTAAGACGAGAGCAAATTCCGCGGCCATTTTCCCGCCATAACTCTCTGCCGTGATGTACAAGGGCACTTTTTGAAATTCCGGTATCCTCTTGTAGAACTCCCTCATCAGTTCCACCAAATCCTCGGCGATCTGTTTGTTGTCCGTCGTCAGTTGTGAATAGCTGTCGACGTAACTGAATCCGGAGCCCACGGGATTGTCGATGAAGAGAACGTTGGCGTCCCTGACCCAGGTGTAGTTTCTTGGTTTGAGGTCCAGGTCAAGTGGTCCGAGCTCGGCGAAATTACCGTAGCCCGCTGATGATGCTCCAGGGCCTCCTTGCAGCCATATTATAAGGGGCCGTTCCGTGAAGGACGAAACGTCTGCGGTGGTGTAGTACAGCCACCAGAACATGTGCGCCCCTTTGTGCACGTCCACGTGGCCCCAGTCTTGGTCTCCGGGACCAAAACCTTCACGAGCTTTAGGAAAAAACATGAGTAAAATATTATATACTTAAACCGCAATGATTTTTGATTTATCTTGATGAATTAATGAAGTTTAACAGTAATACTAAAGGTTTTTCTTATTACTTTTTGTACTTTTTAAACTATCTTTTGTATTCAGATGATAACGTTTCAATGAATTATTACCGGGATTCCCTTCAGATATTATGGTATGTATTATTTGTTTCATGTTAGCAAATGTTTGTCAACTAAAACCAAACAAGTGTATAGAAAACGCATTTAAAGAAGAAAGCGAATGTTCGTAAACGTTCTTGAACGTAGGGAACAATAAAGTTACGTCATAGTGCAAACCGAATTATCAACAAAGTCTCTAAAGTAAATATGCGATTATTAAAAGTAATTATTAACATTAATAAAGATTTTTCTGATTTAAATATATATACCTAAACTTATTACATGTTAAATTTAGATTTCACTTAATTAAAACACATTAAATTTAGATGATAACTTTTCTAAAACCAAAATTCCCTCCAGATATGATTGTAAGGTGCTAAAGCACGAAATGTATTATTTGTTTTATGTTAACACCTTTTCCTCAACTACAATCAAATAAGTGTATAGGAAACGCGCTTACAAGAGCCATTACAAAGCGGACGTTCGTAAACGTTCGTGAACGCTGTGGAACAAGAAAGCGACGCAAGTGTGTAAAACGGAGTGGCGAAAGTAAATATGCAATTATTAAAAGTTATGATTATCGGTAATAAAACGAGCGGAATAAAAGGAAAACACAATTATTAAATTTAATTATGATCCCTGTCCGGCAAATTGTAACACATTCCTCCTTGTCAGGACGGAAGTCTGCGATTAGTGACCCGAGGGGGCGGAAGCCGGCCATTATTGTTTTCTAGAGCAGACAGCGGCAAAAAGATCGTTAAATGGTACACCGAGACTGTTTGTCTTATTAAAAACTATCACCGTGTTAAAAAAAAATACTTGTGAATAAAAAAAGATCAACTTTAGTCGTAAATATGGTATAAAAAAGAGACATTCTCATATTTTGGTTTGTGTTTTTTATTGTTGCTTGTGCCCTTACAAATAAACTAAGAGTTTGAGCTTGCAGATAGAAAATAATATTAAAGCTGCATTGCTTAGGTTCACGATAATTGTTTGTCCACCTTTTCTAAATCTTTTTTTGTCTGGAGAAATCACAAGTGAGTCTAAGCAATAATTGCTTTTTAAAAATTAGAAAATTGTTTTTATTTAATTTTTAATTAGAACAAGGAAAATATAAAAATGTATATAAATAATAGGAGCAATGCATTTAATCTCGAGTGCCTATTCGATAATACATAACAGCGGTGACTAATTTAGTAAGCTTTATCTGATAATGCTCAATTCCAAAACAAATAAAAAAAATAATCATCAAGTGGTTACCGCTGCTAAAAATTGATTACGGCCAAATTCGCTTATCTGATTACGGTCGTAATTAGAGCTAATGCATTTGTGTCAATTCTTAATCAAACAAAATTAATGTTAATGTGACATAAAATCGATATACTTGACATTTTTTATCAAATACTTCTTAAGTAGGGATCATCATTAATTTTTCTAATTTATAAACAAATTATAAATTAATAAATCAAATCATGTAAATTTTTTAATCATTCAATCACTATTAAAAGTTTATAGAAATATGAAAACATTCCCTTAATTACTAATAATCCTTACCTAGGGTAACTGCAATAATTCCTGCTAAAACCGTCAATACCTTCATATTTTTTGTGGTACTGATTTTAGACAGGACGCGCGCCAATATTTATACTGTAAGATAAGAGCTGATAATGATACGAATCGAGTTTGTACATTAGCATAGGCCCACATCCGTCCTAAGGCTAATTTTCTAAAATTAGTGAAAGTTAATTAGGAGCTTTATAAAAAAAAAATACCACTAAACGAATACGGGTTAGTAGATAAAGTTCAACAATTTTAGCATGTAATTGCAAACACTAATTACAGAAACAAATAAATAAATCTGACCAAATAATTAAAAGAAACCTAACAAGCTCATTTACATAAACATGAGTACATCAAAAAACACTACGAACTTTTTCTTCATTCATCACTTGGTGCAACAAAAAAACGTGGTGGAAGGAGCAACTGGTCAATAGCATTTTGTACATTATTTTGACCATACCAAAAATTTTAGATCCAAGAAGACCAGATATTTACTACAGATAAAAAAATGGGGGTGGTTTTATATCAGCACTAATTTAACAAAAATATATTAGGTCAACTAAATCAGGAATTTTATTTATGCCAGAAAAAAGTTACCTCTCTTAAAAATATATTATTAGCTTCCGAAACTGTACAGAATTTTAGTTTTTTTTTTACACTCTAACCTTTTCTTGAAATCATTTATTCTAATCTTAACAACCTGATGAATATTTTTTCCTATTTTTGTTTATTTTTCCCCCATTCTAAGCCATTTTGGTTTACAATAATCATGTACACTATAGTCCTGATTCATAATAACTCTTTCTACAAACTGGCTGTAGCTTCTTGTTCCAACAATAAATATTATCACTCTTAAATCTTAACCTTAAAAATTAAGTCAATACATTTTCATAATTCTTCTTACTTACCTGGAATGAATTTCATTTATCGCCCTAATTTTCAAAAATGTATCACAAAGTAATGGCTTCAAGTTGATGCTTTTTACCTTATTTTATTTGGTCATTTTTTATCTTCACAATGTGATCTGTAATCCAAGTTATTAACTTTCTTATGAATACATAAATAGGTTCCGAAATTGTATTTTCTAGATTCGTTTCTAACTTCTTCTTGAAAACTATTGAGCTTAATCGTATTAATCTAATAAATAATCTTAACTATTTTCTGTTACCTACTTCCTTATTTTGAGCCATTTCCTTAATAACAACAAGGTAGACTATAGTCTTCATTCTTGCAAACGATTTCTTTAAACTGTAAACATTTTTATTCTTTATTATTTAATTGATTAGTAAAGTTTTCGTCCTTAGAATTTATTTTAGTAATTCATAATTCTTCTATCTTGAAGAACAAAATTGTAAAAGTGTTGCACATCGATTTTTAGAATTTACTGTAATTGAGTATTAACCATGGCAGAATTATAGTTTTACAATTTTGTAAATACGATGATCCGTTCAGAAGTTAGCATAAAAAATCCAATGATAGAGGAATTTCTTAAATTTGATCATTACTTCAAGTGTCAATCAATAAAAGACTGCAAAACAGTTGAATATCGAATTTTAGACTTACACTGTAGTTGAATATAAAAGATATCAGAAGTATATCAATCCAATGATTTATTCGAAAGTTATCAAAAGAAGCAATAGAATAACCAATTTTTGGTATAATTGTTATTGCCAGCGCCTTTTTGATAATTTTTGCATTAACGTAGCGTAATCTTGACCTACCACAATAAACTGTTTATTGATCTACAATTTGCGGTTCATTAAGACAGGTCAGGATAACGCAATGTCAATATACTTCGTATTATGGTAGGTCGCGAGTGCGCTGAATCAATGCATTATTTATTAATTTATGCCAGAGTTAATATTGAATTAATAGGAATAGGTCAAAAATGCGGTAGGTTATCACAACACAAATTGAGGCATTTTAATTTCATTACTTCAAAAGTTGATATTAGAAAACTGGAAAAGCAGTTAAATATCGAATTTTAGATATTTCTTGTGTTTTACATTAATTGCCAGCATGAGTATATTTTTTAAATCCAATCATACGTTCAAAAGTTGTTATCAAACAACAGAAGCACAATTGAAGGTTGATTTTTTAATTTTCATTCCAAATAGTTAGTATCAAGCACGAGTATCCAATGGTAGAATAATTGGTTAAATGCGATAATTAATTTCAGTGTTATTGTTACAAAAAAACCGAAAAACAATTGAAAAGCAAATTTTAGATTTTTATTACATTTGAATTTATATAATAACAGGAGTATATTGATGCAAGAATTTTGAAAATCAGGTAATCTGTTCAAAAGTATGGTATCAAACCATTGATACAGGACCCTTTGTGTCCGAAATGTACATCTGGATCAAAATAAAATATTGAAGAAAGGTTCTAAGTTTTTTAATCAAAGCTGTTCAAAAGTTATCAAAAACACAAAAAAACATTTTTTTCACCTAATGTTTAAAATTGATCATGATAATTTAATTATGGAAAAATTTCCTAAATCCAATAATTACTTTAGGAGTCATCACTAGTAAACTGTAAAACAACTGAATATCAAATTTTAGATTTTTGCAGTATTTAAAAATTGTTTTCAGCTTTTGGTTGACAACTTCTGAAGCGACTTATTGATTTCGAAAGTTTATTTTATTCTGATTGAGCGTTTCCAGGATGAGTTTATTAATGATGGAACTTGAAAAACAATTTAAAACCAATATTGTGATTACAAAAGTGTAAAAAATCTAGATTTTTACTGTATTTCAATAAAAACGACTTAAGTTACTAAAAAACGGATTTTTGATTTTGACCTCAAAATATTAAAATCAAACATGGGAATCCAATGGTAGAAAAATTTCGTAAATCAATACTTCAAGTGTTAATATTAGTCTCCCTTAAAAAGGGATAAAAATATAAATACAAGTATTTAAAAAAGAATATAGATGTCCAGGAGGATATTTGCACCCTCAGCATCATGGACAAATACAAGGGATAGAGTGGAAGAACGTCGCAGCTGCACGAACTCCGCCCAGCTTCATCCAGCCAAAATTTTTGTACGTTTTGTTTTATATTTGTGTATATTCATATGTATTTATATTTTTGGAAAGAAAGCTAAAGATTAATAAACATAAACATAAACACTGTGAAATAGCTAAAATTCAAATTTTAGATTTTTATTGTCTTTGAATATAAATAACCAAAATATATTGCAAGAATTTAGAAAATCCGTTATGATTAAAAAAGCAAAAAATAATTGAAACGCTAATTTTTGATTTTCACTTTACATTGATAAACTTGAGGTGAAGATTCATAGGAATATTAGTGCACGAATTCACAAAATCCTATCATTTGTTCAAAAGTTGTCATCAAATAAAAGCGAATAGCATATTTTGGATTGTTAGAACTAAATTAAATGGTGGGAAAATTTCCAAAATCCGATCTTCACCTGAACTTTTATTGCCATTAGAAAACTGTAAAACATTTGAATATCGAATTTTAGGTTTGAGTATAAATGACACAAGGAGTATAATTATAAAACCAAAAAGTAATTTAAAATCTTAATTCTTAAATTTCATCTCAAATTTATAATATCGAGCACTGGTGAAGAAATTTCAAAACCTGATCATGATTTTAGAGGTACAAAATTCAAAATTGTGATTCTTCCCTAAAACAGATTTTATAAGAAGGTAATTCAAAACCTATTGCTTAAGAGCTTAAAGCGATTGATTTAACATTCGTATTGATACAAACTCTTTCAAAAACAACTTGTGAGAATTGAAAACTTTCTGAAGATAGCAATTAGTAAGTTCTTTTAAATAAGACTGAAAATGTTATCAAAACTAAGGATTTTTCGATAAATGATTACCTATTGTTGTTTCTCTCGAAAGCTCGTCCAGAAAGAAGCCAACATTTTTGATACATTTCCTGGAAATTCAAAATTGTGATTCTTCCCTAAAACAGATTTCATAAGAAGGTAATTCAAAACCTACTGCTGAAGAGCTTAAAGCAATTGATTTGACATTCTTATTGATTCAAACTCTTTCAAAAACAATGACTTAAATGCAATTAGTAAGTTCTTTTAAATAAGACTTAAAAAGTTATCAAAACTAAGGATTTTTCGATAAATGATTATCTATTGTTGTTTCTCTTGAAAGCTCGTCCAGAAATATGCCAAAAATTTTGATCCAAATAAAGCCCTTTCCAAATTGGACTGAAAACTAAAGAATTTTTTAAATTTCTAAGCACTTCCCGAGAAAACTCGATCAGAAGGATAACAATTAACGACTTTAAAATAGATTGTTTGCACATTCTAAATTTTGGGCGGTTTTTGCCTTAAAAAGAGGTTTTATGAGAAATTATTTCAAAATTTGTTGTTTAAAAACTGAAGTAATTTATTCAGTCTTTACGAATTTTAGAAGCTTTTCATAGATATAAACTCTTTAAAAAAACACCAAATAGTTTAAGTGATTGTAAAAATTGGATGACAAATAAGACGAAAACGAATGATTTTAATGATGATAAAGGATGAACTAAACATATTAAAGTTCTTCTTTGGAAAGCTCGCCTAGAAAGAAGCCAAAGTTTGCCCATTTCAATTAAACTCTTTGTAAATAGGTCTGAAAATTTGAAGCATTTCCTGGAAATTGTATGCTGTCGTTTAATTCAAATATAGTAAAAATATTAAATTCGATATTCAGCTGTTTCACAGTGTTTTAAAACACTTCAGTGTTTGATTTTAATATTTTGAGGTGAAAATAAAAAATCCGTTTTTTAGTAACTTAACTCGTTTTTATTCAAATGGAGTAAAAATCTAGATTTGTTTTACTTTTGTAAGCACAAATTTGCTTTTAAATTGTTTTTCAAGTTTTATAATTAGTAAACTCTTCTTGGAAAAGCTCAATCAAAAAGAAATGAAATTATGAATCTTAATCTGAATGTTCTATGATACTTCATTAAGAAGAGGTTTTGTAAAATCGAAGTTTAGATTTTTAATATATTTAAATATAAACAATATCTGAAGCATTGATGTAAGAACTTTCGAAATCAATTCATGGGTTCATAAGTTGTCAACCGAAAGCTAAAGACAATTTTAAAGCAAATTTTTGATTTTTACCTCAAATGTTTCAAATTGGTCACCGGAATCTAATGGTGAAAGAATCCGATCTTTACATGAGGTCTCTTCATGAGAAAAGTACAAAACAGTTGAATGTGGAATTTTAGATTTTTACTGATTTTGAAACGATTAGCAAGGATATATTGGTATAAGAATTTATTAAATCCTATAATATGCTGAAAAGGTATCAAAAATGGGAAAACAATTTAAAAAAGAATTTTTTATTTTCGCCTTAAATGAATAAAAATAATCACAGAAATTGTTAGAACATTTTAAAATCAATTTTTGATCCACTTTTAAAAATTTCATTAAAAACTGTTTGAAAAGCGATTTTTAGATTCCACCTCAAATTATTATAATTAAATATTGTAAGAAAATCGAAATTTACATTTCCTTCGCAAATTTTTATTAATATCATGGATAATCCTTATTATATTTACCTTATGAAAAGTCCTTCACTTCACTTCACATACTTGTTTTGTATTCTCTAGTTTTAACAGATTCAGGGAATTTGTATTTTTAGACATTTTATTTTTTTAAATCGTTTCATGATAGATCCATTCAAAGCTGTCTAAAAAAAGAACACCTTCATTATATATATATATATATATTGAACTAAATTAAACACAGCCCTTCGTGAAACTTTTTTTTCCTGTTTATATGTTGATAATAAAATACTTAAAATTCATAGATTTTCGCTGGTATTTGTTTTCCTTGCGTTTAGATCTTAAATTACTATTACGGAGATTCTTAATTATGACCTCTATATCATTGCAAGTAAATTTGTTTCATGCCAGTTTGTTCAATTCTTAATGCTTTTTGTTATTTGATATAGTATCTTTGTTAATGTTTGCATTATTTTAGCTTGAATTTGCATTAATATTTCTCTTCGCTCTTGTGAACGTATTATTAAACTTTTGCACTGAAAATCATTATACAATCCTAATAAATACTTTTGCGAGCACTTAAACTTATTTGTCCGTGAAATTAAAAACAATAAAAACGTATGAAAATAATATATTTTAAAATTTGTCATACTTTGACTTAATGATATATTTTTTATTACTTTAGTATTTGCACGTAGCGTGAAGATAATTGCACATATTGTAATAAATTTGTAGATATTGTGGAATTGGTATTCTGAACAGTATTTTAATTATTTTTTATATCTAAGGTATGGATATATGTATATACAATTAATTTTCGTCAAATATTCCAAGATTTTTTATAATATCAACAATGGAAAATCAAAACGATCACAAATAGTTTTTTAGTGCTTAAATAATATAATTCAGTGTAAATATGAATTACTACATAATAACGGTCTTAACCATTCTATTGGTTTAGTTTTTAATTAATGAAATAGTTGTATTTATCATAACTCACGCTATTAAGAGTATACTTTTGATATACGATGAAATAAATTCTCACTTAACCTGTGGTGAAACATTTTTACGTTAATTAGAAGGTTAATTAAACACTTCATTTTGTTTTGTAAACAAAACCAAGTGTTTAATTAACCTTCTAATTACTTTTGATATGTCTTGGAAAGTTGTTGGATTTCTAACTTTGGTTCTAAATATTATAAGTAGTTGTAAGTATTTTTCGTTGTGCGTCAGGCCTTCGGGAACACAATAAGTTTCCGGCCAATCAACTTAAAACGCCGCCATAAATAATCCGAACCCGGTTATTAGGGTACGGGACGGGCCGAGTTTCGGGTGGCATCGGGCTCACCAAGAGCGCAGCCATCGCGGCAATTACTTTAATTAGAAAATTACATATAAAAGGGAAATGCAGGTGCGCGTTTTCCCCGCGCGCGATAAATCATCCCGGCAGGTAGAAAAAAATATGAATTTCCTAGGCACCGAAGAAAGTCATGAATCTTTCATAAACGAACGCGCAAATAATAATAAAAGAAAAAATAACGCCGAGTTCATGATGTACGGTCATCTAGGACTGGGTCACGAAATCTGATGGCATGCATGCAAATAACTCCTAATTACTGAATTTCCTCGGCGGCACGCGAAGAATCCCAGTGCCGGAGGGACCTAGTCAAAAAATAGCCGCAGAAGTTATTTATCGCCGGGGGGGATTAATTAGCGCGGTCCACTTTCACGGCGGACATATTAATATACATCTGATTTTATTGTAATAATAATTATTATTATTTGGTAATAATTCATTCGTGTCCCACGCTACCGTTTCACCTTCATCTCGTGTGGCTATGGATGACGGCAACGCCATATTCACGACCAGAACTAATCCGGGCAATCCCATAGGATCGGACCTTCGTCTTCCGCAGCACCACCCTTTCAAAACCGCCCGCCCAAACTTTCCTTTATCACTACATCCATACAAATGTCCCATTCTTTCATTCTATTCGAATCGATCAGGGGTGGAAGATGTCAAAAACAGTAAATCCCACCTAAATTATTAACAATTATAACCAATCAGTCTATACTTTTTTAATTTATACGGCCGAAGGACCACGTAGTCAATAGCAAAACTACTACTATTACTACTCATTTGCATATTTATTGTTCGTGACATACATTAAACGTAAACAAGTGAGAAAAATCGAACGTAATTGATGGAATTGATTTCGTGTAAATATGTTTATTTTAAAACCAGTTTTCGTTCGGCGCGCGCTCGCGTCATATCGACGCGGCCGAGATTTTTTTTTTAACGCGGGGAAATAAATGTATTTCCGACGAGGTCGCCGGCAATTGTATGAGTTATGGCGCCATAATTCAGCCAAAGAAAGGAACAGTTGGCAGGCCTGGTAGGTGGCCGTCGCGACGCCCAGAGGAGAAAAACCGCAAATTCCGATCAAGTCCGCGCGCCTCGACCGCGCAGCGCCTCTACCGGTGTACCGCGCGAACCCAGCACTCACCCCTGGTGTGCATCGGCGGCGATAGGTGGCGCGACCACTCTACCCCGGCGTATAACGAAACAAATGAAAAAATTCTATGCGTTGCTTTCTTGTTTTAGTTATTTCTGTCATCATTAATATGATTATAACTATTTAAGTTACAAGTTTAAATTGCTAAATCTTATTAAGCGTTATTATTCTTTACCTTTTGTTTTTAAATTGATAAATTAATATTTTACTTAAGAAAAGTTACGACGTTTTCTTCCTCAATTTAAATTATTTGGTAACCTCTTGGTAGCTAATTTCTTAAGACTCTAAACATCAAGTGATATACTAACTATGATGGTGGCGATCACATATTTTATCACTGCTCTTATTAATGAGAAAATAATAATAATAATATATATTTTTATTTCACTTATTTAATTTACATCAACAATTTTGTTGGTGTATAAATAAATAATTTGTAAAAGTTGTATTAATTACGAAATAATTAAAACCAAATCATAGCTTTGGAATTTTAGATATAACAGTAACAAGATTAAATTAAACCACATATACCACACTACACTATTTTCGAAAGACATTACATTGGAATAGTGTAAAATATTTGAGTCTTTGGTGAAAACTTACCACAACTAAACATAAGTGTAATCTTTTCACAGAATTATAATTTTTTTAATTTGTAATTTTTTAAGAGTACTAATAAAAAAGAATCAAAACGTTTAGAGCTCTCTTCGTGACTCATTCAAAGCTTAAAATACAGATTTTATTCAAATTCAACTTTATTTCAAAAAATAGTGAAATACATAGAAAATAGCTACATAAAACACTAAAATGAAACCGTTACGTATCAAAAATAATAATTAATTCGACACACAAATGAATATACATCTATACTTACATAATCAATTCTTAATTCATTACATGTACATACAATAAATTATAATACTTCTTACCAATCCTTTGTTGAATAGAGTTCTTTATGATAATATCAATTCTTTCATCTGCATCGGCATACAACTTAAATCTTTAATCTAGTTTGAATAAATATATTAAGCGATATTTGTAATAATAATGTTTGCTTCAATTATATTAAGGATTAAGTACCAATTAATTTTGCTCAATATTTTCTTTTTCTAAAATTTGAATGAATTCCGTTCTTTTCTCATAGTACTACCCTATAAAATCTTAACGTGGTCCATCCTTGAACTTTTGGTAGAGAAGATTAGAACGTTACAAAAAAGCCTGCGTCCGGATTCGTGGACAAATGAGGGGTGTTATCGTTTCCATTAGTGGTACCTTTTTCTATGGAACATCATTAATCACTTGTCGTACTCGCCCGCCCCTCGACGTATCTCAATTATGCCTGTGATGGCCGCAAAACGGTCACTGCGCTCACAATTGAGACATTCGGGAAGATGGGGTCGGTATTTTTTGAGTGAATGTATTAAATTTTAAAAAAATCAGTCACAGTACTATTTCACCATCTATTCAAATACACTACTGTATGTGTGAAATATTTTTAAAAACATTAAAAGTTGTTAAAGTTTCGTAATTTTGTTTCTGACTACAGCGTGATAATTGTTTTGATGTAAGATCAAAAATATGTTTGTGCAAAATTTTGAAGCTTTTAGGCAAATTCCCGCTGCAATTAGATCTTTATAACTTTTTAAATCGCTGAAAACAAACATATTATCTACAGATCAAGTTTAGAATTTCGCAATTTTGTTTCTGGGTATGGTGTGGCAATTGTTTTAATGAAGCATTAAATATATGTTTGTTTGTGAAGATTATTGAAATATTTAGGCAAATTCCTGTGCGATTATATTTGCACAATTTTTTAAATCACTGCAAACATATTTTCTACAGATCAAGAATAAAGTTTCGTAATTTTCTTTGTGGCTATGGTGTGGCAATTGTTTCAGTGAAGCATTAAAAATATGTTTGTGAAGAATTTTGAAAATTTTAGGAAAACTCCTGCTGCATTTATATTTTTACAACTTCTTAAGTCGCTGATTGCAGCAAACATATTTTCTAGAGATCAAGACTAGAGTTTTGTAATTTTGTTTTTAGACGTGGTGTGGCAATTGTTTTACTGAAACATCAATTTTATGTTTGTTTCTAAAGACTTTTAGGCATATTCCTTCTGCGATTATATTTTTACAATTTTTTAAATCACTGTTTGCAAACTTATTTTCTACAGATCAAGTCTAGAGTTTCATAATTTTGTTTCTGGGTGTTGTGTGGCAATTGTTTTAGTGAAACATCAAAAATATGTCTGTTTGTGAAGAATTTTGAAATTTTTAGGCAAATTGCTGCTGCAATTAGATTTTTATAACTTTTTAAATCGCTGACTGCAAACATATTTTCTACAGGTGAAATCTAGAGTTTCGTTATTTTGTTTCTGGGTGTGGTGTGGCAATTGTTTTAATGAAACATACAAAATATATCAGAATAATTCGGCAGGAAACAAAATGGTAGCATATTCGATTGATAAGGATGTTACTTGACTCCATTATGAACTTATCATGAAGAAACACGATCGAAATTTGTTTGTGAAGAATGTTGAAATTTGTAGGCAAATTCCTGCTGCAATTTTTATTTACAACTTTTTATGTCGCTGATTGAAAACATATTTTCTACAGATCAAGTCTAAAGTCTAGACGTGGTTTTAATGAAACATCAAAAAATATATCAGAATAATTCGACAGGAAATAAAATGGTAGCATATTGGATTGATAAGGCTGTTACTTGGTGAAACTCCATTTTGAACTTGTAATGAAGAGTTTAGCTTTATTTTGTAGATACTGCTGCAATTGTTTCACCATCTGCCTGATGATGCCTTTGTGCGGTGAAACATTTGTAGCAGTATCTACAAAATAAAGCTAAACTCAAAACGTTCGTGTTTTTTTCATTATAAGTTCAATATGGTAGCACTTAGAATGTTATTGCAGATATATAAAACTGTAATTGAAGGTTTGAAAAATTGTGGAAAATTAATTTTCAGCAGAATGAACTTAGAAATTACAAAATTAATTGAAAGTAGTTCAAATTTTTATATTCTCAAAAATCAATCCAAATAATCCAGCAGGAAACCAAATAGCAGCACTTGGAACGTTCCTGCAAAAATCTAAAATTTCGGTTAAAAGTTTGAAAAATCATGGAAAATTAATTTTCAACAGGATGAACTTAAAAATTTCGAAATTCAATAAAAGTTGTTTACATTTTAATATTCTTATAAATAAATCAAATTAATCCAGCAAAAAACAAACGTGCCTACAAAAATTTATTTGCAGTTGAATCTTTGAAAAATTGTGGAAAATTTATTTTTAGCGGGATGAACTTCAAAATTACGAAATTCGCTGAGAGTAGTTCATAGTTTGGTATACTTAAAAACTAATCGAACTAACCTAGCATGAAACAAAATGGCAGCACCTGAAACATGCCTGTAAAATCTAAAATTGCAGTTGAATTTTTGAAAAATTGTGGAAAATTAATTTTCAGCAGAATGAACTTAAACATTACGAAATTTATTGAAAGTACTTCAAATTGTGATATTTTCAAAAATTAATCCAAATAATCCAGCAGGAAACCAAATGGCAGCACTTGGAACTGGAACGTTCTTGTAAAAATCTAAAATTTCGGTTGAAGGTTTGAAAAATTGTGGAAAATTAATTTTCAGCAGGATTAACTTAATTATTACTAAATTCAATAAAACGGGGTTATATTTTGATGTTCCTATAAATAAATCAAAATAATCCAGTAGGAAACGAAATTGTAGCAATTATAATGTCCCTGCAAAAATCTAAAATTTCAGTTGAAGGTTTGAAAAATTGTGGAATAATTTATTGAGAGTGGTTTATATTTTGATATTCTTAAAAATAAATGAAAATAATCGAACAGAAAAGTGTAGCACCTGAAACGTGCCTGCAAAAATCTAAAATTGCAATTGAAGCTGATATTCTTATAAATAAATCAAAATAATCCAGCAGGCAACAAAATTGTATCACTTAAACTTCCCTGAAAAAATCTATAATTTCGGTTAAAAGTTTAAAAAATTGTGGAAAATTAATTTTCAGCAGAATGAACTTAAAAATTATAAAATTAATTGAAATTGATTTATATTTTGATATTCTTCAAAATAAATGAATATTATCCAACAAGAAAGAAAATTGTAGCACTTGGAACATACTTGCAATAATTTTAATTTCAGTTGAAGCTTTGAAAAATTGTAGAAAATTTATTTTCAGCAGGATGAACTAAAAAATTAAGAAATGACAGTATGAGAGTAGTTAATATTTTGATATACTTAAAAATTAGTTGAAATAATCCAGCAAGAAACAACATGGCAGCACCTGGAATATGCCTGCAACAATTTAAAATTTTAATTGAAGGTTTGAATTTTTTTATTTTCAGCAGCAAATTATGAAATCCATTGAAAATATATTCTGATATTCTTAAAAATAAATCAAAATAATAAAGCAGGATATAAAATTTTAGCACTTGTAACGATCCTGCAAAAATCTAAAATTTCGGTTGAAGATTTGAAAACTCGTAGAAAACAAATTTTTAGCAGGATGTGCTTTATATTTTGATATTGTTATAAATAAATCGAAATAATCCAGCAGGAAATAAAATGTAGCATGTATAAATCTAAAATTTTGGTTGAAGGTTTGAAAAATCGTGAAATTTAATTTTCAGCAAGCTGAACTTACAAATTATATTTTGATATTCCTCTAAATAAATCGAAATAATCCAGCAGGAAACAAATTTCTAGCCCTTATAACGTGCCTGTAAAAATCTAAAATTTTAGTTGAGGCAAACAAGAAAATTGTAGAAAACTTATTTTCATCAGGACAAACTTTAAAATTATAAATTTTGCTGAGAGTAGTTCATATTTTGGTATAATTGAAAACTAATCGAATATCCTAGCAGGAAACAATATGGCAGCACCTGGAATGTGCCTGCAAGAAGTTTTAGTTGAATATTTGAAAAATTGTTAAAAATTAATTTTCAGCAGGATGAACTGAAATTACGAAATTCTTTAAAAGGGGTTTATATTTTGATATACATACTTAAATATAAATCTAAATGTTCCAGCAGGAAATACAATTGTAACACTTGTAACGCGCCTGCAAAAATCTATTATTTCAGTTGAAGGTTTGAAATATTGTGGAAAATTTATTTTTAGCACGATGAACTTAAAAATTATGAAATTCATTCAGAGTGGTTTATATTTTGATATTCTTAAAAATAAGTAAAAATAATCCAACAGGAAAGAATATTTTAGCACTTGTAGCGTGCCTGCAAAAATCTAAAATTTTTGTGGAAACTAAGAAGAAAATTGTGGAAAACTTATTTTTATCAGGACGATCTTCAAAATTACGAAATTCGCTGAAAGTAGTTCATATTTTGGTATACTTAAAAACTAATCGAAATAACCTAGCAGGAAAGAAAATGGCAGCACCTGGAACGTACCTGCAATCTAAAAGTGCAGTTGAAAGTTCGAAGAATTGTGGAAAATTTATTTTCAGCAGGATGAACTTACGAACTTACGAAAATGACGAAATCCGCTGAGATTAGGTCATATTTTGTTATACTAATCGAAGGAACCTAGCAGAAAAGTACATGGCAGAACCTGGAACATGTCTGCAAAAATTTAAAATTGCAGTTGAATGTTTGAAAAAATTGGGAAATTAATTTTCAGCAGGACTAATTTAAAAATTACGAAATTCGTTGACAGTACTTCATATTTTGATATACTTAAAAATTAGTAGAAATAATCGAGCAGGAAACAACATGGCAGCACCTGGAATGGGCCTGCAAGAATCTAAAATTTCAGTTGAAGCTTTGAAAAGTTGTTGAAATTTTATTTTCAGTAGTATGAGCTTAAACATTATGAAATCCATTGAAAGTTATTTATATTTTAATATTTTTTAAAATAATTCAAAATGATGCAGCAGGAAATTGTAGCACTTGTAACGTTCCTGCAAAAATCTAAAATTTCACTTGAAGGTTTGAAAAATTGTGGAAAATTTATTTTCAACAGGATGAACTCTAAAATACAAAATTACCAAATTCGCTGATAGTAGTTCATATTATAGTATACTTAAAAACTAATCGAAATAACTTAGCAAGAAAGCAAATTCCTACAAAAATCTAAAATTGTAGTTGAACGTTTGAAAAATTGTGGAAAATTTACTTTCAGCAGGATAAACTTACAAATAAATATAAATATATTTTGAAAATAATCCAGCAGGAAACAAAAACAGCACTTGTAACGTGCCTGCGAAAATCTAAAATTTCAGTTGAAGTTTTGAAAAATTGAGGAAAATAAATTTTCAGCATAATAAACTTGGAAATTACGAAATTCTTTGAGAGTAGTTAATATTTTAATATACTTGAAAATTAATCGATATAATCCGGCAGGAAACAAAATGGCAGCACTTGGAACATTTCTGTATAAATCTAAAATTGCAGTTGAAGGTTTCGAAAATTGTGGAAATTAAATTATCAGCAGGATGAACATAAAAATTTATTAAAAGTAGTTTAAATATTGATATTCTTAAAAATATATCAGAATAATCGAGCTGAAAACAAAATGGCAGCTCTTGGAACATTGCTGCAGAAATCTAAAATTGTAATTGAACATTTGATATATTGTGGAAAATTAACTTGCAGCAGGATGAACTTAAAAATTACGAAATTTAAGTTCAAAAACATTTTAAATCTGTACACTAGGCAGCATAAAATTGTAAATATATTAGTAATAAAAGTAGTATAATTAATTTTTGGCTATCCAACACGTGGTCATATTAATTGTGCTTGAACTACAAACCCATAATGTGAAAATTAAAACCTAGTTATGTTAATTAATTTAGTATTAACGTTATAATATATCATCTATTATCATTATATTTGGTAGTAATTAACAGAACGTAGTGCATTGTTTTCAATGTCTAAGCGCGGGAAATTTGAATTGGAGATAATCATTCAGGCGCAAAAACTTAAAAATATGATTACATATCGAACCTCAACATTAGAGAGCACCACTTTTACACACTTGATTTTGATAACAATCAATAAAGCTTTGCAAATTGTCCATTATTAATTTCTTTATTTTTGTTTCAGGTAGTGAATAATTTTGGATAAACACTACACGCGAATTAACCGTAGAGGATAACCGGCAAACAAACACATTCCGGCGCACCCTCATTAAATGGTAAGTAATCAACATCATCAGCTAATTACCGCGCGCCGAATAATACCGTTTTGAGCCTTGACGTATGAGCGTTGCGCTCACCCCCGCGCATCCAATTAGTGTCTTGCGTACCATTAATAACGCAATGGGTCCATCCATATCTGGAGCGATGGCGGCTTGTATCTTTCTAACTAGTTACGCCTTTTCAATGTAGATATTCGTCCTCTCCACGAATGCCTTATGTCTGCCTAACGGACTGGCCCCCTTTTCCAAATTAACTCCAGATGGAGCGGTTCCGCGCTCGGATTTATCGGGGCGGTAGAGGGGGCCCACAGATTAGTTTTACTTCATTATGTAAACATTGGTTTCATTACTCGAACGAATTTGGATGTGCAAGATAAGTATCAATGGGAATAAGTCCCGATTACGTTAACAAATTAATTAATGCTATTCTGAAAAAGTGCGTTTTTCAATAAATGCATTCTTATGGAAGAGGGCGTTCGAGGCAGATGGTTTCATGTGCGGGCACTTGATAGGTAGTACCAGGTAACGAATGTGTAATTGGATCAATTAATCATTATGTATAAAGTTTATTGAAAAATTATTTAGATTCGACCAAGCTGCGGCGGTTAAGTAATGTTTTTCATTTCCTCGGTACTTATCTCGAGCTAGTATCTTCATGTAATAAAATGTTGTGAATATTTACGCTCGTGTAATACAAATTTCATTATGTAACAGAATTACGCACATTACATAAATATGACTTCCAGAATTATTATAAATTAATAAGAGATCATTTCGATAAAGTATAAAAAAATTGGTGTTCGATTTTCGAATGGCTTAAATCAATGAAGTTATTTTAAAAGAGGAACTTCTGGAAATATTGGTGGAAGAGTTACTACAATATCCCTGTTGTAGTAGTGTTGAGGCTAATTCTTCACTCTATCTATATCTTCTTTTAAAATAACTTCATTGATTTAAGCCATTTCTCTTTCTTCACGTATTGTTTCCAATTTTTTTTCTACAGATATAAAATTTTCTGAATTCGTAGAAATAGTTTCTTCTACTGTCTTTTGTTCTTTTGTAAATTATCAATTATGATAAGATTTGGATAATTTTTCTGTTTAACCTCACTAGAAGAACTATTTTTTCTGAAGTACTTTCTGTGCCATATTCTAATTTTGGTTTATGGTAGAATTCAAATTCACTACTTTATGCTAGAAAGTTGGATTATTTCAGTTTGCCTTGAGATTTTTGTAATGTATTTTGATATAATTGGTTGAAAAACTTCAATATTTTGTTTCATCGATTTCCTTTCTTACATTTACAGAAACTTTTTTTAAGTTGCTCTTCAAAGTCTTTGTTTTATGAGTTTTAGTATTTAGAGGTAAATTCTTAAAGTCTATATACCGGTATACTAAAAAATATTTTTAAACGCAGAATATATTTATGGACTGAATATATTTAATGTTTTGAGTGCAGTCATTTTGATTTCATCTACAATTCATCAATTGTTTCTGGAGAATCTTAAAAACAAGTTTTATGTTCTTTTTTGGCCAGTTTCTCAAATATTTACTTACTAAACAATATTTTTAATCGCTAAGTGCGTTTTTGGACATAACTTTTTAGACTTCTTTTTTGTAGCGAAAAATCAATATTTTTTCTAGTTCATGTTTTATGAATTTAAATATTTTATGACCAATTCCTGATTACTTATGAAACTATGGTTTAAATGCGTTTCTGGACTTTATTTTCAAGTAGTTCCTAGATATATTTTGGAAAATATGAAAATAATTTTGAATAATAAATTTCAACATCGGGTGTAGATGTTTTCTTGAATCATTTATTTGATTTTTGAAATCTCCTTTTCAAATAAGGAAAATTTTAGAAATTTTTGCTCCCTGCATTTGATTTAATAATTTTTAGAAGAAGATGTGTGTGTACAAAATATTTTACATAATATTTCAAACAACTACGTCTAGAGATATGAGATGTGGCTTATCTTATATCAAAAATATATCTGAAAAAGGGCTACAATTAGCAAAGTTGCTTTAAAAATATACCAACTTAAGAGAAGGAGCTTCTAACGACCATACTTGGTAATTGGTGGAAGTAAGCGAAAGAGCTTTCCGAACTAGTAAACTCTATATTAACAAGTTGAACAATGTTTTGAAATTTTGTTATCAGCAAAGGAATAACCAAGAATAAAAGCCTTTATTTTATTAAAGGGCAAAATATATAGTCGACAAATATCGATTGATTGAAGAAATTGTTTCCAAAACACAATTTTGAACAATGTTGTGCCTGGATTCTTGTTACCAGTGTTAATTGGTAATTTAGTTTCGTTCATTTATTTTAGAAATCTTAGAGCAATTTTGGTCACATCGTATAGTTGCTACAATACATTCTATCCAAACAACAAAAAGTTAAAAAAAATATTTTCTTCACTTGGTAATGGATAGAAGTGAGTGGAAGAACATTGGGCACCAGTCAACTCTAAACTGTAGTGATTGCAGTACAAATGTTTGAGTATTTTTTGAAATTTTGTTGCATTCACGAGAATAAACGTGTTTAAATTAAGTACCTAAAGTTGATCTAATTAGTAAGAAACAAAAAGAATGTTTTGTTAATGAAAAAGCGAAATAAAAAATCCATCAGTGTCAATTTATTAAATTATTGGCAAAATTTAATAATAGCGAAGAATTATTTCTAAGCCACAATTTTGATCAAAGCATATTATTGCTACAATACATTGCATCGAATTACAACAAAAAGTTTAAAAAAAGTTGGTTACTTGGTAATGATGGAACATTGGGCACCAGTTAAATCTAAACAGATCTTCTCAATAACACGTGAAAAAATGTAGTATCAAAAAGTGGTTCCCATTTAGGACCAAAAGGACATATTTGAAAAAACATTAGATAAATCGTAATTGAGAGAACTCTCTCTATTCATCAAATGCGATCAAAATTTTGCTACAAAAACTATTCTATATAATATTATAATATTTTTGTTAGTATTTTGAATAAAAGAAATAATATCTAAAATTTTATGATTGTTGTGCAAATGTTTGTGAATTTTAAGTTTAGTTGCAAGCAGAAGAAGATAGTTACCAGGGATTACAGTAACTAAAATGGATCTATCTATTTGATTACAAATATAAAAAAAGTTTAATCAAAAGGCAACATAAATAGTCCATCAATATCATCTGATTAAATAATTGGTAAAATATTGTTAGAACACCGAGAAAATTTGATAATAGTTAGAAATTGTTTCCAAAGCGCAATTTTGCTTACAGCATATAAGTTGTTACAATATATTGCAACCAAACACAAAAAGTAACGAAACCTATTTTGCTCATTTGATAATAAAAAAGAAATAGAACATTGGGAAACAGACAATTCTAAATCTCTGATGATTGCAGTACAAATTTTTATTTTAATAAGTTGAGCATTTTTTGGTATTTTGTTGTAAGCAGAAGGAGATGGTTACCAGAAAATAAAACTTATTCTTTATTCATTGGTGTTAAATTTGAGTACGTAAAGTGGATCTACTTAACAATAAATAAAGTTGAATCAATTCAAAGGATCCGTAGGAAAAATAAATAGTCGACTAATATGTTTTCATTAAATTATTACTTAATTTTATTAGTTTGGAATTGTTTTTGACCACAGCATATAGTTTGGTATTAATTTTTTTACAACATTACTTCATCACGTCATATATCATTAATTAATTAAGAAAATGCTTAACGTGGAGAAAATTAGCACTTGGGTTAGATATCAACAAAGACTTTTTATACAAAATTCATAGAAGCTATAATGAGTAAGTAGGCTCTATGAATTTTGAAAAAAATTGTCTTAGTAGATTCGTAACCCAAGTGCTAATTTCCTCCACGTAAAGTAATTTAACTTATTAATTAAAGATTTTAATTGTCTGTTCGTGTCGCATTTTCCTTCCTTGGTCGATCAAATATTGTTGGTCAATACCCTCCCTTTCTTTCTATGGTGTCTGTGGGCACAATTTCCACTCCGAAGTCATCGTTTGTTAAGGTTTAAATTTTGACCAAGATTTTGACCAACTTTTCGACTTACTGCAAATTTTGTTGCTACAATCATTTCATCCAAACCCAAAAAAAAAAACAATTTTGTAAATTAAAGTAAAACACCCTGCATTATTTTTAGAAAATGAACATGAACAAATAGTCGAGAATTGTTTCCAAAAAATAATTCTTGTTGCAAATGTTAGTGGAGATTTACTTTAGTTCATTTATAAATCCTTCACTTCAAAATGCAGATTTAATTGGAAATTAGAGTTTAATGCATGAATGTTCCCCTTAAATCATGGCATTTACGTTAATTTTGGCTTTTAAAATTATTTGTGGCGTTTTTATGGCCAATTCTTAAAGTTTTCTTATTGTATATGTCTTTTACATTTGCATGGCAATAGTTGGTACTTGTTACGATTGTTACATATTGGTTCTAATAAGTCAAAAGTATTGTTCGAATCATAAAATTTTAAAGAGTGCCTTAGGGTAAAATGTTATGTTTGTAAGTTTTTTTTTTGATATCAAAAACGAGTTTCTAGAAAGCTAAAACGCTGGTCAAAATTTACCAAGAATTATTTTTCTATTCTTTTCTGAAATAGTCTAAATAAGCTATTTTAGAGTAGGGGAGGTCCGATGCCACTCGGAAAACAGACCATCTTCATTACAGTTTATAGTTATAGTTGCTAAAACGCTGGTCAAAATTTGCCAAGAATGATTTCTTTATTCTTTTCTAAAATAGTCTAAATAAGCTATTTTCGAGTGGGGAGGTCCGATGCCACTCGGGAAATTAATTCATCTTCATTACATACCTATTTCTGTACTCTTAATTTTTTATGTATCTAAAATATTCAATTTTATTAGAATTTACGAATATGAACAAATTTTTAGAAGCTTAAGTTCTTTGACTTGGCCAGAAAACGTCTACAGCTAATTGTGGCCACTGTTTAGTTTTTTGCATATATTTTTGTCATCGTGTAATTGGTACTTGTAGTTGTCAATATTTTCAGAAATATTGTTCAGATGGTTAAATATAGTCCTCAAAAATGAAAGCTAAAACTCTGTTTTTCTTCTAGACTAGATTTAGTGCAAATATGAAATGTCATATTATACTCTTTACTGCTGATAGACAACAAAATTATGTTCAAGACAATGTTTATATATTATTATTCATTCATTATATTTAATATGCTAACATGAATCATCCTAAGCTTTTAAGGAAACTTTCTTTAAATTATTATTCTGGTAACAACAGATGGACAGGTTTCGATAAATTTTAGATCTCATCAGTATAGCGCAGTTGATGACATTGAACGGTTTTTTGGAAATCTGTTTTAATACTAAAATCACGCCTTCACGATCGCTGGTGTGACTAGTCCAGGACCAAAAGATCTTTTCTATGATGATACTCATTCGAAGCGAAGATTTGGGTGTACGGTTGCCTTAAGTGATGCCATCCTCGAATGGAGCACTGTCACCTAGAGGATTACGGTGGCTCTAGCCTTCGGATGGCCAATTGAGTACCAATTAAAATCTTAGACGGCCTTCGCTATTTTTGCAATCAAATCGAAGGCCATGTAAGATTATTTAGTAGTACTCAATTTGCCGTAACAACATATTTAGGGAAAATTATTATTTCAGAGGGGGGCTTTCCTTTAGTTTACTGTTGAAGTTTACAGCGATCTCTTTGATGTACTTCAGGATACTCGGAATCTTCGTGGAACTGCGTATTCCTCATATAAAGCGAGCGACATTTTACGTACGCTGGTGATTTCCAATTAGCAAAGGTTTATAATAACCCTATAAACCCTTTATGGATACAGTGTAGGTAAACTGAGACTTTACTCATGGTAAAAAGCTTTACTGAGGCTTTGCTCTATTTTCACAGATAAAGTGTAGAGTAGGTAAGCTGTGGCTCTTTCATCATGATGAAAAGCTTTACTCATTGTAAAAAGCTGTACTCTATTTATCACACAGATAAAGTTGATCTCGTATTAATGACGGGCCACAATTATCCAACGAGGCTCTGACCGTTTGTATTTTATAGGCGATCAGCTTTGACCAGGAAAGGTGCTGGTCGAAATTATACCGGAGATCTCTTCTTTTATCAGAATTAATCTTTCGTTTTTTGAGGTACGGTCTGCAGAAGTGGAAACAATCTTATCAGTTTTGAGATTAAGTAGAAATTTGTTTTTCGTTCTTTGAGGTACGGTCTGCTCAAATGGAATCATTCTTATCAGTGTTGACATCAAGTCATCATTTGTTCGCCCACTTCTCGTAAGCGTCTAGAGCAGGTTAAGATGAAATGAAGTAGCTCCTCTATAAAGTAGAGCTGTATTCCTCCGCGTACTAGGCGATCATAACAGGAGCCAGGTTCTGAAATTCACTTGTAAAGTTTTCTGCTCGTTTATAGATGTTGTACAGTATCGGGGATAGGGGAGAGCCCTGTGGTACACCTGTACAGATCTTGCACTAGCTTGAGGAGAGGAAATCCTGCATGGGCAACCTTATAGGATCGCTGTTGTGACTAAACCTTTACCTAAAGGTATTTTCTCGTCGGGACTTCATGCAATGGATCGCAAATTGTTGGGGAGTACAAGGAAACGAAATTTTGCTTTAGAGCTTTAAACTCTAAAGGAACCTGTAATACAAGATACACTATTAATTTGTATATTTCTATGTAATTAAGGATGATACAAAGAAAAATTGTAATGAATAAGCCTTCTTGTGTATAATACTATTGGATAATTAAAAGATAAATTATAAAGAATATTTATTCTGCTTAATAGTACTATTATCACCACATCATCTTTTTATTGTTAATGGTTATATGTGGGAGGATCAACAGCTGATAAAGGAAATTATTTATGTTTAAAACTGTATCTCGGTGTATTAGAAAACCTTTAACTTTAACATATTTACTATAATGTATAAAGTTTTTTGGAGGACGTAAAAGTTGTGATTTAGTGTGTGGCCCCGTGATTTATTCCTTGCAAAATCGAGACGTCCACGAATGTCCGTCGGATGTCTGGCTGCGGGATCGGCTCGTAAATTCTAAGAAATTGCAGAATTACCACTAAATATATAACGTCGGAAGAGAAGAAAAAAAAAACTAATAAATCAGACAATTTAATGTTATATTTTATCTAATGGATTTCCTAGGGATAAATGACCTGTGGATATAATATTGACTAAAATAGCTGTAATTGTATTTTGGCCACACTTAAAATTTGATGAAAAAATACAAATCATCATTGTCTAAAACTACTTTAATAGTTTTTGGTCACGCTGAAAATTATATTGAACGTATCAATTATTAGTTTGGCCACACTTAACATTAAACGAAAACTATTAAACTTAAAACATTAAATTCTTCTCTTTTGCGCTTCTTCTATGTAATACTTTCGTTTTGAATGATAATTTGGTATTTAAAGAATTACGAAATGTTTTCGTGTTTTTCTAATTATTAGTTAATTATCTACAAAGTAAAGGGCTTTAATAGATTTATTGGTTTGTAATCTTGTTTCTCCACATCTACATTATCTTGATATTTTTAACGAGCTTTAAATTAAATATTTGAGTAACTTTGATTTTCATCCAATTATTCGCGGTAATATTTTAGGCTTCAAAAAGAGTACTCATAGAAACTTTAAAGATTATTACACGTAATTTTTCACAATCCAATGATTTATCACAGTAAAATTACATCCAATTAATCCTATTGCGCTACATCCTATAGTTACTACAATACATTCCATTATAATCAAATATTGATAATATTTGAATTCAAAAATATTTGATGGAAGTGTTTGGCCATAAATTATAAAGGTTGGTTAGTTCAACCACACACTTAAAACTCTTTTTAGACCACAAAAATTCCATCAAACTGGACTCGTATCCATTCTTAGAAACTCGCAACAACTATTCCCCGTGTTGGCTTCATTCCAAGAATGGAAGAAAACGACATGATGACCCCTAATCGTATTTCAAACGAAGTACCAATTTGAAAACCGGCCCCCGGCCAGATTTCCGCACCAGTTCCCAGAACGCGGTGGCAATCAGTACCATTTCTGGCGACACGAAACTGGAAGCCTGACAATTATTAAATTTGAAAATGTCCGCCGGCGTAAATCACCGCCACCGTCACCGTGATCCGGCAATTAGCATTGTTATAAATTAGAGTCGACGCAACGGAATCAGCATAAACATCAAAATTCCGTAATTTATTCCCAGGAGGCCGCCTTCGAAATAATACGCTCATACGCGCGTGTGTGTCCTTATGAATATTTATTTTGCGCACATACACAAGTTATTTATAGTTTGATAATTATTAATAAATATTAATATAGTAAGTGGATATGGATTTACAGTTTGAATACGTAATTAGATTAGATGAGTTATTGCTCTGGTAATGCATATTTTATCAAGATTGAAGAACGATGCGGAAGATGGACGGTTTCGAAAATGGCCGCCAATTGTAGACAATGTTATTCAAACTGACTGACGGTGTTAATAATTCAGCCCTAATTTACAGATCTGTCAGATAATTCCCAATAATTGGCGTATCGTTTATCACAACGTCAACTATTCTATAAAACCTTTCTGCTTTTAATTAATGAGTTCACTCATCGTTTTAAATTTATTTTCATAATTGAAAACTTATTAAATGTTTTAGTGTGGAGGCGTTCACTTTCTGGTACTTTTTGAATATCATGAAAACTTATTATTTCTTATGTATATATGATTAGTACCAAAAAGTACTAAACGATATTTGGCTATTGTCTAGGTAGTACTTTTTTAAGCTATTTGTTCATTTATGTACGCGAATGGGCTCACTTTAATCCATTACTTTATAGTGCCATTAATGGTATTCCAATAGCAATAGGTACCAGGTTACCTATATAATTGATGGCCTAAACTTTTTCGCTATGTCTAATTTCAACTTTTCTTGTGTGTATTATTAATAAGCTTTCAAAAAGCTGTGATTTTCTTTCAAATTCTTTAATTATTGATCATCTAATCTTTTCGTGACTTCAAAAAAAGTACTACCATATCAAGCATCCTAATTTACTATTTGTTTCTCACTTACTTATCTAGGTCTTCATCGCCGGCTTATAATAATTCAAATTTCTTTATTATTATATTATTATTTTATCTTCAACGTGTGTACCGTGTAAAGGAACGCAGTCTGATGAGTTGGTACGATATAATCACATCGTTAACTTCTTAATTTGAAAATGTGCGGTCGTCGTCGCGTAAGTGTAACGGTTCCCATCACCATTTCCTTAATAACAGTGATTGTTGGCGCTTTTAATTGCGTTAATTTTTATGGCGGCCTTAAGTAATTGCTAAATTGTATAATTAAAGGGAGGAGGTGTCCCGAGGCGGCGATAACTAAGCGAGGGCCGAAGTTATGGGAACTGTTGGAAACGTATGAATTTTTCATGGCGTCGTTTAAACTGCGCGATCGTTTAGTTGTAAAATTCTTTACAGGGGTTGAAATGCTTCGTTCGTTTCTCCCTAGCACAGTTTTCGGTGTTGTTTACGTATCAAAGAGGAACAACATCGGTTCCAAATGCTTTTGTCCCTCCACATCCATCGGTTTTAGATGTAATTGTGTCTTTAATTAAAATTCAAATTCAAATCAAAAATTCAATCTTTCATTACACGTAAAATTAATAATTTTATTATTATACAACGTGTCCACGTAAGTATGCAACATATGGGAAACTTTTTTATTATTAATTTCTCAGAAAATTTTATTCTATATAATAGTTGGTGATTTATTCTAAATATAAAAAAAAGACAAAACAAATGACATTCGATGCTATATTAGCAAGATACTGAACAATTTTTATAACTTTTGTACTTTTTGAGCGAATTTTATCAAATATTCTCAGTTTTGACGTATCTGACATCAATATTTATTATTAACGAATAATTAATTAGTGATTTATTAAGAGCTGTTTTCTCCTAAATTATGACAGAGCGATTAGCACAGTTGGTGCCATGATAACTATAAAACTTGCAGAGAAGAAGTTGTAATTTTTATCGACAGATACCCCGAAAAGAGAATCAATTATTCACAAGTGTCAAGAATTACAAAACAATTTAAAAGGACCGGAAAATTTGAATTGCATTTTAAAAAAGAAACGTACTAAACCAACGAATCCTTCACATTTCTGAGTGGTTTAGTACGTTTTACGGTGGTTGAAAATTACACCTACAATTACAGATTGTTTAGAATTTGGTACTTTTTCGTGTTTTAATTTTTCGTTATAATTAAAAATGTTCAAAAATTTTCAAAAATTTTGACGTCTGTAGTTCTTAACAATACCAGACGACTCTAGGTTTCTAAGATTTCCTGCAATTCTAAAATCTTGAACAGCTTTAAAATTTTCTGAAATTTTAAAATTTTTTTAAGTTTTTCTACCATTTCAAATTTTGTAAAATTTCCGAAAGTTATTTTAGTGATTTTAGATTTTTAAATCTTTTTAGAGTATTACTAAATACTAAAACTTTCTGGATTTTTTAAAATATTTATAGTTTTAAAATACTTAATTTCTATAATTTGTAAAACTATTTAATCTTAAATTTTACATTTCCTAAAAAAATCCATCTGATTACTTGGCTTCCATAATTCCTAATAATTTCAAATTTAATTTAATTTTTATTAATTACTTTTTTTTGCAATTGAAGTCTTTTTAGAATTATTCAAAATTTTCAATCTAAATTTTAGAATTGTAACTTCTACACGTCCAAGACTTTCTGGGATTTAAATTTGAATCTTATTTTTAGATTTCTTAGAATTTTCTAAAAAAAATTATGATTTAATTTTTCGTTATAATTTCAAATTTTCTAAAACTCTCCGGAAAACCTTGACGTCTGTTATTTTTAATAATCTAAATTTCACTAGATTTCTAAGATTTCCTGCGATTCTAAAATTTTCTGAAACTTCTAAGACTTTCTAGATTTTCAAAATTCATAATCTAAAGTTTTTCTACAATTTCAGATTCTGTAATAATTCTGAAAGTTTTGTTTTTACAATGTTTAATGATTTTGGATTTTATGCCTTTCTAGAGTATGGAAATTTTCTGAATGATTAAATTAAAAAATCTTTTGAGTTCTGAAATTCTTAATTTCCTAAAAAAAATCTTTAAAAGTGTAAAATTATTATTAAATCCAGTTTGCTGAAAAACTTCTAGAGTTCTAAGACGTTATAAATTCCCAAATAATTCTAAAGTTTTCACAAATTTTACATTTCTTAAAAATTCCTTAACTTGGCAATATTTTTTATAATTGGGTAAAGTAGAACACTTGTTTTGTTCCAAAATTATGGAACAAAACATGTGTTCTACTTTACCCAATTTGAAAATATGGTTCCATCAAAAAAGTAGCGCAACAAGTATTCAGTATATATTTTTTATACTTACAGCTTCTGCAATTATTATTATTTTCAAATTTTGTTTTAATGTATGTAATCCTTTTTAATTAAAGTTTTTTATAATTAAAATTAATAATAAAATTTTGCACTTTATTTAAATTCCTAATCTTGAGTTTTAGAATTTTGTAAATATCTAAAAATTCAACTCTTATAGAAGTTATAAAATTCTTACTAGTTTGAAAGTTCTTCCTAAACTTTCTGGAATTTTAATTTGCACAATTAATTTTCCTACTATTTTAAATTTCTAAAGAATTTTGTTAAAATTGTGTATTTTTTTAGTTATAAAAATGTTGACGTCTATCTATAATTCTCAATAAAACCAAATTTCTATGGATTTCTAAGATTTCTAAAATTACAACTCTTAACTTTTTTCTAAAGTTTGAAGACTATTTTTTTTATTTTTAAAATTCTAATCATTATAAATTTTTCTCAAAGTTTCTAAAGTTTCCACAATTCTTAATTTCCATAATTCAATTATAAAGTAATCCAAAATTCTTACTTTTGTTAAGTATTCAGAATTTTCTGGTACTTTTGACTTGGATAATTCTTAATTACCTACCTTCTTTGGAGGTATAAAATTACTATTATTAAATGTTCTAAAAATTTTGACGTCTATAATTGTTAACAATAGTATAGTCTGTTCGTTGGATTTTTCGTCGTACGTCACAAATTAACGCTTCGAGAAACGACGCAAAAACATTCAATCTGATAAAGTAAACCAAATGCGTTAGAAAAAGAACGCACTCTAAAACTTTCGTCGTTTTTTGAAGCGATAGTTTGTGACGTACGACGAAAGATCCAACGAACAGACTATAAATTGCTTAGACTTTTAAACTTCTAAGACAATCTGACGTTTAGAATTTATAATCTTTCAATTTTTAACTTCTAATATATTCTAGAGTTTTAGAATTCATAATCAAAATTATTTTTAGAATTTCGGATTTTGCAGTAATTCCAAAAAATTTTATTTACATGAATACCCCGAAAAGAGAATCAATTATTCAAGACTTCTCTAGATATTTTTAAAATTTCTACAGTTTTGAAATTCTTAACTTCAGTAATTCCTAAGAACAGTAATCTTTTTATTAAATCCTCAAAGTTATAACACCCTTATTAATTATAGTTTAAAATTCTGGTCTTTCAAGACTTCTAGGACGTTTAAAATTCCCTAATAGTTCTAAAATTTTCTCAAATTTTACATTTATTTAAAATTTCTAATATTTCCTAATCTTTTTGGCTTCTGTAACTCTTAATAATTTCAGGATTTCTTTGATGGTTTGGTCTTTAATCATTTTTATTAATTTTAGTTCCTTTTTTAATTCTAGACTTTCAAGACTTTCTAGGTTTTTTTAAATTCCCAATAAAGTTCAAGATATTTCTACACGGTTAAGACTTTCTAGAATTTTAATTTTGAATCTTATTTTTTCCTACAATTTCTGAAATCTTTAACAACTCTAGAGCTTCCTGAAATTATTAACTTCTAAGGTTTTCTGGAGTTTTAGAATTCAAAATCCAAAGTTATTTCATAGTTGTAGATTCTATTGCTAATAATTCAACAATTTTATCGTTAATAATTTCAAGATTTAAACATTCTAAAGTTTTTTTTTAATTTCTAGAATACTGAAATTTTTTATTTCCCCAATTTTTTAACAACTGCAGGTTTCCTTTTCCAAAAAAAAATCTCTAAAATTGTAAAATCTTTATTAATTCCATATTACTGACATTCTAGACTTCTAGAATTTTTATGTGGTTTTAAATTCTCTAGTAATTCTAAAGTTTTCCTGTATTTTCCTAAAAATTTCTTAAATTCCAATACCTGTTAGAAAAGGCGCCAGACGTTTAGGATTCGGAAAGTCAACAGTACATAAAGTACTAGCAGCAACAAATTTAAGGCATTTAAACGAAGATGTGTTCAAACTATTCAAGAATATGATTACGAAAATCGTTCTGAATTTTGTTTCATGCTACAAGATGAAGTAGAAATTGATAAAACATTTCTTAAAAAGATCCTGTTTACGGATGAAGTTACATTTACTACAAATGGTGTAGTTTTATCACAAACACAAAACTGTCGTTGGTAGTCAATAGAAAATTCAGCATTCCGAATTATCTACAAAAATCAATATTCTCGAAAAATAAATATTTCGCCAGAGTTTAAATTCAGAAAGATATTTAGAATTCTTAAATATGGAATTGGAAAATGCATTTGACATGTTACCTTTGGCTAGAAGAATTTCTCTTAGGATGGGGCACCTGCAGATAGTTCTGGAGCCGTAGTTGAATATTTAATAGAACAATTTAATGAGATACGGATTGGAAGACATTCAACATTTCCAATGGCCTGCTCGCTCACCCGATCTAAATCCACTTGACTACTTTTACGGGGGTTGTTAAAAAAGAATAAACTCTGAGGGGCCTTTTGGAAATTTAGAGAATTTGGAAAATAAAATTATAAATGGTATGAGATATTTAAATAATCATCCAAATATTGTTAAAAATGTAATCAGAGATTTTAATTTGTTCTTATTTATGAATATCGAGTGATTGTTATTCAATTAATAATATTGTTAAGCACATATTGAAACACTTACTATGTTTTTACCACAATTAATTTATTGTAATATGGTTTACATATATACAAAAATCACGACTTAAGTTTCGACCTGTTACAGTCATTATCAAGTTGATAATGACTGTAACAGGTCGAAACTTAAGTCGTGATTTTTGTATATATGTAAACCATATTACAATAAATTAATTGTGGTAAAAACATAGTAAGTGTTTCAATATGTGTTTAAATTTGGATTACCACCTAGTAACGGTCACAACCATCATGAATTTAATATTGTTAAGGTTGTTTAATCTAAAGTAATTATAATTTTTGTTGATTAAAACCTTATGTCATTTGTTTTGTCTCTTTTGTATGTTCAAGCACCAATTTTTATAAAGAATAAAATTTTCTGAGAATTTAATAATAAAAAAGTTTTCCATATGTTGCATACTTACGTGGACACGTTGTAGGTGTAAACCTAAGCTTCACAATAAATATTTTCGCAGGGCTCTTAGGATTAACCATCACAGCTGTTAAGAAACTCAAGAAGATATTTTCCGTTCCTATTTCATCCTAATACTCCTAGATTATATATTATATGGGAAATAAATTTGTTGTTTACAACTTTGGGGCCTTATGGTATAAAATAGGATGGTCGGTGATAGAGTTATTATTAATCCAATCGATTATCGACGTAATCTGGCCGGAATCCCGGGTTTTGGGTTTTATTTTTTTTTATTCGGGGCACGAGATCGCGCGGTGCACCCCAGGGAGGGATTTCGCCGGCGTTTGATATTTAGGAGGTCCCCAGGACTTCTGCCTGCCTTCTCCTCCGGAAGGGAAGCCGCTGCAGTCGCGTGCAAAAACAAAGCGGCGCCTGAGTCAGCTTAAATAAGTTTTCCAAGAGGAAAAACCCACCCACTAAACGTAATTCACAGCATGGCACAAATACTAAGGAGAGGCTTCAGAATGTTTGTTCTCCCCTTTCCGAACAAATACAAATTTATTATAAAAAAACACTCTCTCTCTCGATCGATTTTATAATTTATATTAATGTAGCGATAATTATTTTACCTCTCAGATGGATGCTATAAATTTGATTAGTTTTGAAATCCAATGGAATTCCTTTGCCGTCACACACAAAACATCTTTCTTTTTTCAGCGAACCACCCGTCGCGCGCGCGGGGTTGGGGTAGTGAAAGTCCCTACGCAAAGCGTAAAATCGCCGGGGATCCCATTTTTATCTTTAAAAGAAGAGAAAGTTTCCCCGGCAGAAATTGCGTGAATTTTAATAACTGTAAAAGCGGATTCCTGGCCGGCCCGAAACTGTACTCTCCCGTACTTTGATGGAATGATAAATGTGCGTGCCCGCAACGTGCAATTACAACATTTACATAATAATTTATGAAATATTCATGCGGCAAACTGATACCGTTTGATTACAATATTTAAGCGTAATTCCGAAGACTTCATTACTTACTCGCCGGATCCCTCGCATGCGTGGGTGTACTCGATTACACCCCCGGATCGCGTACGCAGATAAATGTAAATGCATCATTTACACGATCAGATATTGAAGACAAGTGTACTCCTTTTCCGAGAAGGCGAAGACTGATCGCTACCGTCCCGCCAAAAACAATGCCCGCATAAATCAGCCCCTCGCGAATAAATGAAAAATCGTAACGCGGATTTAATGGGCCGGATCACCTTACGCCCCGATAACCTGCGCCTTGTTAAAATTCAATCAAGCATTTATAAGATACCACAAAATAATTATAGTATTATAAATAGATAGCATGCTTGATTTTTAAACAAATATGTTGATTATTACATGACTTGAAGAAAGGTTTCTAAGTATTTTAATCAAGTTATAATCATCTTCACGTAACTCAATTAATACAAATATTGATTATTGCAATTTTAATTGATTAATTAATTTTAATACGTCAACGTTACAGGTTTATCATGATAAATTTCCTTATTACGTGCTTTCGAATTAATGCAACTTAAGAAATTCTCTATGTCTAATGTGTCCAGAAAGGTCAATTATTTTTCTGGTATTTGATAAGAAATCTAAGTATTTTTATTATATTTAGAAATTTCGAAAGGAAAAATCTGAGCCCTATTTATTTAATAAATAATTACTTCTGTATTTCTAGTTAGTTCAGTCGTAAATTACAAATTCCGTGATATGAATCCGTGCATTCTTACTTTTTCGAATTCATTTGAATAAAACACAACTGATTAATTACTGCGTTGCCATTTAGCGGTGTTCCGCGGAAGACGCACCATTTTCGTGTAATTTTTCAAGCGGCATTCCTCGGCCAGCGATTCGTGTAGATATTCAAATTTCAACACGTCCAATTTTTTTCCGGGATTTCGGAATGTTAAATGTTTTCTTTTAGTACGACCGCGATCCATCATACAGGATGCCAACGCGTTTGTACGTCTCCCAACTAGAAGCTAATTAGTTGTTCTTTTTTCCCAAAATATGTAATTTCCTCGTTTAATATCAATTCTTTACTATTTTCCATTAATCACTTTTAATGTAATGTTCGTGTCTCAATCTTTCGTGTTCGTAATATTCAAGACAAACGTCTCAAAATTAATTTTAGAAAAGAAAAACACTTGTTGTGTTCCATATTACTACTTTTATTTTCAATTTCCTGACACGTGTTTCGATCATACCCGATCATTTTCAAAGATTAAACTTACATATCTGATTTCACCAAAAGGGTAGTTCAACAAGTATCAACTGTCTTAAAATTATATTCAGTATTCTTCACGGTAAACGCTATTAGCAATTCTAGAAGATTGTTTTTGGTTGATTGAGAATATTTTATTTGGTTAAACTTCTAGATATGGTTTTAAGATTGTCCAAAAGTTTATTTCTTCTTAAGTTACAATTTTTTCATTACACTACAGCTCTTTAGGTTAATGAAGGTTAATAAAAGTTAACGATGGAGGCTTCTGCTTCGTTATACATCATAAACCACAAATGAAACACTTTTTTACTTTTCAAGCTAAAAGTTTAAAACCGACAAGTTTTAAATTGTTGATACTATAGTCACTAAATAAAGTTCCAGTTATACAAAGAAAATTAAAATGTGTTATTAGTGTTGTTTATAAAAGTATTTGTTTATGTTTGAAATTTTGGAAAATAATCCCAATTGATAATTAGAAATAGAAGCATTTAAAGATATTTTGATTTTTTCTTCTTTATTATGTTTATTGAAGATTTTCAATTGCTTATAACTTTGGCACTTCAAAGTTTCGATTACTTTTTATTATTTTATCTAGTGTTTTCCTTTGAGCTACCTAGTATTCAATTAATATTAACTAATGGTCTAATTAACTATCGTTTCTTCTTCTACTCTTTCTAATATTTTCAAAAATATATGGATCTTTACATACAATATTTGTCATTTATAAATTTTGAATTTAGATAAACCTAGAGAAATACCATGTCATACTAGATCTATTATAATTATGCTCTAATTTTACCAATGGTATTTAAGAGAAACAATTTAAGCGGCAATAGACATGTAATTACCGATTTCCTGTTAATGAAAAGGAAAACAACATTTAAAAAAATGTTCTAAATAATTTCGTTCTTAAAAAATATTTTCAGTAATTAGTGTCTATTAAAAATAATCTACAAGTATTCTTAAAATTTTGCGTATTTTTGGTTTAATAATGTAGCTTCTAGATATATCTGAATGTACAATCTGGTGTAATTATGATTTTTTTTTTCATACCAAAAGCTAATATTTTGTATCTCATCTCAAATACAGAAATATTGTGTATATATCTCTCTATATCTTTCTATCACTTCATCTCTCCCTATTTTTCAATTTCTCTGTGTCTATCAATCTATCCATTGATATCTCTCTCTATTTCTTTTCCTTTGTCCCTCTTTAACTTGTTATCAATTTTAACATCTGCCTTTCTTTATAGTTCTCTGGTTTTGGTAAATTTTTCCTTGATCGTCTCACACTTCATTTCTCAAAATGTTTCTTAGTTTTTTAATTATGTTCGCTACCTTATAAGGTGCCTTCAGGGTATTCCTTTAGTTTATTTTATTTCGTATTTTTATGCGAACGCATACAGAGTATTAATTTCAATTTAGTAGCAACTTTTGTTTATTATTGTAGATTTAAAGAACTGCATCTTAATCTTCTAAAATTCTAAAGCTTAAGCCTTGAGAAAAATGGTTTTCGTGGCAATATTTTGTCTTATTTTCTTTTTGTTTTAAGATAGCAAACCTTATGATAATTCGAAGTTTATTATCGTAAAAATATGATTTCTCCAATTATTTTATAGAATTTTATCACAAAATATCCAAAGAACTGTTTTTTTCCTTAGCATGTAATCTAACTTAATCTAATCCTAAAGTATCAACAATGTTCCGAAAGATAATTAGTTAAAACTTTATATAAAACATTACTCAATAAGTCTCCGGTCTAACTAAGAAAAACCAATTATTTTTTGGAAATTTCACTTTATTCATCAACCTACTCTTCTTCCAGAGTGATACATTCATTCCAACCCACCTTTAACTTTTCTATGCCCTTTATACTAAACGATTTGTCTCTCAAAATAAGTCTCAGTTTCGACAATCACTTCTTCATTTGAGCCAAATTTCTTTCCCTGGTGCATCTTTTTCATGTCTGCAAAAAACAAAAGGACAAATCTAAAGAGTACGGTGGATGGGAAAGCAATTTAAAGCTTAATTCAACCAATTTAACCATTGTTTTCATTGACTTTTTTCATTTGCATGTGGGGCCGTTTTTTCTTGATTTCTGCACTAAATCGATCAAAAAATGCCATGTAATATTCACTATCGATAGCCTTTCTCAAGATAGTCGATGAACAAAATTCCATGCGCGTCCCAAAATACGATCTTGCCAATCGACTTTTGAGTTTATGGTCACTTTGGATGACTTTCACCAGCTGCTGTCCATGCAACTAACGATCACTTTGATTCAGGCGTGTAATAGTGAATCCATACTTCATCTATTGTCACATACCGATGCAAGAAATGCTTTTTATTTTGCTTGAACAGCTTCAAACAGCGCTCTGAATTTTCGACGAGTTGTTTTTTCTGGTTTGGTATGAGCAAGCGCGGCACCCACTTCTAAAGTAACTTGGTCATGCCTAAGTTTTCATCTAAAACTACAAAGACACTACCTTCTGATATCTACAAGGTGTCAGCTTTCTCACAGAACTTCATGTTACGGTCTCTTAAAACTCTTTTGTGGACATTTTTTATGTTTTCTGGAACAACTGCCCATTTTGGGCAACTAGAGCGTTTAGCATCAAAAGTTCTTGTACAACCGGGTTTAAATTCAGCATATTAGTTAATGAAAGTTGATTTCCCTAGTGCAGAGTCCCCAATATGCTTATCAAGTCACTGTTTAGCTCCAACAATATTTTTGCCCATCACGAAATTCCTTTATTAACACCAATATTTGATTTGTTGTTGTTTTACGTTGATATTGAAAAAAGTATCTTGAATTAAAATTATTAAAACATCGAACATGTTAATTATTATAAAATGTTACTTAATTCATTAAGAAGTGGGACACATTTCCCCTGACGAACCGCAAGGGTTTGGATCATTTTTGATAAAGTAGAGGTAAGGCCAAAACCACAAAAGCGACAAAATCACCAAAAAATGCATTGAAAAGTGGTGGACACCATTGCTTCAGAGAAAAACTTAGCAAAATCCTCGGCAATAAAAAGTGATTCTACAAACAAACTCGAAAACACCCAATCGAAGAAGGACGAAGCCTGCTCCACAAATCGGCTCAAAAAATAACTAACCTTTTTAATATGGAAACATTTGGCAATGGTAGATTTTGGCCTTCATTTGTGGCCAACACGACCCTCTAAAATTTACCTCTTTAATTATTTATTTTACTCATGTTTTGAAGTGATTTTAACAGAAGCTATCTAAATTCAATTAAAATTTTTTATCAAGAATATGACCAAAAAAAGAATATATTAGATAATCTGAAATCCTTAGATTATCTAATATATTCTTTTTTTGGTCATATTCTTGATAAAAAATGTCTTTTTTCATTATTTTCCTTAACACAAAAAAATTAAATTAAAAATGTTCATAGTTGTTTATAGAAAGGCATCAACCAAGAAAAAAATAAAAATGTTCAACTTATAATCAAAACTATAGACCATTTATAAAAATATAGTAGTAAAACAAAGTTATAAAGCAGCTTATTTAAATTCGTTATACACATGCACCACGCCACCAAAAAAATGCCGCCACAATAAAAGAAATTATTATTCTATACTAATTATTGGAACAACAATAAAGAAAAGGTATTCCAAAACTACTTTGTTGAATGGAGGAAAATATAAGAGGGAGATTCATATGTATAGCAATCTGTTTCTGATAATCCTTCACTACAATTTTCCTTATCTTAAAGAGGATATTATTTATTGTCTTCTTCTGCTTACAAAATTTAAAAATATTACATACATTTCATAGAAAATTATAAATTATTTAGGACACAGGAGTCACGGGCGAAGTTCAATATTTACCAATGGTCCTCTACTCAAACACACGTTCTTCCGTAGATAGGTGATACACTTTTCCTATTTTTGGAGTCTTATTTTTGTTATTTAAAAGCAATTATTCTTCATTTTGACCCTTTTGTGGAATATTTTAAACAAAGTCTATTATACCATTTCGAATTTATTATATTTTAAACTGTAGAAAAAATTAACCTAGCGTACTCTTGACCTACCTCAATTCATTTTATGTTAACCTAACGCACTCATGGCCTTACCTAATAAATTCTATGTTAATCCTGACATTGACATTGGCCAAGCGTATTCCCGACCTGCCATATTAAGGAGTATACTAAGATGGCGTTACCCTGACCTATCCCAATAAACCGTTTACCAATGATAGTCTTAAGGGAGACTAACAAACAATTTATTGTGGTAGGTCAAGAGTACGTTAGGTCAGTGATTCTTTCTTCAAGAAATACATTGTGCGTCAGAGAAACTTACTTATTTGAAAGGTCAATAAAAATAAAAGTACTTCAGTTTTTGTTTCAATTATTTTTTTATTTGAGAATACAATATCCCAAGTTTTTTTTCATACAGTTTTGAAAATTACATCGGTTAAATGGCGACCCCCAATGTGCTCAGTACATGCAGTTAAGTGGATTTTTGAAGTTCATCTCCACTCTTCGCAGCATATCAATCTGTATGTTGGCAATGGCGTCGCAAATGTTTTTGAGGTGAGCTATGGTCCCTGGTCGATCGACATAAACTAAGGATTTCAAATAACCCCAAGATGAAACAAATATAAATACAAAACAATTCCCGAAGTTATGCTTATAAATATTTATATATCTTTAATTTTTAATGTTGTGTTCCTGTATTTATTAAAAGATCTGTGTTTTTTTTGCTTGCATTTTTTCTTACTAATTTTTTTTTAAATTATGAGCCATAAAAATTATAAAATTTTTATCTGTTTTCGAAAATCCGGTACTAATTTTGGCCTTATGAATTTTATCAGCTTCCGGTATATCTATTTCCACCTCTTGCCGGTAGAGTGTTATACTGAAAGTACATTCTTGCCGGAAGTATAATTGTTCTCAAAGGTATAATGTTTTTGTTTTAACCGAGAAGATCAAAGATTTCAAAATTTCGACCATAGTGACCGATGTAGACTTCTTTACAAGAGTCGCGAGCTAATTTGCTTTTCATTTTTAATAATCAGACCGATTTAATCTATTCTCTCCTTTTTGGGAGTATATAAATAGCATTTTATTTGTTTTTCTTGGACAGTGCACTGGTAAACATGACTTTTGATCAAGTATCGTGATTATGTAGTTCTCCATGGTGGCATTGAAGTGAATTTAGAACATATATATACAGTGAACAAGATTGAATATTCACTTTTATATTGTAATATATTATTTTCTACTATGTTTGATGTTTATGTTGCTCCAAGAAAGCTACATTATTATCGAATTTGCTACGATGAACTTCAATAATTTCCAAATACACTTGGGTAGTATTGATACAAAATTGGATTGGTTACTTTTTGGCCAATTTGTATAGACTTTCACCTTTTGAATTGAGTTGTTCGAAGTTATAACTATTGAATTGAACACTTTGTTATTTCCTTCCTTCACTTTTATTTTATATGACAAGTTTGTTCATATTGGTGTAGAAGCAACATCTAAATAATTTAAGTGAATCATTTTCTTCGTCTATTGGAGAGTTGTTATTTGGTAATGTACTTGTCTAATTTTTTATCAATACAATGCAAAAAATATTTGATCAAGATTATTTATTGGTTCACATGAATCTAAAAAAAAACTAGACTAAACAATGCTGGTCTACTAATTAGAAATATTAGAATTGGTTTGACGCTATTTCAATGGTAAATAATTTGAAGGCTTTCTCACAAAAGTGATGAATATTATTTTTTGGTTGTCAAACATTTTGGCCCAATTTTAATAGTCTTATGTGATTTTTTTGGGTGGATGGTGTAATATAACTTTAAAGAAATTTTTGACACAGGTTTAAATTAAAATTAAAGTAAAACATGTATAACGAAGTAGAAGCTTCTTATATTCAAAATTTATTATAGAAAGTAAAGAAATGTTAAACTATTTTCGGGCAAATTTAATTTAAATTGTCATTTGGTTTTCAAAAATTCATTTTATAAACCTTTCGGGTTTTGGAAAATTTTTGTCTACTTTTAAGTCGTTGTGGAGGCTTTAACAATGTTTTTAACTTTAATTTTGTTTTATTTTTAATATCTATTTTAGAATTTTCTTAAAATGTTTTTTTTTTTGAAACGGTAAATTTGATCAAGATTCTTTTCTTTATTGATTCACAAGTAACATTAGATTAAACAATGCTGATATTTTAATTGGAAATGTTTAGTTTGGTTTTTACTATCGGAATGGCATGATAGTAAATTGTATGAAGTTTCTCCTAAAAAATGATGAAGATTATTTTTTGATTGTCAAGTATTTTGGCCTTATTTTAATAGTCTTATTGATTTCATTTATTTATTTATTCATTTTTATTTTAGAATATCCTGTTAAAATAAGGTAAACAAAATTAAGATATATACATTTAAAATTACAAAAATTTAGGTCAGAGGACTTCATTCTCAGCAAATTATTTTTACCAGTTAGGTAATGTATTGGCCATTACTGGCATATTTATGTTTGGATAGTATTTTTGATGGTAGATAATGTAGTATAATATCACAGGCAATTTGGAACCAAATTTAAATTTAAGTTTAGTTACAAGATCTACACTGATTCAAGAGAAATTTTGGGCATACGTTTTTCAGAATTATTCAGAATCCAAAATTTTATAAAAAAATCAATTTAAAAAAAGTAAATAATTGTTAAACTACTTTCGGGATTGTTTAATTTAAATTGTCATTCGGTTTCCAAAATTTGATTTAAACAAAAATTGAAAAAAGGTTTTTTGTTTACGTGACTTAGGCTTTCGCTTTGCGATACATTTTTATAATTTTGGTTTACTTTCAAATATTCTTAGTATTAAGTTATCTTAAAATGGTTTTTTTAAAAGAGTTTATTTTTAATAGTTTATATTTCTATCTAAATATCTAAATAAAAAGATACAAACATCTTAAAAAAAAGTAATTTAAAGGTCCTAAAATAATGATTTAGGTTAGGTAGTTGCCAAAAGTTTCTTTTTTAAATTAAAAATAGAAGCTCGAAAATTTAATATCGATATTAAAAAACAAATGATAATATTCATAGAGGTAACTTTTAAAACTAGCGAGTTTCGATAGATTTCAAGAAACTTCTATTAGTTTTGTTCGTAAAATTTTGTAAAGAAATATTAAAGAACATAAGACAAATATACAGAACAATATAAACATAATTTAGTTTTGATGAAATATTCTCTATCAGAAAATTTTAGGAAAACTCTATAATTCTATGATTGATTGTTGACGCTCTTACTTTATGATATTTATTTATTAATATCTTAGTACTCCTTTCTAATAAAATAACACACAATTTATAATATAAAATATGTAAATACATCTGGATTACGAAGTTGGTTATAAATTAAAACACGAATTTTATTATTTTCTTTCTTAAATGTTCTAAAGAAGTTAAGACTAATAAAATATAATATAGTTTTTATGAAATAATTTTGAACAATTGCAATCATTATTTTCTTTGACATCTTTGATTTCGAAAAATATATCAAATTTTTAATTTATTTAATTTCAATTTTAATACGTACCTTACTGAATTTATGAATATATTTTTTCACCATTCGCAATTTAACATCAAGATAATATCGTAGCATAATCATCAGTTATCACAAACCCATCATCAATTTTCCGCTAATTCACATTTAATTCAGTCGTGAGAGGCGGTTAACAAACAATTAACATTTTATCACACTCGGCAATCACAGTTATTTTTATAATGGCTCCAAGGGTGCACTTATAGTGGTTAATGTGCTCACGTCCCCCTTCTTCGGCGCACCGTCCCGTTTTCCCTCACCTCCTTCCAAAACTCGGATCTCGTTATCCCTCGTCCGTGCGAATGTCTTTACACATTCGAACCTGCACGGCTACAAAACTTCTTTATAAATTTTTCGAATTAGTATGAGTGTAATTGTACGGTGCAGAAATATTTGTGTGTGCTATAATATGAATTTAAAAACACTAGTAAACATAATAAATATTTGAAAGTGTTATCGTATTTCATTTACGAAAATTTACGTGATTAAGAATATGAACTTTCAACAGCCTTAACTATTCAGTCATTGTTGGTATTACGTACGTATTCAATGCTCTTGAAATTGAGAGAAGAGAAGGAAAGGACAGAAAAATTTAAATGCAAGAACATTTAGGATGAAGCATTTCTAATTCTTGTATGAATATTATTTATTTGTGTATTAAATTGCTTTATTGGCACTTAAATAATGAAATTCTAAGAAGTACAGTTTGTTAAATTTAAGTTTTCAATCTTTTATAATTTAACTTCTTATTTGAGATTGACTAGCTCATTCAAAAATAAATGCGGTGGCTATAGTTTCGACAGAATTGAGCTTGTCATTCTGACTCTAGAAGTTACTTCAACTGAACTGAGATCTTCTAAGATGATCTTCTACTCTTATCCACTTATTTTTAATATTCATCTTAAATATAAATTTTTTGTCTATAGTTTCGACAGAATTAAGCTTGTCATTCTGACTCTAGAAGTTACTTCAACGGAACTGAGATCTTCTAAGATGATCTTCTACTCTTATCCATTCGTTTTAAATATATTTGTCAATTTGGGCAATTTATGTTTAGTTTTTGAAGTACGATTTCTGCTATTTTAACAAAACAGTACATTATTGTTGTCCTTGAGGATTCTTGCTTTTCATTAATTTTAGAACCAACTTGTTGCGAGATATTAATCAAAACATTATAGGATGGTCTAATTAAAGATTTTCTGATGCCTTCAGTGTTTAATTATTTAGAATGTAGACTTATCTATACTACTTTGTTATTGTGATGAAAAATAAAAACAATTGAAAGACTTACGGTCGATAGCCAAGAAGAGGCCTAGGAAACACAATAATTATTATAATTATAAATTTTAATACTATATACAATAAAGATGTTTTCTCTCAATAAAAACAATTTGCACTTGGTAAGTTTTAGATTAAATTAATCCATTGTGAATCTGTTGTGTTGGTGGTTTTCGTAGAAGCACAAAACGGCAACACTCAAGCTTCGATTAGGAGAGAAGAGGCCGGTCCTCGGTCTTAAATCGATACAAACCGCAAACACGTCAAGGCTCCTCAATCCTATGCACACGGGCTTCCGCCAGTTTTCCCCCAGTAAATCATCCCTCCGTGAAGCTCGCCGAAATTAATCCTCGGCAGCAACGAAATTTCAAATAATGTAGTGTCACGTTCTTAATTCATGTGGATTAGGTAGTTTGCCGTAATGTTTTATACAGGGCCAGACGAGTTTTGCAAAGAAACCGCGGGGTTTCTTAAAATAAGTTTAAATTGCGGTAATAACGAAAATTACGGTTGTATTAGCAGGAAATTAAACCCGTTAGAACTTTTGTAATTGTTTTCACGTGACTAGATGATATTTGAAATTATAACATCGTGTAGAAATAAAATATTGAAGACCAGTTTCGATCCAACCGGTATCATCAAGGCGCAGCGCGATCAATTAATGTTTATACAGTTATAGGCCATTAATTAAATGAACACGAGAAATTGGAAAACATCGCATAGATTTATTTGTAAACCGGCGTTTAATTAACTATTAATTAACGCCCGGTCGTAAACATTATTATTTAAAACTTAATTAATGCTTCTCTCTTTTTTGGAGTCAAACATCTCGCCGAATTTAATAACATACGGTGAAGAGTATGCAAATGCTATTCAAATTCTCCAACCTGATTCCGTAATTTATTACCGCTATAGACTTAATTGTATTTAAATAATTTATTTTAATAATCTGTCATCAACGCATTAGAAGCGCGTATCAATCTCAATAATTATAACACGGTGTTAATATTTAATCTATGGTTGTTAAATCAAATTAAAACAGGTTTGTGGTTTTGGGATATAAAAAAACTTTATTAATAAACAATTAGACCTTGCAACAATGGAAGAAAGTATCGACCATCCGACGGACGCAAAACAATGATGTAATAATAACTCGATGCTCGCACTTACAACTTTTAGTTTCGTTTTCCGCGTTTCGAGCGTCGGTCATGCTCAACATTTTCCAGACACATGCCATGTAGAACAGATCATTTTTTTTTTATTGTTCTCCGATACAGTATATAAATTCATGATGGTGCGAACTATGAATCACTGAACGGGAGGTGGTTCCAGACGGTAGTTATTTGAAGGGCGATCATGGGGTGACGTTCCCCAAGGGATGACGCACGGGTCAGTGCTTGGATTGATTGGAACGACGCCGGAAATTGCGACGGCTAACAGGACGGAACGACGGCCATCGCCCGGACGTCCCAAGGAAACACGGGAAGGGACGCAGATGTTGCGGATCTGACTGCTGAGGGAACTGGCACGGATAAAAAAAATATATATGCCTCGAGGTATTTAGGGAGAAGGTAATATTTTGACAGGCGACATTTGGCGAATGCATTTGCTAAGAAGGCGATCTATCACAACGTAATGCAAGCAAAACGGTAAACAAGTTTATAAATAGCTGAACATTACAATGGTATTATTAACTCAGATCTACAAATAATTCACAATTAAATTAAATAGATTTGTAACAATTTAATCCAGAACTAATATACATTCAAGTGAATATTTTAGATAGATCGAAAAACGTGTCCATAATCAGTATTATCAGAACAATATAAATGCCAAAGTAATTCTTATCATTATTTTGACAAGGTCATACGTATAGAAAATGTGAACTAGTTATAACTATGCTTATTATGTTATATAATAAAATGTATTATTAATTTCGTAGTAGGTTTTAGACATTCTAAGTCGTAGGAAATATTCTTTCGTACCAAATAAGATCTATCTTGAATAATTAAAACTCTTGTTACTTCCTTTCATTGATTTTTATTTTTCTCCGAATAATTTTGGTAATATGTACAATCAAGTTAATCATAAAATTCTCAAGATGAGACCTAACATATTGAAACACGTGTCTCCAGATGATTTAAAATGCTATTTTGATGTCCCCTTCGACGTAAATTACAATCACAAAACTTTCCCGATATGACCTAACAGATTGAAACACGTGTCTCCAGATGATTTCAAAGACTATTTTGATGTCCTCTTCGACGTAAATTAAAACTCTCGAATTTTATTTGATAAAAATAAGAACATTCAAAACAATGTTGCTTTGATAGTTGTGCTTTTTCTATTACGCAAATTAGTTGTTTAAAATTCAATGTGGTATTAGCCAAGGAAGTCGTTTTTTTTATAGTCTTAATAAGAATTATTGTTGTAGCTTAACTTAACTTTACTTATTTTTAAAATTATTTAAACAAAATTTGTGCATACCTTCTTAAAATTTACAAAGCTTAGAAATTAGTCGAAGAAAAATAAATACATTGCCTTAATCAAAATAATTCAACAATTTCATCACAGATTGAGTTAAAAATTAATCAATCAAATAAGTTTTTGTTTTCCTGTACTAAATAATTATATTTTATGCCATGCTATTTCAATTATTTCGAGAAGATTACAATTTCTTTCAACTTTTTCGGCGTTCCCTAGTACACAGAAATTTCATATTTGGAGTTACATAGGCAATAATAAAAGTAAATTTAAAGCTTTCTTATTTTGAAAGTCCTCAATCAAAATATATCACCTCTTAAACTACGGCTGAATTTTGGACATTATCTTATAATAGAATTGGATTGGCGTTATTTACAAGTGAATTTATAATCCAGCAATAAATGTTAATCGTTGGGTCTAATTAAAAATTGCAGCAAAATTTGAGATTGTTCGAAGTAATATTTTTCACCATTTTGAACAAGATTTGGTTTAGTTATGCATTCTAACATTGGCATTTTCAATAATGTTATATAAAACACACGATTGTTTCTTGATCATTTAATAGTTAATCATAATTATAATTTTCCGAAAATATAGAGCTACTTGGAAACATTAAACAAAACAGAACCTTCTTAAAAATTCTTGGTCAGAATGGTACAACCGAAACTAACGATGGAATTTTTAAATCCCAACGAACAGATAATACAATCAGCTTTTGATCCCATCATCAAAATAGTGACAATTATAGAAAATATGATTCATACCAAAGAATGATCACAAAAATCAACTTTAACAAATGTTTCTATTTAACAAAATATAAATATTATTTAGGATCTTATTAATCCTTTCACCTATAACCACGAGTGTGACTCGTGTCTAAAAATTTTGGCAAATCTCAACGAACACGAGCGTGTCTCGTGGTACGCGCTCGAGTCAACTGCATCTAGAATCATATGATAGTAAATTAATTGGATGAGTTACGTGAAGATAAACTTGATTATAAAATAAAGCACTAAAAAACTTCCTTTAGACAGTTTATTTGAAATACCAAATATATATTTCGGACACAAAGTGACCATTATCAATGGTTTAATACAGTTTAATACAGTATTAATGCTTCACCACTGGCGCACGCAATTAAACGAGACAAAGTAGGCCAAAGGATTAAACAAGCACTAAAGTATTATCTAATTTAGGTTACGTTATTTCATATCTATAGGAAAGCATTTTGATTGAGATTAAAGTATGATCAAGTTTTGTTGACGAAATATAATGACCATCAAAAAAATTATAAATGTATAAACACTTAATATTTGAAATATTAAGGGTTGTTTACAATGAGGCACTTAGTCGGTTTCACATTATTTTTTTTATTAAAAATTGTTCCAAAGAAAAAAATTCAACAAATGATATTGAAATACTTTTATTAAAAAAGCCTCATTCCAAATTATTGGTCAGAATTGTTTATTATTATCTTTTCCACAATATATCACAATAAAGCTAAAATTTTCAACTTCAGCTAAAATTTTCTCTTTGATTCTATTTAACACAATGAATATTCTTATCAATTTTGGACCAGCAAATTTAATATCATTTCAGCTGAGCGCTGATCGGAAATGATTTTACTTGTTACCTAGGCCAAAATGAAATTGCGCATCAAAAACTTGACAACTTTTTAAGTCACAAAGAAATATAGATCAGTATGAAATATTCAAATGAATATTAACAGTGTTGTTAAAAATCTACTACAACTATATTTTTTGTAGGATTAGATGGTCCATTTTAACTTTCACTTTAGCTGATGTTTTCAAAATACTATCCAGAATCTAATTGGAAAAATAGGACGAATGCCCAAATCTTAAAAAATGTAAGCCACTTTATCACTACTATTTTTTTCAACATGGTATTGTTAGGAAAGTTTTTTGATAACTTTAAACTATGATCTCTAATTAAATTGACCAAAATAATATGATTGATAATGGAAGCCATTACTTTGTGATATATCTTTAAATCAGGTACTTGTGTGAAATCAACAAATGCAGTTTCTTTTAAAGTTCCTGACTAAAACAAGATGAACATCAAAAAATGTTTAGAACCTAATTGGTAAATTTGGATGGCTATATTTACTCTAAAGTTCTATAGTTTGAAAAACATTTCACTTTAGCTACTGTATCCAATTTGATTTAAAGTAAGTAACAAACTACATATGCAGTTCAGAATCTAATTGGTAAATTAGTCTTTAGTATTTATTGTCTTCGCTTTTTCTGCCAACAAATTCATTCAATTTTATACAAAAGATACAAATAATTCAGGACACAGGAGTTTACTAATTATCAATTGTCTTACACTGAAACCTACGTTCTTCCATAGACAGGTGAATTTGTATTTGTATTTAATGCTTTTTTCTCTTACAATAAATAAATTCATTACAAATGGATAGATAAAAATATGTACTTTTGACGTAAGAAATCTTGGTGGGAGTTCACTCGGCAGATCGGCAGAACGTTCTTCAACTCCAGCCCAATGCTGCGTTTTAAGTTCTTTATTTTATCCTTTTTGCACAGTACTAATTGCCATTTTGGCTCTATTTTGCTTCAAGAAGCATTATTTAGCGACTAAATTGCGCTCATTATATTTTTATACAGATGTCAAACTGACAATACACCTTTGCTATTTTTTTTATTTTCGGAGTTGTCTTGAATTATTTATAAGCAAATTTGCCGCATTTTGCCCCTCTTGAAGGATATTTTAAATATAAGACTATTATGAATGTCGGTTTTGTTGAATATTATGTCATTTTTACAGCTACTCTAAAAATTTGGACGACTACCAAAATCTCATTAAATTTTTGCTACTTACTCAATTTTTCTTTCAGCATAGCTTAGTTAGTTTCTTTAAACTATGATCTTTTGTGTTCATTTTTTGCATGGCTTCATCAGAAAAGCATTTTAACTCCTAACTTCTTGTTTGGACAAAACAAACTGATCATCCAACAAGTTTTCAGTTTTTTTTTTGAATTAGTTTCATTTAATCTTGGCATTATTAAAAATGAGTTTTCATTAGTAATAAACTATAATTCCTTGTAACATTTTTATTGTTCACTGACAGCGGGTTTACCACTTAGGACGACTACCAAAATCTGAAGTAATTCTTGCTACCTACTCACCAATTTTCCTTTCAGTATAGCTTAGTTAGTTTCTTCTTTAAAACTTGGTGGTTCTTGCTTGTAACATATTTACAGAAGAATACATAATTAATGATACACGTGCAGCAAATTTAGACTGCAAGAATCACGGGCGGAGTCCATTGGTTTCCAAAGATATTCCATTCAAACCCATATCTGCGCATAAATGTGCTGTTTTAAACTATGATCTTCGTTTTTTTGCCTAGCTGCATCAGAAAAGCATTTTAACACCTATCTTCTTAATTTGACAAAATAAACTGTTCATCCAAACAGTTTGGACAACCACCAAAATCTCAAATAATTCTTGCATACTTACTAACCAATTTTGTTTTCAGCATAGCTTAGTTTGTTTCTTTAAACTATGATCTTCGTTTTTTGCATGGCTTCATCAGAAAAGCATTTAAACTCCTATCTTCTTTTGAAAAATAAACTGATTATCTAAAAAGTTTTCAGATTTTTTTTGAAATTGTTCCATTTAATCACGACATTGTAAAAATTGAGTTTTCATTGGTAATAAACTATAATTCCTAGTAACATTTTTGTTTGTCCTTAAAAACTCCGATTTTGTTTTGGATTTTTTATTCTATCCTTTGATACTTTGAAGATTTTTTTGATTTTCATTAACTGATTTCAGATATTACCAAGGATGATAGTTTTTTAAGGTTCATGTTCATTATCATTTTGAAATTCGTAAATCGTTAATCGTAATCGTAATCGATTTATACACACCAAAATATCATCTACCTAAACATTTTTTCGACCGCGTATAAATTGCTATTCTTTGTTAGATCGGCCAAAAGAATCTGATCATCGAATCTATTTTTTTTTGGAATATAACAAAATGTAATATATCTTTCCGAATAATTGTTGCTCAGACGTGATGTTCATATTATGTTTCTATTGTATTTATTATCCCATATAAATAGCGCTCCTAACAATTACTAATATTAATAACATCTAAATGGTAATTTGGAACAAGAAGTCCAATTTCAGCAAATTTTCATAAATTGCTCATTAAAATTCATCTCAACATAACAGTGTTTGGAAAAGGTTTCGGAAATTACTCTTAATGACTCACGTCCTTGTTATTATGATTAAAATATATTTTTAAAAAAGGTTGTCTTTCATATTGATGACTTTTCAAATTTGGTAATCTTGAAAATCTGGTTTTAGCACTTCTGAAATGTCAAACCTGACATCCTTAATGCACGAAACGCAATATACTGATAATGACCTTCTGAAATTAAAAAAAGCAAGAGTTTCCAATTGATAATAGATATTTTAGGAAGTTAAAATTACGTTAACTAATGAATTTAAACAAATTACTAATATTTTCTAACATCAAAGTAGTAAAACAAGACGCCCAGTTCCAGCAAATTTTCATAAAATGCTCAATAATATTCATCTCAACATCACAGTGTTTATGAAGGGTTTCGAAACTGTTAATGACTATCGCTTCCAATGATCAAAATATATCTTCAAAAAAGTTCTTTGATGAGTTTTCAAATTTGGCAATCTTGAGAAACTGATTTGAGAACTTCTGAAATGTCAAACCTGGCATCCTTAATGCACGAAAAGCAATATGCTGCAATAAAAAGATCAACAGTTTTTAATTGATAATAGATATTTTATTAATTTAAATTTATGTTAACTAATGAATTTAAACAAATTACTAATAACATCTAGATAGTAATTTAGAACAAGACGCCCAATTTTCATAAATTGCTAAATGTTGTTTATCTCAACATCACAGTGTTTGGGAAGGGTTTCGAAACTGTTAATGACTTTCACTTCCAATGATCAAAACTGATCTTCAAAAAAGTTGTCTTTTTTCTTTGATGACTTTTCAAATTTGGAAATCTTGAAAAACTGATTTGGGCACTTCTGAAATGTTAAACCTGGCATCCTTAATGCACGAAAAGCAATATGCTGATGGCCATTCATTCTGCATTAATAAGAACAATAGTTTCCAATTGATAATGGATATTTTAGGAATTTAAAATTGTGTTAACTAATGAATTTAAACAAATTACTAATATTTTCTAACATCTTAAGTAGTATTTTGGAAGAAGCCCAGTTCCAGCAAATTTCATTATCATTCATCTCAACATCACAGTGTTTGGAAAGTGTTTCGAAAATGACTGTTAATGACGTTCACTTCCTTGTCATGACGATCAAAATAGATCTTCAAAAAAATTGGCTTTTTTCTTAGGAATAATGATGACTTTTCAAATTTAGTAATCTTGAAAAACTGCTTTGGGCACTTCTGAAATGTTAAACCTAACATCCTCCATAAGCAATATGCTAATAATGACAATTCTGCAATTAAAAGAACAACAGTTTTCAATAGATAATAGATAAAATTAATACTATCGTCGCTGCATTCTTAATGGAACATAATTGTATAATTATTTTTATTGATTAAAGTCTTGTTTCGTCAGGAAACTTGTCAGGAAATTGATAAAGCAATTATGGAACGAAACAAGACTTTAATCAATAAAAATAATTAGATAATAGATATTTTAGGAAGTGAAAATTTATGCTGTCCAATGAATTTAAGTACAAAATAACCACGCAAACATTTTGATCTAATTCTAAACTTCTTTTCAACTCCTCAATTCTGAATCAAAATGTACCAACTTGAACACTGCTAGATGTTACGAAATTACTTATCATCAGTAGTATTCACTGTTTACTTCAGAATTCCCTGCTGATTATTTTATCAGCTGTAGGGTATAAAAGGTTGAGTGGGAGAAAACTCCTAAATAATCTCCGCCTTAGATCAAATACTGTCGTCCAAATTCTAAATTTTCGTTTTATTTTGTATTTATATTTTTTAGCTAGAAAATAAACTAATTTAAACTTCGATTTTCGTTATTTAAATATCGCTATAGATCATCAAAACAGTAATAAGAAATTATTTAACAAAGACAAACTCTTTTAAAAATTGTTGTTCAAAATATATAGACGATATATTATTTGGTCATCTTTTCGGCAGCATTTAATAATTCATTAATTAAATTCCAACATAAAAAAGAACATGGTGTAACTGTGGCAGAAAAGTTTGAGCAGATTTAAGTTACTTTCTACGATTTTCTCACTAATGGTCATATTTTTGGACAAGCAAAATGAATAGATTGGGTAATTAAAAGTTGTTCAACTTGTACAAAATTTTATACTCAATAATATGCATGAAAATTCATTGGAAAATATGATTGAAAGTACCATTTCTAATATCACATACTTTTTCTAACTTTATTAGCGACTATAGTTTCGACCTTTTTAGCCTGTTATTTTTAAAACTCTCATTGGAAAATATTTTAAAATTAAGTAATAAAATAATTCTTTTGTTTTATTTTTATTTCCTTCAAAAAAACCTCAATTCAATCTCATTTTCATTACATTTATAAATGTTTACAGTTTTATATCGCCATTTAAGCTGTAGCACATACAAATTCAATCGCATAGTAGTTGAATGCGCCAGTTACTATTCAGCATAAATTATCAATTCTATATACTGCGCCGATTTGATTTAGTTTGATTTGATTTTATATTTACCACCATTTTGGCCGCACATACATACAAAACGAACCCTCGGGTGTGACGTGTATGAGGAATGGCTCCTGTGCCGAACTTGTGTGTTTGCTGAGGACCACCCCCCTCGTCCCGCACGGCCCCTCGCCATCGACCAATTCTCCTCTGTGTGCATCGTGTGCGTGTTGATACAATTCGTCTCTGTCTTCCGTGCTGTATCTCCTCGTCACATCACCCTCGGCCGCAGGAATAAAACAGTTTCTCCCATCATTTAGCCCGTCACGTGATCAGAAACGGCAGCTGTTAATCTCGTTTTGGCGATGCATTGTGTGTGTGTGTTTTTTTTTACTTTCTGTTGTGTCGGGCTAAACTTTACCCTCTTCGCCAATCACGAATGTGTTCACAAAAGGCTGACTCGATCGCAAATTTTGTATAAAGGGATGCACACACCTATTCACTAACTATCCTATAATTCTCCAGTTAGTATTCCATCGATATTAAGTACCCTATTCATATTAATAAGTCAACAGATGAAATCTAACGGCTTAAAGGCTACGCGGTCAATAATGTAAAATTTATTGCTTTCAAATATTTTATATATAAACGTCTTACATTTTTTTGTTTAATTCAATTCAGAAACGTGGAGAGAGCATTGAAAACATTTTAATCCGAGGAATCTCACTGCGTTCCAAAACAATGGCTTGGGCACCGTACGCACTTAACTCCCATTACCGTTAGTCCAATAAACGTCAGATCGAATTTATGTGGCGGAGAGATAAATTCTCGCCCCGAAGGAGTACGGAATCCGTAGATTTGATAGATACTCAAACCGCTCTTGCTTCTTCTAACAGCGTAGATTTCCTAGATACTCGGGCCGCTTCTAACATGCTTGATGTTACTACAGATACGCGTGTGATTTTGATTCCGTTCTAATTGACCGCCCGAGTCCACCGATTTCTTCTATCGCGGCAGATGTTTCGGTCCTCGCTGGCTAGATCGGATCCAGATCGATATATTAACGTCCGAAATGTATGCTGGTCGTCGCTCCTAGGGGAGAAGGTGAAACAAGTGTGACTAATTGGGACTTTTTTTTAATTACGGATAATTAAGTGTTTTGGGCTATTAGCGCCTCTTTGATTAAATCAAGCGGTGCCCTCCTGTAGAGTCTTTTTATGTGAAGACATTTGATACTTACGGATTTAAAGTTTGATTAATCACATAACTTTAGACATAGTGTCTACTCATATTATTAATAAATATTTCTACGTTAAATCGGAGATAAGTTTTTAGCCTCTTAGTAAACTACCACCAGCATTTTAATTATTAAAAGTATGTAAAATAACTGATGTCAGATAATATCTTTATTATTATCCTATCTTTTTGCTGTATAGATATGAAGGATAGATAATAACTTTTTCTATTACAAACCAGATTATAGGTCTATTTCATCCCCAAATTGATACCATCTGGTTCTTCACCCACCTTCTTCCATCCAATTATAGCTATGATGATATATATTCTTGGTAATTTAATAAAGTTTAGACGTTATTTCGCAAAATATTTAGTGTGGAGGCTTTCACTTCGTGATACATTTGATAATTCAAAATAAGTAAAACAGTTAACTTTGTTGGTATCGCTTAAATAAAATGTGATACCAATTGAGTTAATTGTTTTACTTATTTTGAAATATTTAGAGTTATTTTATTGATTACCAGCTACAAAATTTCTCTACCTCTTGCTTTGTTTTTTCTCTATTTATTAGTTTCACTTTTTAAGGCATTATCAATATAACCGCAATTTAATTTAAACCTTCATCAATAATAGTTTTAAATGTTTTACCATGTGATAAATGAGAAAGTTATCTAAGAAATATTCTCTACCTCATTTTTTGCGTATTATATGTGGCGCATGGCTAAGCCTTTGGGCGAATCACATACGTGATTAGCTCACAACTAGTTTTAGTTAGTCTTTCATAATTGCATGAATGTGAGGAATGTTATCTGATTATTTGGAATGATTGAATTGATAAAACTAAAAAGTTTCTATCATAAGTTGTTGGTACCTAGTAACGCATTTCATAATAGTAGAGCAGTAGAACAACCTAGTCTGGTGTTATCGAGATGGCCTACAAATTTCTTACGTCCTGTTATATAGAGTAGCATTTTTATTTTTTTCAAAAGTTTAAAACAATAATTTAGTAATTAAGATAAAACAATTAGAAAAAATCTTCTTGATTCTTAATTGACTTCTCTAAGATTCTGTCAATAGTTTATATTATCTAACCACCAGGGGGCAAGAGTTAAATAAATATTATAAAATAACTTATAACTTACAGTAAATTTACTTGAAGGTATATTTCTTGAAATCCAATTTGAAAAGAAGGAGCTACAAGTGTATAAATAAATTAGATTATTACACCTTATTGAAATCACGCTAAGTTTATTGGACTTAAATGATTTTCTTATTATTTTTCCCTACTTGTCTAAATAAAAAAATCATTGCAAAAATTCCGCTTAATAAACGACAGTATTAAAAAATAAACATAGATTTCGAAAAATTATAGATTGTAATCATCTTGATAAGTGCAGTTGATTGTCCACTACAGATTTTCAGTATCTATTCTTATAACAAAGTATAATAATAACCAGTCACTTTTGTGTCAAAGAAAAACAGATGAAATATTTGAAAATAACTTTTTTCTCATCATCTTAATGAGATAAATCGATTGCACTATATACTTTTCTTCTAGATTTTTAAATTAAAAAGTTGGACTTTTTTAATCCTAAAATTCTAATTGAAACTTTTATGTCAAAGAAAAACAGATGAAATATTTGCAAAAGAATGACCGATTCGCTTTTTTCTTATCATCTTAATGAGATAAATAAATTGCACTAAATACTTTTCTTCTAGCTTTTTAATTTAATAAGTTGGACTTTTTTAAACCTAAAATTCTAATTGACACCTTTGTGTCAAAGAAAGCAGATGAGATATTTGAAAATTACTAATCAATTTATTTTTTTCTCATCATCTTAATGAGATAAATCGATTGCACTATATACTTTTCTTCTAGCTTTTTAAATCGAAAAGTTGGACAACTTCAATCCGGATAATTCCACCTGTAACAATAGCAACATTTCTCTGAAAACGTTTTTGCACATATGTAGGTTATATGCATCATTGGCATTGTCTAGTTAAGAAAAGTCGACTGAACAGAACGGGTTTTTGTCATAAAATATTAAAGTAAAATATTAACTAACTTCAATTTTGCTGGAGAAAAACACTTATGTTCCATAGTTTGGTCTTTATTTACAATTTATTGACACATGTTTCGATCCGTATCGATCATTTTTAAAGTATAAAAGTATAAATTTAGCTTATACTTAGAAAATGACTAAACTATGAAACATAACAAGTGTTTTTTCTTCTTCACTAAAATTACATATTTAGTTCAACAACAAGTATCAATTATAATAATCTTGCTATATTATTATACGATGCTTAACTTTTTTGATGAATGAAATTCATCCATTGATGATAAATGTAGAAGTATACCTCACCCTCACAATGTATAGAGTTTTCGATGAAGTCAAAGAGCATTCAGAAAGTGCGATTGGTTTTGAACTTACGCCAGATGAGAAGGAGTTGTTTAAATATCAGTGAGCAGCAAATAACCTTCAGCGGAAACAAAAAAAATCAAACTAAATTATTGAAAAAAGTAGCATTAGAGGAATATCAATTAAAAATGGAAGAAAAAATTCGTATTTTACAATACTTACAGATGGAAGAGGAAAAATTTTAAACAAACAATTACTTAATGAAATACGTATTTCCTACACGTATTGAAGGATTACTAAAGGTGGCAGCATCAAGCCAAAAAATTCAATAAATAAGTAATTGTGGAGGCATTCACTTCGTGATGCATTATGAATTATTTTGAATTCCCAAAGATTCACTTGATTATTTGGTCGAAATCCCCTTCAAGGTTAATCCTCAAGGCAAGATGTTTAACCCGGCCCTTACACGCCATGGTGAGCGAATCAACAGAATGATGAAACGGATTGGTGAATAATAGAAACTTTTATTTGCGCTCTTATCAAAGGTTCGTAAGTTTATACACGTTTGTCTACAAAATTTTTCAGAAAATCTTTTGTTCGCAAAATTGGATTATTGTAGATCAGCTAAATTATCTTTCTAAGTAAAAGTTGATTGGCCAGGACATATTTTCGCTACAGTTTCAACCAACAAAATAAAAGAATATAGCAAATTGCGTATTTTTATTTAAAAAACGGATAAAATACTAAAATATAGGCTAATTTGTTAATATTTTCGTCTCCATGAAGAGATAAACCGAGTTAAAGCATATATTTCCCCATGACTATCTAAATAAAAGAAGTAGACAATTTTTCGCTTCAAGAACAACATTTCTTTAATTATTTTATCCTAATAATAATCTCACTAATAATTACAAAAAACAAGGATACTTTTTTAAATTTATTCTTTTATTACGAAGTCCTGCATTTAAATCTTTTAGTTGAAATATTACAGCAAAATGTTTATAATAATTTAACATGTACACATTAAATTGTTGTCCATTTTTAAAGATGGTGGTGGAGAAAAAATCAGAATAAGAATAATTTACTTCTTATCCTTCTCTTGGAGACCTGGAGCCAAAGACTGCTTCAATTTTTCTGCCTTCTCCTTTTCAAAAATTACTAAGATGCAAAGGAACCTGAAGCAATGAACCTTAAATTTGGTGTTATTTTCTTGGGGTTGTTCTTTATTTTAACAGATTTTACATCTTTCCTCCAGGTCCTCAAGAAAAAATCTTTGATTTCTCTAACTTTACGTGGCATTCTGATGCGAAATAACCTTGTCCAAAAACCGTTGAAGGATTAGATTAGGATTAGGATTAGATCATGTTTTTTCTTCAACACTTATAGCTGCAGTTGGAACGCTGAACTTCAGATCTCATAACATTTTGTAGGTAGCCTTCCCGGGAATCTTTTTGATCTCGGTAACCCAGAGATTTAATATTTATACATTTTTTCTATCGGAAATAAATTTAATTCTAGTAAAGTGGAATTTATCTTTCACGTGTGATCTCACCCCACTACCGCAAATAATAGAGCTCTGGTTGTTACAAACTATTAGACAGCACACCTTGAAAGTCTTTCTAGATATCCACAAAGCCTTTGATTCAAGGTTCAAGTGTAATTTGTAATTAAATAATCGGTTCGATATAAACATGGTTTACGAAATGGAGAAATATCTATAAATCCCAAAAAATCTCAGTTCCTCATCCCATTTCACCGTCCTCAGAATTTTCAACTTAAAATTACTATAAATAATAATTCAAATATATCTTCCAAATAAATTGATATAACATTTGACACAAAATTAACATTAAAAATGCTCACTCAAAATCAAAGCAGAGATAAGGAGGAGGACTTCATATTTTAGAATTCTAACTTACCAAAACAGCAGTCTACATCTATATTATATGTCATCATCTTCTTGATTCTGTAAGAATTTGAAAAAAATATATGTGCAGTCCACACTTATATATATTAGCACTTTTATCTTTATCAAATTCAAAAACTTATTTTTGGCCCGAAATGAATTGATTTAAATATTCTTGAACTGATTTGAAAATCTTCTATATTTTGGGCTAGAAATAATTATCACAGTTTTTACCATTTAGTTTTGCCCATATTAAACTTATTATTATTATTTTTAGAACTGTCTTTTCTTAGATATTTAAATTGTGTATTACTTTTAAAGGGCCAACTATTAAAATACTCCGGAATGTAAATTTACTTTCTCGGTCTCTAACCATATGGGAGAATGTTTGGGATATGATCACAATTATGAGCAACACTTGAGGAAGTTTACTATCCAAACACACTCTCTCAAGTATTATTCATCAACGATATCATTTCGGGATAATAGGTGGTGAAATGCTCTAAATATTACATATAGTGTTCAACTTTTAAGGAAGTCGAATCCACTAGAAATTCTATACTATTCTGTATTAGCAATGGAGGAAATTATCATGGATTATTCGATCGTAGAAGATTTTGTAAGCGAGCAAAAATTTTCCTGTCAATTGTTCCGTTTTAATGCGAGTTGTATTTGGAAGAGGAGGTCAAGTTAAAGGCGTAAAACTCCTGGTTAATATAATTTCATGTATAATTCCTACATTAGGGACAAAAATGACTGAAAATAAGGTAAAAGCGTTGATTGAAATATTGTATAGATACCCAACCCACATGTATTTAATCGAGTCACCTCTAAACTGATCCCTCTTTTCCCCGCCTATCCCGACACTCACAGTAAAGTGCTGCTGCGGTGATAATTTTTTGAAATCCTATGTGTGTGGCAGTCAGTGGTGTTAAATAGAATTAAGGCTTAAACCTGAACTAGTTCGACACGCTAAAATCGTATTTTGTCGTGCATTCGGGACAACTCGAGGTTCATGCTGGTTGGATTTGATAGTGTCTAACCTGTAGACATCATGTATCTATCCCTTTTTATATTCACCCAATCCATCTTTCAATACATACGCACGGGGAACATCGATGATTCATTATTTGTGCGAGTGGAGCTATAAAAAACCCCGAAATGAATTTCACATGTTTATTTGGAAATTAAATATATCTGCAATATTAGCATCATATGCATAGGTACAGTAACTGTTACACATTTACAAATAAATAAATTATCTTTGTCAAGATTTATTGCTGATAACTTAATAATATCTTTGATTGATATATTCAATGAATGACAATACAGTATTATTCCCAGAGGAAATTACATGCCACTGTTGCCTAAAATAATTTTGTATTATTTTTAATAGCGGACAACATAAACATATTTTAATGTGACTGGTTTGGCTTACAAATTCAGCGGCAGACAATGCTTAACAATTTTGATGAATTTAATTACTTTTTGTCAATCCTCGATTGTTGCATACCAGATCTGCTGAACATATTTTCAACCTGTTTTAGTAATATTCAAATGTGTTTAATAATTAATTATAAAATTGAATAAAATGGTGCTTTGTATATTTACTTTTTGTTCATAGCTCCTGAAACCATGATTTAAAATTAGAAATAATTTTCATGTCTCCTTGATAATTTTTATTAATTATCAATATCATTTTAAATAAAATAAAATACTTGTAAAAACTTTCATTCATATTATTATTATTTTATTTAATATTATTAATCTCCACGTAACTCATCAATCAACATTTCAATATTATTTTGTTTAATTCTTAGTTGTTTTTGGTATTATTTATTTGTATTATTGGAAAAAATTAATAAATAGTTGTGTTGCTCTTTTTAACTTGAATACTCTGAATCTAAAAAAAAACATTTCATAACGGTCGCAACCATCATTATGATAAAAAATGGTGATGTGGCCATCATAGTACTTTCCCTATATTTTACTCGAAAACTATGAGGTTTGCGCAAAAATTCTTAATAATTTATTCAGTTTTCAATTCAATGTGATGGAATCGGCGTATCTACTAATTTTCATGAATGAGGTATAGGAGAAGCTTATCTAAAGGGCTCAGGTCAAAATTTAACAATATGTATTTTTATTTATACATTTCAATTTCTTCCAACGTGTCTAATTTATTTTTGGCTGATTTTAGTAATTTTACATTTTTTAGGGGAAATTGGTGTCCGGTGACCTGAGCCCTTTAGATAATCCTTTAATATACCTCATTCCGAAAATCAATAGCCCCGCTGATCCCATCCCTCCCTCTGATAATTTTTCCCGATAATCCCTGTCGGTGTAAAAATAGTTTTAAGCATTAGTCATTGATAATGACAAGGTGCATGTACATGGTACTCGAAATGCACATCAGGCATATAAAATTAAAAGTGAAGGAAGGAAATAACAAAGTGTTTTAATTAAGAATTAAAAAACAAAAGTTTTATTTAAAAAAATTTCATACACGTATTTATAAAAATTTACGTTATTTTAGCAAAGATAAGAATAAAATATTTTAAAAGGATTTGGAATGTATTTTAGTTTTTTTTTTCTATGAGGTTTCGTAAATTTTTGACTGGCCTTTTCTCTTTTTGTTAAAAGTTTAATTTTAATTAAATTTAATGTGTGAAATAATTTGATTTTTATTAATTCGTTTAACATGTCGGTTCTATGACTAAAACATTGGTCCGATTTATTTAACCATCCGAAATGTTTAATTATAGTAAATATTAAAGCGTTTTAGCAATAAACATAATAATACACATTTTTATTGACAAACTTTATACACGATTACATTTAAATAATAAATAATGAATGATGTGTTAATGAGTTAGTTCGTCAAAAGGCTATCGACCAGAGGTCTTTCTGCCTTGTTTTGTCCAGTCATATGGCGTCAGTCGTTAATACGTAATGGGGTGAAATGATGAGATGAAGTCAAATAAGGTGGAATTAGGAATTTTAAATTTAGGGTTTATAGTAGGATTTCTAGGAAGCCAATATAAGGATAGTATGTGGAAGTTGAAAGGATTTTTGGAAAATTTTTCTGATAGGAAGCGAAGGCGTTCTAGGATGGGGATAACTAGAGTGGTATTATAGAGGAGCTGGTTAGAAGGTTTGTATAGAGGATTAAGAGGATTGCGGAGTTTGGTTAGGGTACGGAGGGATGCTCGCTCGCTAACTTCGATATTGCGGGAAGTTGGGTTGGTGGGGTTGAGATAGAGGGCACAACCATAGGCACGTAGTGGACGGCAGATCATCTTATATATTTTAACAGCTGTTTTTGTATTGATTCCTCTATTTTTATACGTTAAACTTCTAAAGCATTTTGCCCTAGAAGTAATTTTGCCTTTCATTATGGCTGTATGTTTTTTAAAATTTATTTTTTGATCTATGGTTATGCCCAGGTATTTTACGGAAACTGAGGGAGGGATCATAGTTTGGGAAATATGGACTTTGTAAGGTGAGTTATAGGTGCGATGATAAGGAATTAGGAGTTGTGATTTATGAGGATTTATTTTAATGCGCCATTTTGCAAACCAGCATTGAAGAGAGTCAATTAGCTCTTGAAGGGATTGAAGGGCTTTTGGTAGTGTGGGAGCATGTGTAGTTAGGGCAGTATCATCAGCGAATTGTAGGAGGTATTTGGATGGATTGAACAATAAACATATTATTTCAGAAAAGGCATTTGTTGGCCTGCATAAATAATCAATGGTATTGTCATTGCCACCATAATCTCTATTAATTATCAACAACTCATTTCTATCGACGGGTATTTTCCCTTCTTTTTTACATTCCCTCTCGCAATTGGCGCATTTATTTTTCTTCAAACATTTAAATATTATATGTCCAGCTACATAGGTAATTACTTGTGATTCTAAATTATCAATTTTAATTTTTTTATTACGACATTCTTTTAAATAAACGTCATCAATATCGTATGCAGTTGCTCGTCTTCGTCGATTTCGCAATTTGCAGCTTCAACAGGCATCTGCAATCTGATGTGCATATTTTGTTGCAATGCTATTCGAAATTCTTTTACAGTGGTGTGTGCATTATAACCACATCTATGCCTAAGTACGGAAAAACAGTTTTATATGGGGTCTTGATTTATTCTTGACGTTAATATATATTTAATATCTTCAAGTTGCAATGATTCCCACAAAAGTAAAATAGATTTTATAGACCATATAAAACCTTGTTTGCAATGTATATTTTTTCTTTCCTTACCATTTTCAAAAAATTTTAAACCTTGAAAGTACGACAAAGCTTCTTCTAGTTTCTCTTCTGGTAATTTACGATTAACGGAGAGGCCACACTTATAGGGGTTTGAATCATTAACGACTCTACTGTTTAATGAGTCAAATATATTATTGATTTTCTTCAAAAATATTGCCGTATTTATTGAAGATAGACTCGTTAATTTTTTTGTAGCACTTGCTGTTAAAATTGCTGCAGAGACAGAATTTCTAAATATCTGAGCAGCATATTTCACACGCATTTTTTCAAACGTTGTGGGATTTATATGTTTTTCGGTAATTTTGACCATTGCTCTTGCAACTTTACTTTCCTTGTCGATTTTATAAGTGTCGATTATATCTTTCCAGGACACTTCTAAGTTATTTACCATTGTTTTTATTCTACTATTCATAAAATTATTTCTTAGACTTTTAAGTAAATGTGGGGGGTCATAGCAAATAAAAATGACGTGTCTATTAATTTTTTCTATTATTTGTTCCTTGATCACAAACGAAAACGCGAGGAACCATATCCAAAGAAAACAACTTATCTAATACCAATAAAATGAGCTTTTGTAAAATATTACCGTTCGTTGGACCAGATGAAATAAAATAACAGAATGGCATTTTCCAATTACATTGAAGTCCCCTTAAATAAAATACCAATGCATGATTACCATGTTTGTTGTTCCTACCAAGAGAACCGAAATCTTCAAATCCCTCTACAACATCCAAGACTTTGTTATAATCTAAACCTTTTTTCAAAATTATTTCGTCACACATTATTAATCTTAATTTTAAATTTTTGAATCGAATTTGTATTTAGAATAGTTTGTAAATTAAAGATTTTCAACCAAGATTGACTTGTTGATACTCCAGGTAGCGCACATATTAAATGTTTTTGTAAGTATTTATAAGTACTTGGTGATTTATAATATAATGATAAAGATAGCTGTTTTTCCCGTGTTATCCATTCTGTTCTATATGTATGAAAACATTGCATGTATATGAGAGTTTTTACAGATGGAGCTCGATATTTTAATAAATTTTCTAAAATATTTTTAGTTGAAAATGATATCATTTTCTTTTTGAGTCTATAATTTATATTACATTTAATATAACGGGTGTCCAACAATTATTGCAGTCCCGGGTGGCGTTGGAATGAAAAACGTAGGTCGATTCTTACATGTTGCAAATAAATGAACTGACATTTTTAATGCACATTTAGGTTATGTTTGACAATTAAAATGTCAGTTCATTTATTTGGCACATGAAAGAATCGACCTACGTTTTTGATTCCAACGCCACCCGGGACTGCAATAATTGTTGGACACCCGTTATATTTTTTTTTTCTTAATTCGCAAACTCTTTTTTTAGCTTCACTTTGCGGGGCGATACTTGCGGAGATTCCATATTAATAATTCTCGAACTAATTACTGATATTGGGCTACTACTACTACATCTACTACTACTACGTTTTTTAATAATATGGGCTACAGACTCTTTGAATGAACTTGATCCTGCACTAATATTTTCTTTCAAAGGGTAGGTCGCAATGGGCATTCTCTTTTCGGAAACCGAAGATACTGTAGCTGATGTTGAAGGTTGTGTATTCATATCCATTCATAAATGAGATATTGATACTTATATAGTGTGATTAGTTTTGAGCACAATTCGTAATTCACTTATTATTATTACTTTTTAATGAGAAATGACCATAGGTTCCTAGGGCCAAAATATGATGATTTACCACAACATATAATAATAATAATAATAATAAATATCCAAAAGTTTACGATTAAGCTCGAACCAGATTTTAAAGTTTCAATAAATATTATTTCTTTTGTTAATTAACTGCTTTATTTAAATTAAATTTATTACTAATGATTATCATAATATAACACATATAACATAAAAAATGATATATTTTTTATTGATGCATATAACAAAAAGTAAAAAATATTACATTTTACTTTGAAACTTTTTTATGATATATATTATTATTTTCTGCTATTATCACACAAAAACATGTATTTTTGTTATCTAGTAAAAAACAAAATGTAATTTTCCATCGAATCGAAAATACAAGATTTTACACTAATTATTTCTAGTTAAAACATTGTCAATTTTTCAAATCAGTTTATTAATTTAAGTAAATAAACACAGTTAATTTCTTTCTTCACTATTTTATTTAATCACTAAATGTACATTTCGAACCCTATGTGTTGTCTAGAATTGACTGTCGATTAATTATTTTAATTTATGAAACAGTTGTTCTCTTTATTCTTTGAAAAATATTAAGTATTCAATTATTGTTTAATATTAATTAAGTATAAGTGAATATAAAAAGAAAAAAATTCTACTAATAACTTTCATATGTTCTAATAATTACAACCAGAAAACGATGTGTCTTTAAATTGTTAAAATGTATTAATTTTTATTCCTTCATTTAAATACAATACAATACAATTGCAGTTATTTTAAAAAAATATCTATATTAAAAATAAGTCAAAATGAATATATTGTTATATTATTGTTATTAAAAATATAAATTTAATCTTAGTCTTTTATTTGATTAAAATATATATATTCTTTTTAATAAAAAAAGTGCTGATAAGTGTTTATTTACTCTAGACCCGGCACGCATTTATGAGTAAGCGTCCTGTCGCATCGTTCTCGGTTCCCGTGAAATTTGAGGCGGTCGGAATTTCACCGCCCGCAAATTACCGAGCACGATCGTCTCAACGTTGATTACAATACGTATAATTCAATACCATAGAAAACTACCCAAAGCTAAAGTAAACTGCAGTACGCAGAACTAAATATGCGCCGTCTGTTGGTCAATATTTTCACTACTCATGCGTAATCTGTTGTTCGGCATCTTTTAGTGACTCGCATTTCCCCATAAGGTTAGGCATCTATACAATATTTCAATCAACGGTAAAAGTAAACCTAAATATAGTTTTATGGTTTCTGGTGCCTTACAATTCGATAGCAGCCTTAGCAGAAGAATTTGCTCATTCAGGGTATGAATGGAAGATCATCTAGGATGATCTCTGCCTAATTCTCGTGCAGTCTAAATTATGTATAAATATTATGTCTATTATTTTTATATGTATTAGGTTTTTTTGTTAGCACAGATTTAAAACAAATAAATCAATAGACATAATGCAAGAGTAGTATCTGTAAAGAGAGCCACAAAGACGAGGCGGAATTTGGAGTTTAGGTCAGGCTAAAGGCGAAATATATTTAGTGAAGAATAAGGTTCAGTAGAGATGGTTTTCGAATGAAGTCTAAATATTACGTGTTATTCCAACCATTGAGAAAGAAGAAGTCACTAGAAATTTTATACTATTCTATAATAGCAATAAACAAGAGGAAACAATATCATCGACTATTCGATCGTAGGGTTGCAAAATTTGCCTATCAATTGTTCCATTTTACTGCTAGAAAAGGTGCAAATGCGAGTTGTATTTGAAAGTAAGGTCAAGTTAAAGCTGTAAACCTTTGAAAAATGTAACATGGTTGAAGAATAATGACTGTGAAGAGTGCCACAAAGACGAGCGTAATTTGGAGTTTAAGGCAGGCTAAAGATGAAAAATATTTTGTGAAGAATAAGACACAGTAGCATAGATAGGATGGACGTTATTCTAAGTCAAGGCAATTCTCTGTCGATTACGAAGAAAGTAAAGAAGTAATTCTTCAAAAATAGTCGATGCCTTTAAAAATCAAGAAGTTTATATTCATATGTATTTTTTGGAAAGAAAGCTAAAGACTAATAAACATAAACAATATAATAATAATATTTCCAGGAATTCATATATTCCTTTGGATATTATGGTAAAATAGAAGGAATTCTGGTCAAAGTTATGGAAATTCATTTTATAAAGCCGAAGCAACATCAAATATTGAAAGTCAATAATTTCCCCAATAATTCGTATTGAGGAAGAAACAGTATGTACTCGAAAGAATAGCGAAGCATAATTACAATTGTGTCGAAAACAAAGAAGAAGCTCAGTCCTGAATTTTTAAAAGGAGATTCGTAAAGGTCGCTATCAACTATTTTTATTTTACTAATTAACAGATATGACACAAAGCACGTGTGTTTTTCTTAGAAAACATATTTTTTCTACTACCCTTTATAAAAAGACAATTTTCGTCACCGAATACTCCAGCGAAAATTTGAGTTCCGTCACTAGTGAGAGAAAATCCCATAACGCTAACTTTCGTCACTAGGGACGAAAGTTACCTACAAATTTTCACCTCCGTCTAGTTGCCTACTGTCACTATATTAAACGTCAGTTTTTGAATTTGTACTGTTCGTAACTTCATCATATCATGATTTCTGATTCAGTAAATGATTTAGATCTTTCCAATACTGCACCAGAAATAGTAAATCAAGCTGAGAAAACCTATGTGGATTTATTATCAGAAAAATCGAAAAAGAGGTATGAAAAAATATATGCAAAATTCATGGAATTTAAGGCAGATAATCGCGTAAATTCATATTCACTGTGCTATTTGCATATTTGCAAAGTTGTCGGTAAGTAATTTAAATATGATCTGTAGTTTTGTAATTTTTAATTCAAAATAAAGTATTTGTTTATATAATAAAAGTTTGTTAGTATCATAAGTAAGGTAGTAGAAAAAGTATAGTGTTTAACTCGTCGAAAGCATTTTTTTAAGCTCGCGAAAATTACCAAACGAGGCGATTCTCTCGCTTAAAAAAATGTTACTTTCGTCACTCGTTGAACAATATACTATTAGACTTAATCAAACTCTGGAAATTGAAATGTCTTCTCTGTCACCTGAAATGGGTTATAAACTGGGATCCAAGAACAAAAATTAAAGCTCTCATTTAGAAGAAATAGAAACTGATAAAGAGTTACTCTGTTTAAAAGACATAAATGAGAACACTGGTGCTAAGAAGTCTTTCTTGAATGACTTACTCATTTATCACTTGGTGAAACATTTTGAACTATTTATTACTAATGAAGGTTTAATATTAATAAAATTACACTTGGTTTGTTTCACAATTTTTTTTATATTATTCGACTAGTTTCGCTTTTTAAGGCATTATCAAGAGTGAGCTACAAAAAAACAGACAAGTTTATATATAATCAGGTAATAAGGAATTTTAAGATCGGGGAATTCCAAATTTCCTTGTTGGCGTTGGTGGGTTTTTCCCAGTTTTTATTGCCCTGTTTATTTCTAGACCCTCCCTGAGAAGTCTACTAGCTCACACACGGAATTGCATGCTTTTTGATCACTTTATTCTTATAGGGTAGAAGTAAGATATTACAAGACCTGCTGAAAACCAATAAAATTGAGTGTACTAGCTCACAAAATGGAATGTGTTCTTTCAATTATTTTACTAGTCTATTATGCCCTAATATTTGTGTGTGTGTATTTATTTAAATACTTTTTTTAATTAAGTTGTTTCAGTTTGAATGAATTTACAATGATATTGGGGCTATAAAAGTATTGGACTTTGTGTTAGGGAAATTTATCTTGCGGTGTCTCTCAAGAAATGTTTTTCTTTCTAGGTTATAAAATTCTCAGAAATGATGTTATACCATAAAATCGTGCCATGTGTATGTGTTCGATCAATAAAACTAATATAAAAAAATGACATAAGATTTTTTAGTTACTTATCTTCAATCCGAAAGTTAAAATTTTTTGCAGCTTTAAAGAAAGCAATTATTTTAAATATATTGCTGTATTTTAATTGATAGACTTTACCTTTAAAAATAAAGAGATCGGTAACTAATACTAATAACTAACAACTAATTCTAATAATAATAACTAAAATACAAGTTTAAACAAACGTATTATTTTAATATAATGGCCTGAGCAAGTGATGAAACTGCAGTTAAGGAAAGGAGTGATATTGAATTGTACTTTTCCAACTTCCTTGATAATTGAATGTAGTGTACTCTATTGCAATTGTAGTTTCCCTTAAATTTTTGATAATTTAAGTTTAAACTTATACATGAGGAATTTTATTTGATATTACCTGATTATATTATGGTATATTTAAAAGTAACATTTATAGCGAACGCAATATAAATTTTAACGATTCTTGTTTCCCAATCTAGTCTTATATATATAGCACGCCCCGCTCAGAGCCTCCTCTGTTCTCGTGAAAAACCCTCACGCCAACGTCAGTTCACTACAGTTAATCTGAAAGAGATGAATTAATCCGAACTCCGTGTCAGCCAAACAGTCTAATTTATGGGCGCCGGGAAAACGAAATTTTGGCAGCGTTTTATCTAAATTTAAAATCTCCGCCGGCGCAGAAACTACCGTGTAATTAGCCGGATTGCATTTAGTTGTAATTAAAAAGTTCCGGGAAGACCGCGACTGGGGGCCAAAGGTCGCCGCGTTCCCACGGGACGCGGAGGTCGCGGGTCGTAGGTGACACATGCAGCCCCGATAATCCAATTAAACGGCGATACGGAAAATATCCGCGCGTAATTTTTCGTTCCATATCTGGAGCCGAGCGAAAATTCAAAACTCCAGCTGTCCTTTTCACATCACATTATTCCCGTTTCTCTCTCCCTCTCTCCGTTCCTTTCCGTCGCATTCTCGCCCTCATAAGGCCGTTTCTATTGGGGAGTTCGTCTCCAGCGCCATATATAATGCGTCATGCCTGGCTGTCTATCTGCTACCAAAGCCTTAGAACGCCCGCTAGCTACTAAATCAATACCCAGGCGATTCCCTCCTCCGCCGCCCACCCCACGTCTCAGCCTGGCTCATCTTCAGGGCGAGATTGAAAACGCCGAAAACAACAAGCAAAAAATACACCAGAAATTTCCATTAAACTGTTGCACCCTCCCATATACATCCCCGGGGCATTTACATGAATTTACACACAATTACTAAAACAACACGATAAGCATCGGCGCCGTAAAAATATCATTAAATTAAAAGCCCCCCAGGACCGTATTAAAAGGGAAGGAAATGCCGCGCGCGGAAAATATGTTCTGCACTACTTTTCCTCGCGCCCACGCGCCCCCAAAAGAACCAGGCCGAAATCCCACATTTCGGGACGCATGCATGAAATTTATTAGGTCCTCCCGATCCGGTGCCGAAATAAAAAATAAAGGAAAACATATTCCCAGCCACTTCAAAAGCATGCACCGTCAATTATGTGCGAGACAAATTGGACCTCGGCGGAATTAAATAAATTCACTCTTTGATATTGTAGAACCTGTTTGGGGCCCGGCTCACATCAACGTTTCTCGTTCTCACTGTTATCGAAACCATCATCGTATTGTTACGTTTGAATTAACAACAACTGTTTATATCATAAGCATCAACGAGAACATAATAAGCTTAAAATATTTTATATTCATTATGCTATGGAGAAAGAAGAGATTTTCTAATTTTAAAGCTTTATTTATTATCTGTAGAGCCATGATTAAAAATGTTGTATCTTGTTTAGGTATTAGTAAATATTTTGATCATTTTTGACCATACTAATTCAAACCATTTCGAGATATTGAGAGTTTTTGAAAGTCTAGTCTGGTATCTGTCATCTGATCTGATATCTAATGCCGATGACCCTGATGCTGTTGTGAACATCTAAAATGTTTAACAAAATTTTCTATAGCGATTGTATTCAATTAAGCATTCAATTGAAATAATTAATATAAATTTAACAATTTTATCCGAAATAGTAGTAATAAATAAAACTTGCCTGTGTGTCCTTCAATAGCTGAAACTTTCATGAGTAACATAACTCAATCAATTTCAAACTCACCTCACACATACAATTTTGCTATGATTATGTTGATGACATTCTAACATGCTTCATAGGATCAGGAAGACAATGAACACAATTTTTAGATTTCATTAATATCCACAAATTAACTTCACCGTAGAAACCGAACTTAAGCTCTACAAGAAAAATTGACCTTTTCATTACCAACACCAAGACAACTAACCTTTAATAAAACCTATTTTTACTGATTCCATCATCCAAAATGGCTCAATTCATTTTCATGTTACATAGAGCTAAATAATTTTCTTTATCTGGTATGTCTTTCAAAAACATAATAAATTCAAACTAAAAATATTGCAATAATGAAAAAACACAATCAGAAAATTTTAACATATTATGGCAAAATAAATAATATTTTGAGAAAAAGTAATATTAATGTAGATCTAAAATCCTTCAGTGAAACTAACAAAACTTTTTTTTTGCCCTAAATCTGAAGCTCCAACAACAAAAACTTTTACATTCACATGTGAAATTTGTAAGGTGCAATCTGGCCATAAATTCAAAACTAAACTTAAAGAACGTTTGCGTATCTATTCTTCAGTCAGAAAACAATATTTACAAAACATTATAAATGAAGGCATTATTTTTCCGAAGAAAGCTTTATCTTCGAAGTAACAAATTTACTTGTATTATTTGTTTAGTACAACATGTATCACCAAGATAAAGCTCCTACAAACACCTTTTCAATCAAATGCAGCTTTACAAGCACGATCACATTTGAAGGATGCTAAGCTAAGAAGTGTTATCGTCTGTAAATCTGAAGGTGGAACTATTACAATTCTGCTGAGGTAAAATGTAAAATCTAATTCTATTAGATAAATAAGAATTTATTAAGCAACAGCTAGATTGGTTGAATTTGTAATAGTAGAACTTTTGAAGAAGAGACAATCCAATCGAATTGAATCGAAACCCTGTGTGAAAGAGCACTAAACCCTCAGTTTAACTTTCCCTGTGAAATCCTTACTGTTTATTCGAGATACAAGATAACTTTAAATACTATCTCTATCCCACAATCCAGTCAGTAAAACATCATCAAAAATTATTTGAAATATTTGTAAGATCAATTATTTTGTGTTTATTTACATTTTACAACTTCTAACTAAAACCCTCGATTAGGTTTTACTGATTAAATTGTGGGATAGAGGCCACCCACCCACCCTGCATATACATGAAAACATTAATTGCTAACCCTTGATGATTTTGCTGTTAAAAACAGTCAAACCCTTTATGCAAAAAAATAAAACAAAATCAAAATTTAAATATATATTACTTTCTAATAATAAATTACTAGCTAATCTTATCTAATTTAGATTTAAAGTCTACCCACCCTTCATGCATCAAATTTTTCCTAATTTACTCACTTAAAAATGTTTCCTTTTTAATTCCTTTCTTATTCAAAAAGTTTTGTAATTGATTTCATTGGATACAGCGAGACAATAAGGAATTAAACTTTATATGTATATGTAGGGTGGGTAATAACGACTTTTTTATTTGAAAGGTCCATGTATACCATTTTGTGTGGTTCAATTTTCAATGATTCTGCCTCTTATATCTGGCTAAAACCAGGGCCTGGATTATGTTGACTTTAAGGACGTCGGTCCAATGCCGCTCATTAGCATACATCTACGATTTTAGAAAACCCCAAAAGTCTAACGAGGACAAGTCGAACAATTTTGACCAATTTATGTCACCTTTGCGAGAAATAACTTAAATCATTTATGAAGAATGCTCATAGTACCGCCGTCTTGCTAGAACTACAAGTTGTTCACGTCTATATCAATCAATTGGGGCCAAAAGAAATTGCCTACCATCGTTCTAGAGCGTTATATGGTCTCGCCAATGTCGTTTTCGAAAAAAGTACGGACCAATTATTCCCAAAATCGGCACCTAACAATAACCTTTTGTAAATACATTGCTACCTGATAAAACACGTGTGGATTGGCGCCATGCCGTATACAGAAATTATGCTTGTTAACATAGCAATTCGTCAAAAAAACGCCTTATCGTTATTTTTCTGCCAAAATTGGTATCCTATTCCAAATGCTCTGAAGCATTGAATCAAAACACTTTGTTATTTCCATCCTTCACTTTTATTTTTATATATCAGATACACATTTTGAGTACCATGTACTCTATGGTCATTAACTTCAAGCTCCTAGGCTAGTTGGATATGGATGAGTACAGGCCCAAGCCCCGATGTAAAATTTAGCTGGTTCCAGTCTGCATGGCTGAGTATATTGCATGGCGAAAAATTGACTCTCTGGTGTTACATAATTTCACTTACAGAGAGGATGTTCTTGGCCAATTTGGCGTTCCTTTGATGTATAGATGTTAGTTGATCGTCTCAAATTTGGCCACTGAACGATGTAGAGGTGACTTTGAAAGACCGGATCTGCCGAAAAATAAGGCAACGTTTCCACTAAAATCAGCCATTTTGATAATAAAGTTTTATCTTTTGAACATGCTGCTCAATGGGTAACTTGACATGGTTGACTTGGCATCAGTGTCTGAATAATAAACAGCAATTTAGATAGGTGCCGCCAAAACAAAATGGGCGCCACAGGCTGCTAACATCGACCTGCACCAATTCAAAAACCTTGTAAACACAGATTAATGTAGATGGTTTTATTAACCATATGACCTTTGCTTTGTTGCCTAAATTATTAACATAGCTATTTGCATTGATCTGAGCTTTCTAAATTTCTAAGTTACTCACGCCTATAATTTGCTTCTCTCAATAAGTAGAATGTCTTGCACATTTATCTCAGTTTACCATAATATTAACTTCGTTGGATTTTTCTTGAAGGCTGAGATGTCCGCTGTTCCAGAAAATATTGATTAATGTATTTCTCCACATATTTAAGAAAGGTTTCAACTAAATGAAGCTGGTACCGATATTTTTAAGAGGGGACGAATTTGATAAGAAGAATTTTATAGGAAGATATTTCTTAATTTTCAGAATCTAAATTACGAACTTTTTGCTTATTCATGAGTTGATGATAATTTTACGATACGGTTAATTTTTACTTGTTAAATAATAAAACAAGTATAACCGAGATACAATACAATATACTTTGTTGTTATCACACACGATTTTGATTAGTGACCGGTTTCAAGTTCATTTTCAAAAATGTGTAGTTTCAAAAGTCACTCAAAGTATTCAGACATATTATGTTAGCGTTATTTATATTTTGCCCTTTTCTTTCTATGTGAAGAATCTCGACATCTGGATTGAAAGCATAGTTTGATGTGCTTTTTTGGTTAATAAAACATTTATGATTTTGGCCATCAAAAGTTCGTTTGATTTGACCTAAGTATAATTTGGAGCGGTTCATAGATCTTAATAAATACACTCCAATGTGTTTAGTTTAGCTGTGTTGTTTTTAAATACCTTTAATGTTCTGTTTTAGCCTTTAAATAATATGTCAAAATTCAGTTTCCTTAGTTTTCATGCGTTTAACATTTTTAATTAGTTAAATTTTGATTAAAACAGAAAAAATTTGTAGGTAGAATATGGCTGATCTGGTTTATCTTTTTCTCAGCTTAATCAAAAGTGTATATGGTCGAAAGAACTTCGTGTTTTACTTGTTAAAATCTAAAACAATTAAAACAAAATGATTCTAATTTAATTTACTTTATCGTTGTTAAGATTTTGTTTGTTTCTTTCTATGTGTAAGATCTCGAAGTCCTCTTTGAAAACATGTGTTTTCTTCTAGTAGATGGTTTTGCTGATTTTGGGGTACTGTTTTTGATTAATGAAACATTTGTAGTGTTGAAATTGGAAGAAGTAAAACTCTTGTCATATTTCCTTTCTTTATTTTCAGATAACTGACACGTGTTTCGCTCCTTATGGATCATTATCAAAGATAAAACTGATAATAATCCGTAAGGACTGAAACGCGTGTCAGTTGTCTGAAAATTAAAAAAAAAGGAACATAACAAGAGTTTTACTTCTCCCAATGTGAACACTACAAATGTTTTATTAACCAAAAACAGCACATCAAATTTCTAAATTTGGTTCCATCTAGAGAGTAGCAGAACAAGTATCGATAATTATTGTACAGTTAATTGATTCGGTCATCAAAGGTTTGGTCTACGTATATTTTGGGACAGTACATAATACATCTTAAAATATCTACTCCACAGCATCTCTTTTCACTTGTTTGACTTTGTTGTTTTTTCAATATTTTTGATAACTTTTTCTGGGTGTCGAAATAAATGTTAGAATTAAAATAAAAGTCGTAGAATATAAAAAAGATTTATAAGTAGGCTATGGTCGATATGGTTAATCTTTCCTTCATCTTCTCTGATAGTTATAAGTTAATCTTTCCTTCAGCTTTATTAAAAGTCTTTGATGGCCAAAGAACTTTTTCCAAAAATATAAGTCATAATAGGCTCATATAAGAACTGTAATCTCGTCACACTTGCTTACATAAATGGTAGACTCTTATTAGAACTGCAATCTTTTTGCACTTTCTTTAATTCAAATAAGTTTTATTATATATAAAAAATATATAATATATTTACATCACCTATAATATTGTGATTGATGCTTGAAGCCATTACTTTGTGATGCATTTTGAAATAACTTTATTAATTTTTTGAATTTGATTTATCACGTGATGAAACATTTTTATATAAACAACCCTTACCTATATTAATCTTCTTGGCCTACCATTTATACATATATTTATTAATTCTTTATATAAACTTCACAATTTAAGCCTTATTAACCACGTACGTATTATAATTCACCGATTGAATAAATCAATTTTTCTGATTAAAAATTATTGAACGTTTACTTTAAGGTAATCATCATTACTTTACGCATAATGAAATATCAACATCGTAAACACGACAAATTAAAGCCGTATTTTGCATCGGCCCGATCGAGGACACTTTAATTCCACGGCTCCCAAAAAAAGGCAGCACTGAATCACTTTTTGACGGCGTAATGACCGGCCGTAAAATTACCGACGATTTGGTCCCACGTGCAATCTTCATTATCCAAATTTGAATAATCAAAATCAATTACCGACTTATTAATATAAACACGACGGACGGGCTTCTGATCGATTCGCGCAATCTGCCGAATGCCTTAAAACTGGTTTTCAGATGTTGAAACATGCAACTTAAAGCAAAATTGCTCAAGAAATATTAAAAAATTATATACAAATAATGAAAGGTCTATTTTCGTGAAAGTATACAAATGGTTTTTGTATATTAAAGTTGTTATCTATCAACCAACAAATGGTTTTATTTATTCTGTCTGGGGATTTTCCAAATTGCCCAAAAAATGAAAATATTAGGCAAGATCTCTATTGCTGAGTCTACAAATATTTCTTGCAATTTCCCAAAAAACGAAATAGGAAATAGTTTCAGGAAATTCCGATAAAATAAAAAAATGTAGCTAAGATACTTTTTTTTCACCTTAAATTCAAGACAGGACAGAAAGACCTCAAGTCTATAGCCCAGACGGACTAACATCATTTATTTATTTGTATGTTAAATGTTATTATGTATTGCAAATGTGTCCCAATAAAGATTATTGTATATATAAAAAAAAGAAGCGAATTAAAAGTATTTTGATCAATCCTGTAGCTACAAGCCTTTCATTTTTGATTGATACTTTGGACTTTTTTGTTTAAATCTTTAGGAAAAAATGTATGTAAAGTAAATAAGCACCAATGGAGATAATGTTGAGCAAACCGAAAGTAGCTTCACATAAAATTTACTACCGATTACCTCTGATACCTCCGCTTCATTAATTTGGGTCGCCCATACGTGCACGCAGTGTCCCATTCAATGCGGTGACAACATCGGCCGGAACTATTCGCACGGTATGATTTAAATTCACAATTACGCGATGTAGACGATAATTGAATTAACTTTTAATTCCACCAGACCCACCCGTGTGTGCGCACTTTTAATAAAGCAAGCAAGCAAACTCCGGCACACTCGAAGCGCGTAAAAACCGATGTAAATTCCACGCTTTGCGTATTCGCGCATAATTAATGTGGGCTTTAATCGGGCAGTCCGTTTTGTAATATGTTAAGCATTTTTACGATAATAGGGAATAGTAATGACCGTCATCGAGCAATAAATTTAAATCAGATGCGAGACGGGCGTCAGCAATTTTATTATACATTGTGGTAAGATCCTGGCACCTGTTGTGGGTCGCCCCCATCTTTAATATTTATGCCGGAGAGTTTTGTACGAAACCACCTGCTTGTAATAGGAAACTGTTGATGTGATATATTATACAGTTAATTGGGATTAAATGCGTCCGAATCGATGAACTACAGCTGTAAGGGGCAGTTATGTCTTGTTTATCATTATTAGCATGTTGGTGTAATCTCATGTCAGTACACAGAATAATAATGAAGGTATTTACATATCAGTATTCTTAAATTAAGTTATTTTAGAACACAGTATTAAAAAGAATCAAATACTTGAACCAACTTTAAATACTGAGGTATTTTCTGATAGAAAGTATCTTTCTAATTGAGGAATACTTACACAACTTTGCAAGTCTACTAGAGATCTTTCATAAATTGGCCTGAAAAAGAGGAATTTTAATGCTAATTCACAGCTACAATGATTTGTCATGGTTTTAGGAAGATAAAGAGAGAGTTCTAACGTAAGAATATTTTAGATAATTGAACTTCGCCTATGATCGAAAGATTTTTTTCTAATTTCGTTTGATAAAGAATGAAGAAATAAAGTTTTATTATGGTTTATACATAAGTATCAATAAAATCAAACAATTTTAAACCCTAACCTCTCCACCCCAATAAGTCTTCACGTCGACCATATGTTCCACCGTCGAAAATTTATACCGAGGGTTCTCGGCCATCACGTCTTCACTTCATCACCGGCCTAGGTGCGGTTTTTTTTGCCCGTCCACATCCTCAACACCCATGGGTTTCCGAGAAAAATTAAACTGCCCGTCTTTGGCCCTTTGCGGAGATGGGGGGCGATAATTCTCGGTTAAAAATTGATGCGCGGCAAGGGCGAGGGTGCGAATTTTTAATGACGGAAATTTTACACCTGGGATGTTAATTGGGTGGATACGGCACTTTAAATCGCTGCCCCAATTTGGTGCCGTTATTTATAATGCGTTATTCATAACTGTCCACATACGAGAACGGGAGAGGGATGTAAATAGATAATTTAGCGTTCGGCTTTGATGTCGGGGGGTAGATAAATGCGATAGTAAAGGGGGATTTTATTTATGCGTTCTAAAAGTATCACTACGTATAATTTATTTCTGTTTTCAGACATTCAATCGTTTTGTTTTCAAATAGGAACTTAATTTGAATTGCTTAAGTAATTACATAAACCAAAGATGTGTTTTTAATGTGTAATAAATCTCTTTTTTGAGTTTTCAATTAATAAAATATGAACGTTTTAATAAACACTTAAGTTCTATTTTGACTGATATAAATTTAGAGTAAATATGGATCTAATAAATACTTCTAGTCCCCTGCGACAACTTGTTAAACCTAAATAACTTCATAGAAGACACAACTATTACTTGTAAATAAGTTGAACTTTGTGAGGATGTAAACTAAGGTCTTCAAGGAAAATTTTACATGAAGTAGAATGATGCAAATTTAATAGTACATTAGGTTGTAATTTGTAAATAACTTGAAACATGTGAGGATGTAAATTAAGGTCTTTAAGGAAAATTTTCCATGAATTAAATTGACGCAAATTTAATAGTTCTTTAGGTTGTAATTTGTAAATAACTTAAACCTTGAGAGGATGTAAATTAAGGTCTACAAGGAAAATTTGCAAGGAAGTAAATTGACGCAAATTTAATAGTAATTTAGGTTGTAATTTGTAAATAACTTGAACCTTGTGAGGATATAAACTAAGGTCTTCAAGGAAAATTTCCCATGAAGTAGATGGTCGCAAATTTAATAGTTTTCATCAAGAGTTGTCTTTTATATTTCCAGAATAGATAACAAGAAGAAATAAATTAATCTTCTTTTTTGGGTTTATGGTTTTTCAATATATTCTCCATGACTATATGTACTTTAACCAATTTTGAAGCAAAGTCATTTTCTACTGACTCCTAAAGAAGATGGAAATGATGTTTCAATCATTGATCTTCCCAATTTTCCAAGCATAGAAGTATTGTATAGTTATCGCTAGAAGAATTTACAAACCTAATTTAAACCTTAATTACGAATTGACTGGTAGTTTTTATGGAGCACCGGATGATTAATTCTGCCGAATGGCTAATGTATTTTTTGATGAGGTTAGTGTTGAGTTTTTGGAACTAACTGTAATACGACTGTGAAACGTGTAAGGTGTATGTGTAGAATGCAGTTTGTGAAACAATTGGAATATTTCGCACCACGCTTGTGCTTATAATAAGTACGTTCAATATGTATCCAACAGATGTTTTGCGCGAAAAACTCAGTTATGAGCTATGTGACCAGCATAAATCTTTATTATATTTATTTATTTATTAATCTTTGGTCTTAAAAATTACAAATATTACAAATCATTACAATAAAAAAAAAAACATACGTCAAATTTTGGGCGAAAGCAGCACGGGCGGAGTTCACAATTGCAAATCGTGTTCTTCCACTCAAACCCTTCCTCTTCTATGATGCTGAGGGAGCAAATATTCTGTTGATCATCATCAAAATCTTAGCAAAAGTGATGAAAGTGAAAACAGATCAATCAATTCCTTTTTAACAACACAAGTTATTTCTACCACAGAAGACGTAAATTAATTCCAAAACAATCAAGAACTCTTGAATTAGATGTCCCAAAAATGCAACGTTAGAAATTTAAAAGTTATTCACCTTTTGATATAGTCGAAAACGATATCATTTTATTTTTTCTTGGTACCTGTATAAAAATTTACAATTAGAAATTGAATTCTTCACCATGGATACTTTTTTGGTTAGGTTTGAACATGTATTAGTTCCGATCACGTATAGTTTCGCGTGTTGATATTACCCAACAAAAACCGGTTGGGTCGAAATGAAATCCGCATGTATAAAATAAGGGCAATTGTGATTCACGGTATCGGATTTAATTTTAAGTTGGTAGTAGGCCGGAAAGATTTATGGGCCGAAAGCGTAATTTCCCTTTTAAGGAACCCGGGAGTGATCGGTATCTAATCCTGTATCTGTTGGCGAACATGAGTTTGATTTGGTAATCAGTGTAGTAATTCCGGTGCCATGGGGTGTCTCCGGGACGCGGACTAATGTGCCCGGAGCACGAGACACACACAACAACTCAATTTGCCCGAACCGAAAATTGGGACCGTTTCCTAAATATGTAATTTAAAACTGGAACGTTAATGCCCCCTGACATGGAAGCGTCTGACAATTGTGTACCACGATAAACCGGGACTAATTACGGAATTATTTATTTACGGGAATCCCCGTGTTGCGGTAATTTTAGTTCGCTTCCGGTGTTGTTATTATTATTTTTGGCCGGGGCTTGAAAGAGGCAACATATAATTGAATAGATATGAGGCATTAAATAAATTTCGACGCCGCGTTAACCCGGGGTGATTTATTTGTTTCCCTCTCCAAAAATACTCCCATTTTCCTAATAGCCTTCTTTCTGGTAATTCTTCGACCCCAGCATCATTTCCCCATGGTGAGTTATCGACGACGAAAACAAGAGAACGTCGAATGTCTAATTTACGGCGTGGCCATCGCTCTCGGACAACACTCAACACTCAACCTAACCTCACCGTTATTATAACTGGCGAAAAAATAGGAACGAGGTCCGCACGTTCAGTTTCAATTCATTTTGGGAGGGGTTAACATCGGCTCTGTGCAAAGACGAGTAAAAGGAAGGTCAAAGGGAGATGGATTTCCTTTGTGTTTAGCCAGTGGCCCGTTCATCGCAACCGGATCCTAAACTAAGTAAATCACGAGTATGTTTGTCTGGACAGAATGGACACTACCCCTCGTTACTAACCCGCCCCGCCCCATCCACTACACCAAAGTTTATATTCTGACATTTCCACCAAGAATAACCGGGATCCGGCAACATTAAAATGGCACATGCAAATTTAATCGATCTGAATAATGCCTGCTGCCCCCCGTGTTAATCTAAACGAAATAAATGTTTCATCCCCCTACCCTCCACCGCCGCCCGCCTATTCTACGCCACTCAAGCTACAAGTGTACACAATCCCATGGCCCGTTTTATTTATGGCCTTCTTTTCTCCATTTTCGCAGACGATAATGCCCCGTTCCTTCCTGATTCGGGGAGTTCATCATTAAACCTTACCACCCCACGGGGAGCACTTCCATTCCGAATGGTAATTATCGGTGGAACGCGCGATCGCTCTGATCACAATGAAATTCCCTTTCAATTTCGAATACCTGATGCGATCGAAATTGCCATTCTGAAAACTAATTTCCAATTCAACACCCACTTTTAAATTTATAAAAAAAAATAATTCACCAATACTTTTAAAAACTTTTCACTAGATTGAAGTGATCCACCCCACATCCCACATCCGCATAGTTTATGCATGCGGAAAAACGCACACATATTTACGGAATAAATTTAAAACACATAAATCTGAAACTATTAAATATGTCGCCACGGGGAGCGCAACTAGGATTTTCGCGGCGGTTTCCCCGCCCCCGCCGGGTTTCTCTACGGCTTCCAGGGCGGATGCAGGGAATCCCGATGTTTTTATTGCGCCTGGGGCTTTCCGGACACGCACTCAAGACCATTCTCTGGCAATAAAACTTGAGGGGAAAGTGTGTGCAATTCATTAAATTTATTAACGATTACCTCATGTGGTTCCCCCCCGAGGAGTACACGGACATAAATAATTCATCGGCTTTGGAGAACGGGCGAGATTGGCCAATTGGTGGCTACAAGGAAATCAGTTTTCGAATGATGTATTTATTCAATAGACACTTTTATATATAGGTTACTACATTCAGCATAGTTCCTAATGAAAATTAATAGAAAAAATTTATTGCATAACGTTGATTGTGAAATATTTTATTAAGCTTGACAAATTATTTTAGATGTACATCCTAAAACAATCTATTGTAAAGCTTAAGCAAACTTTTAGCCGATTTTGTAATAGTAAAGAATTGGTCAAAGATATTAATGCAAGTATATTATAAGTAAAGATCTTAACCACAATCACAATTAAATCAATGACCTTCATGATTTCTTATCAAATTTGGCATACAAACATTTGAAGAAAATAAGAATAAAGTATTTGTATTATATTGATGATGTCCAAAAGATCAACTCAGAATATTTAGAATACTCTTTCCTAAATCTCTAATAATGGTGTACTACATTTGCTAACTATTGGTCAAAGATATTAATGAAAGCATATTATAAGTTGTGAACACTGATGGTGGGTTCACGGGGGTGGTTCTCAAGAAGTCCAGAAGAGTAAATAATAACCCGTTTATGCACACTTATAAATAGTTGGTATTTACAGTAATATAGTCGAGGAGCTATTGACGATGCTCGTGGTACACCACCTCAGCCGCCCTACAATCAATGGGCGCCAAGGGTGGCACATGCGCTTTAACATAAGTAAAGATAAATGTTTTTAGGTTAAAATCAAATTAAGCATCCTAATTTTTAACGCCTTCTAGGATTGTTCTAATTGATTATAGAAATAGATATGAGTTAACCTCTACCAACAAATATCCATTCATACACGCCGTATCCTAATAAACATACCCATTAGTTACCATGACAACACTTGCCCTACCTTAGCAACAAAGATAATTTGTTTGCCGTTTCAATTTATTGTAATAAACTGATTATTAAAACTAACGCAACTACTAGTATTGGAATGGTATGAAATGATAAATAGAGACATCGACATGAGACGACAAACCTAAACGTCCACAGCACGCCTCCGTGTTGTCCTGTTGTATAATTCATGATCGGCGGTTGCACATACACACACACACAGAGGCACACACATACATATACAACCTCAATCCGCTCAAGAATGCTAATTCCACGCATCCGATTTTCCTTCCGCGCCGCAAACGGCATGATCCCAGGATATCGAGCTCTCGGCTCGATTTTTTCACCACGGGGCACGGTCTATTAAATCCGCAGGATGCAATTATCAACTTTAATCGTTGACATGTGCTCAACGTGAATTCCGATTGCCCATTTACGACTTCCTCCGGACCGTCGAAGAGGTAGGAAAAAATTCGTGCTCGCAATTAAGATTCATACGGTGCTCCTTCGATGGTATCGGTTACACTCATTACACTAATCGACCTATAATCTGATCCGTCCTCTCCATCGTTGTGAACAACTCTTCGGTCAGAATTCACGACAGGGCCTCTCGCAACTTCCCGAAAACGCGTGCTGCATATCATTTCTGCCCTCGACGTAAACTTACAATGTAAATACGGACGCGAAACTTGCCTCCGACGGTGGGGGACTGAAATATTTATGAGGCGGGCGCCGCGATGTAACAAAACAAGACAATGATCGCAGCGAAAACTTCGAGATTGGATCTAATTTTGACGAAAACACGCTAAATTACAACCAGCTTTGATCAATCTACGGGGACCGACTTTCCAACAATGTAGCATCAACTGTAATGCATGTTGCATTGTTTTGAGTATTCCATGCGTGTCGTCATCTTTCCGTATGCAAGATGACAAATTTCATAACGGTCTGCAGGTACTTACTTGTATCTGTAATCAGTTCCTCATAACTTTTTTTAAACACAAAACAATGCAACGAAAGAACTAGACCACAGACACTGTATTATCTAACTTAGATACTTCCTAATTGAACCATAAGAATTATATATAACCTTCATTATAATTAATACACAATTATATTAATTCCACTTATTTCACTAATTGTTTTCTCATCCTATATGACACACAAATATTTAAAGAAAGTAAAAGCTTATTCGTGTCATTAGTCAACTTGATATGACATGAATTTGGATTAATTTTACAAAAAAAATATTACCAAAAAAATTACTGGTATAGCCCTAATCTTTTAGACATCATCAGAAAAATCGTAAAGATAGAGACGTCATTAAGGTGACATCTAAATTGAAGGATTTAAGAAATCTAGGATTCGTCCTCTCATTCAGGGAAATCAGAACAAGTTCTAGACTATAGGCGTCACCCTAATGGTATCTCCATCTTTAGGATTTTTCATCTAGGATGAACTATTATTTTTGATGTATTAGATTTTTTTTTGTTTGCATAGAATTAAAATAAACAAATAAACAATCAGGACTATATCAGTTTAAACAATTATGAAACCAACAACTTAGAATACTAAAGAAACCCATTAATAAATTATTACTTCAGCCTATAGCATGTTTTTCTGATCAAATTTGAGCAACTCCTATCAAAAGGTTATCGTTACTACAAACTTTGTTTCATGAAGTTAAAAACCTTCAGTTTCTTCATTTCTCAATAATATTCCTAAAAGCTTTTTTAAGAATTGTTTTCGGTCAATTTCTTCTCCATTGCCTTATTATTTCCGAAGAAATCTGTTTCAGAATCTTAGACAGTTATCTATGTTGTTACCTATACATAGATGTGGATGCAGGAATGTTATTTTACAAGAAGTGGATTTTCTAATAGTTAAACTTCATTTTCTCACAGTATTTTGTTTGATTAAATCGAAAGTAATTTCGACGAAATATTATAGTCTTTCAAAAGAGCGTTTAATTAAACGAAAATGATGGCAGCGACCGTTACTATGTGGTAGTTCATTTTAAAAGTTGTTAAGTTGAGTTTAACTTAGTAATCTGTAACGAATTACTTTGTAAATAATTAAAAATAACTAGTAGAGTTTACATAGGTCCTTGGATAAAATTCATCATTGACTTTTATTGAATAATCTTGTTGAGTATAAAATATTTTACTTTTCCAAATTCTTCAAATTCTTCTATTCGGTTCAATCATAAAAGCAACTCAACAATTATCAATTAAATTAAATTTATTGGATTATATCCATCCATCAATTATTAGGATCATACCTAAGGTACAACAAAGGTCTAATTTAGTTTCAATGGTTTCAACGCATTCATTCAAACTTATCTATAAAAATCATCAAATGCAGCTTTTAAAACAACAAATTGTATCCAGAATGTATTGATGGTTTTCTGCTTTTTTGGCCACCTGCGCCATTTCAACAATTTAAAGCTTACAAAACAACAAATTGTCTTCAAAGATCCTGGACATCTCCAAGAACGTATTGATGGATTTTCTGCTTAATGCGAAACAAATGATCTTAATTAGAATTCAAATGAAACAAGTATTTCGTATGAAGTATTATTTTTGATTGCAAGTCTTATGTTGCTCAAAATATGTAATTCCTTCTAATCAGTTATAAAACATTCTAGAGGTTTATTGATAAGGCTTGTCTTAATACTACTGTTTGATTATTGCTTATTTTAAGCTTTACATTTAGGAATGCCATTTTTTTAGAATAGTAGTAGTAGTAGTGTTTTTGGTTAGCGACCACATGGTTCTTCCGCCAGAATTGCAATATTTTTAGATTTCAATTATGAACAACTTTTTAGCAAATTAATGCTATGATCACTACAGCTTAAATCCATACTTGCGTTAATTTATTTAAATTTCCAAGGATATCTAGACTTTATAGTGTAAAATCTTTAACTAGAAATGCCAATCAATTTCATGTCTTTAGAAATCAATAATGATTCTAATTAGCATTATTATTTTTCTAAAATCGTCAAAAAATTCTAAAAGTATTTAAGTTATTTCTGTGAACTTGTTAAGACTATTCATTTATTACAAATTTGTTCATTATTATAAATTTCTCCATAAGGAATTATATTTTTTGCGCCAATTGTGTCGTGATAAAGCATCTTTGGGACATCATCGTCCAGACAGCATACTATTAAGATTGTAAGGGTCTTCACCAATTTCTAAGGGTTCTTAGTAAATCACAACTTAAAAATTTTGTTTGGCTAGCAAAGACTATGTCTATAACTATGTCGCAAAGAGGACCAAAGCATGAAAAACCCTGGCCAAAATGTAAAAAGAAAATGGTTGCGACCGTTACTACGTGGTAATCCATACTTACACTGAATTGAAAAATTCACTATGTTTTAACCACAAATAATTATTTCAATTCAGTGTAAAAAGAAAAAGTTTGCCGACAGAGAACTAGTTCATAAAATTAGATATATTAAAATTAGGTGTACATGGATTCAGTGCTGAATAATCCGGCAAAGTTAATCTAACCACAAAGAGTTAAAAGTAGCAGTTTTGATAGCTGCAATTGGGAGTGTTCTACAATCATAATTCGAAATTCTGGCCTTGATCTGCGGCTTCCAATAATGGGTGGCACTTCGATAATTAATTTTCACACATATAAACACGAACCTATTGAACCCCAGAAGTAACTAGTAATACATGCTAATAAACTTATACACTCGACTTTACTGAGCAGCACGTTGTAGCGCGGTAACTACCGGCTACGTTTTGCCAAGGGTGTAGTTGACGGGAATCGCCGTCGATTGTAATGATGCCGAAGTTGACATTTGGATAAATCCAAAACCATCCTTTGTGCGATTTTGTAGGCCTATTCGGTTCAAATTTTTTAAAGAGACCTCTGAAAATAGTCGTTTCGAGCATCTTCACATCGAAAATCAAATCCTTTCCTTTTCAAACTGTCCTTGATGGCCAAATTATAAAAGTATAACACGAATTGAATTTTTGTACGGCAGACGGTAAAGTAAAAATTGTTGTTACAGAAAGAAGATGATGCTGAAACGATTGCTATTTTTGAAGATACACCATTTCTATATGTTTTCGGAGTCTATAAATACAAAATATATTTTCCACTATTTCCTCTATTTACCAAAAACCTTAATGTATCCGTTTTGTAAGATCAATATGGACATTTATTATATGTCTATGAATATTTTGAATTCCAATTTTTGACATAAAATTCATAATCAGCGATCCCAAAAACCGTATAGGAAACAATTTGAAGAATATTCTTACACGTCTTCATATTTTGAGTTTTAATGCTTTGGCCCACTATGTATTGTGAAAAATTAAGAGTAGATTAAGCATCTTCATGATGTTATAATCCCTATACCAATTTTTTGAGATTACATGGAGATCTACCAGTTCGTACGGACCACAATCAAGTTCTCAACCTAAAATTTCTTAAATAAGTAATTGTGGAGGCTTTCACTTCGTGATACATTTTGATAAATTCAAAATAAATAAACAATTAACTTTGTTGGTATCACTTTTTATTTCTTGGTTAAGCTATTCCCTAAGAAAGAACTATTATTTTTAAATCATTCATTTATTGTTATAGACACTAGCAATGTAATGAAGACAGTTTTCATTACATTATCTTTATCTAAGAAAGACCATGTACAAAGTATTTAAATAATGAAGGAACCATTGGCAAAACTTTTTTTTTCTAAGAATCTATTTAACGTGCTTGAGTGTATTTTTTTAAAATCGGAAATCTCTTTAAAATGTTTTTTGACTAAAACGTAATACAGATTGTACAAATACCGTTGCCAAAAAATACTTCTGGTTTCACGAGTTGTGTGAACAGTAGCGGTAAGAGTTCATCGTTGTCAAATTATTCATAAAGAATTTTTTCAATATCCTTTTGAATTGTCTGCGCGGTAAAAATATAAGATCTTCGTGATATCATTATCATCAAGAGATTTTTGAGGATGCAAAGGACTCTTGTAACTCATCAAAATTTCCAATGAACTACATCATAAAAATTTTGACACGATTTATTTTAATAACTATAAAATTCAATATTTTAGTTATATATTTTTTGTTTCAGGTGAGTTTCAGTAGTTAAGCTCGGCTTGAGCCTTTTTTCTGGCTGTTCTGGCTTCCTTGCTCCTATTTAGCGATCGCCGCTCCTAACGGATTTATCGGGCGTCGTCGTAGTTGTCAACGAAAATCCTAGTATTTTGGCCAATGATACATTCCATCTCTTCCATAATTTTGCAGAAACCTTTGTATCCTTCGTTGAATGTAATAGCAGTGATATATGCGGAAATTTGAACGATTTTGTAGCCGCAGTTCAAATGCTTCGGTTCCTTCGATGCTGATTCCCTTTGAACTGTCTTTTTTTCGGTCTACTTGCGCGATGACACTCGTCTTTATTACGTTTCGGATACATTGTTCACGGCAACAATCACCGCGACGTTAAAACAAACAAACAACGATTGTTTGTATTTCCATAGACTATAAGATAAAATCGGCTCATGACACGGAGGTAGAAAGTCTGTTATATGTCCGTGAATACTTTTGCGATCACTTTAATATTTCGTTGGATAAATCTTAAATGTATAAGGAAGGTTTTTATGCAAAAAACAAAAAATCGAAAAAAAAAATTTTTTACATGTGTTTCCCCCCTTGCTTGAGTGTATTTTTTTAAAATTGGAAATCTCTTTAAAATGTTTTTTGACTAAAACGTAATACAGATTGTACAAATACCGTTGCCAAAAAATGCTTCTGGTTTCACGAGTTGTGTGAACAGTAGCGGTAAGAGTTCATCGTTGTCAAATTATTCATAAAGAATTTTTTCAATATCCTTTTGAATTGTCTGCGCGGTAAAAATATAAGATCTTCGTGAAATCATTATCATCAAGAGATTTTTGAGGATGCAAAGGACTCTTGTATCTCATCAAAATTTCCAATGAGCTACAACCTAAAATTTTTGACACAATTTACTTTAATAACTATAAAATTCAATATTCTAATTATATGATTTTTGTTTCAGGTGAGTTTCAGAACGACAGCAAACTACAACCAATAGAAAATCAATTTATTTTGGTAAGAACAAATTGAAAACTTTTTTATTATTAATATAAATTAATTCTCTAGAACAAATACCCGAAGTGTTGATTTGTGATGATGATGTCCCAAATTATTAATAATATCAATTAATATCAGTATTACTGTAATTTATACTTGAAATACACAAATAGTTTGGAATATATATATTATTAATTCTCTTCTCGTAACTCACAAATAAACAAAATGGTTGCGACCTTTAGTACGTCACAAATCAACTAACAGAAATACTTTGGAATTATTGTTCAGGGATCTAATATATCAATGAATTATGTTTTGTGATGTTGGTTTGTGATGGTATAAATAATTTCAACATCATCTTTAGCATTTAGAAGTAATGGTTGTTGAATGTGACATTAATCATACGAGTCACTCCAATTAGAAAAATGTCAGAAAACAATAGAAAATTCAAATGCTGGACAGGTTTCATTCATACTGGCTTAAGAAGATAAGTCTAGTTTTTAATTCCACTGAAAAATTTACAATATTACTCTGTAGAATATAGAAATAATCGTTGTTGAATATGGAATTAATCATACGAGTCACTCTAATTAGAAAAATGTCGTTTATCACCTAGCAACAGCCGCAACCATCTTTCAAAAAGAAAAACAATATTGAGCAAGTTTTAAGTAATAAAAATGTTTTGGGCGAACTTTTTTTAAGAAGTGTAAATAAGTACAAAAAAAACGTGTTTCAAATCAGAAATTTATTTTTGAGATCTTTAAAACTGGTTCTAAATGTGATAGTTAGCATTTATCTATTATTTGGAAATAGGAAGCATCATAAAAGTAATAAATAACTACATCCATTTCTGTTGTTGTACATAGAGGGCACTCTAGGACAAAATGGTACCAACGGCAAAATTAGTTAACAATCGCCCAGCTTTTATGAAGAGCGAATTACGACATTTAATACATGGTTTGCAAGTTAAATAATACGAAAGGGGAGCAAAAAGTCGCCCAAGTATTCCTGCTGAAGTGATATTTTACCTCAAGGGTACACAGTGGAGTAATCTTTCGAAAATATTTCCTCGCCGCCCTTAAGTTGTTCTGTAATAGATCAAAAATATGTAGTAAAAAAATATAGGACCAAAAAGCGTCTTTCTATCATCTTCTGAGAATACCAAGAACTATTCTATGAGAATATTCAGCAGATCATAACCACATCTCTTTTATTTAGATATTCATAAAACATTAACCATGCTGCATTTGAGAAGTAGTCTAAAATATTAACTTGAATCATAATAGTATATGAAAAAAATACAGTTCCGACTTCTGAGATTCTGCTAGAACTTTTGTTTTTGTTTCTCTAGTAGAACAAATATTTTTAGCAAGATAACGTTAGAGATCTTGCAGAAAATATTTATTCATAGTTCTCAAGTTATTCAATAAACGGTCGTCCTAAAATATTTCTATATCTTTCAGCATTCATTATGTATAAGAAAATATTGGAAGAAATAAAAAAAAATTCTGGCATCGCCAATCAAATGCCTATCTTACAAAGGACTTCAACCTGTGTAATCCTTAGAAAATGATTTTGTTTGTTCATATATTTCATTGAAAAGTCTGAGAAGTAAAACTTGTATCAGTCAGCAAAACAAACATATTGTTAGTAATCAAAACTCAAAATTCAGGAATATAATTTTGATTCTTGAATTTTGGACGCGTTTACTTCGTGGTACATTTTAAATGTTTTCTGTATTTAAAAATATAATTTTGTATGGGATCATAAACATTTTTCCGTCAAATTGATTGTAATAAAACAAATATATGGCCAATGCCAATAATTAAAATGTAGAACTATACTTTTCATTGTATACGATTATTTACATGTTTTTTATAATTCCTTTGATCGAACGAAGCTTTGTCTGATAAATAGTACTCCTCCAGTATATTATTATAATTTAAATTATTCAGGAATTATGTATAATTAATTAAATCAAATCTGTTAACAGTAATCAGAAATTAAAATCTAAAATTTTAGTTTGCTTTATGTAGCTTTCTGGCGTTACGATCGCTCAGGAAGGTGTATTACCCAACATCCAGGCTGTACTCCTTCCCAAGAAGACGGAAAAGAAGCCCTAAGAAGGTTTCTCATTCCATCTTAGCAGCAACAGTAGCAGCAGTTTTTTTGACAAGTGTCAAATGATAGTTGTATTCATGTGTTAATTGTGTAAGCCGATGAATCTATCTTTTTAAACCTTCTATTAATGTCAAACACATCGTTGATATTTTAAATGTTTTCTACTATTCACTTTATTAAGCAGCGAAGCTTATCTCTTTGTCTTCTTTAATAAACATGGATTTACTCTGTGCTTTGATCAGAGAGAAGAAAATCTGTTAGGGAGAAATTTTTAATGAGGTATAATATTCTACAATTTTGCAAACAAATCTTCTATCTATACACCTTCCCCAAGAAGATGGAAAAGAAGCTCTAAGAAAGTTTCTCGTTCCATCTCAACAGCAACAGCAGCAATAGTTATCTTTACAAATGTCATATGATAGTTGTATTCATGTGTTAATTTTGTGTAAGCCGATGAATATTTTTTTTTAAACCTTCTACTAATGTCAAACATTCGTTTACATTGTTAAGATTTTAAATGTTTTCTACTGTTTACTTTATTGAACTGTGAATACAAGCTTCGCTCTGTCTTCTTTAATAAAAATAGATTTTTGATCAGAGAGAAGAGAATCTGTTAGGGAGAAATTTTGAATGAGGTATAATATTCTACAATTTTGCAAACAAATCTTCTATCTACGAGTACACGCCTTCCCAAGAAAGTTTCTCGTTCCATCTCAACAGCAACAGTTTTTTTTACAAGTGTCATATGATAGTTGTATTAATGTGATAATTGTGTAAGCCGATGAATCTATTTTCTTAAATCTTCTATTAATGTCAAACTTTCGTTCACATTGTTTGCATTTTAAATGTTTTCTAGTGTTTACTTTATTGAACTGCGAATACAAAAACAATATATATGTTTACTCTGTGTTTTGATCAGAGAGAAGAAAATCTGTCCACACCAAAAGACAATTTTTAATGAGGAATAATGTACAATTTTGCAAAACATCATAAAAATGTCACTTGGATATAAAATAGGAAAGAGTATAGAAAAAAACAATTTAGTCAGTAACTTCCAAATATTTTATCTGTAGTTTTCTTTAATAAACACATATTTTGCTATTTTAAAATTCAGTATTTGAATCGTTAAAGTCTGTCTAGACTAATTAAATTGTTCCAGCGGGGTGATTTTTATGAAATCTATAATCATCTAAAAATTTTACGAACAGGATTTTTCTGATGTTTTTTTTTTCAAGTGAAATTCTCGAATTGAAATTTTTCTACTTTTTCATCTGTTTTCTTTAATAAAACATATATTTTTTTAATTTACTTTTTAATCAGATAAAGTCTATATAGACCAACAAATTTATTTTACAGGAAAGATTTTAATGATTATACATTATTGTCCTGCAAATTTTCTAAATCGATTTTTGAAAAATTTTGTCAGTAAAAATCTCGGATTAAAATTTTCCAACAACTTTTTTTAGTCAGTTAGAGAAATAATAAGCGCTGTAATCGATTTCTCTGTTTAAGATGATAAGTTGTTTTTGTTTTGATATACTTGAATCAGATTATACGTCAAAACATCGAACATGGTGAAAATTTTTAGATCCGAGACGTTTCGGCCTTAATTGATTCGGCCGCTGACAGTTTGACTTACGCACAACTTCCCTTAATTTCGGATTCAACACGAAACCGAGACGTAACTACAATAAACAAGTGTGCGTGGCGACGATGAAAAGTTTGATATTTCAATTCAGACGCGACTAGAGCGGCGCGAGTGGCGTCTTCTCTATTTTTACATCACGTTAATAAGGTCAATGGATGTTAACTCGCATTAATTACGAGGAATTTGTTCCTAGACGACGGCACCGTAAAGGGAATACGCTAATTCAATTTAGAGTGGAAACGATCCACGAATGTTTTAAAATCGCAAAGCAGTTATTCATTTGTTACCGTGGCTTACATCAGACGTATAATTAGTTTTGATGACGGAATTATTTCCAATGGAAGTATAAATTGTTCAAAATGATTAAGAATTGATAAGAAAACACAATATTTATTTTTTCTTCAATTAAATACTCGTATTATTCATGAAATTATTGATTGTTTATTTTCATTTTTGTAAGCAAAACCGCCTCTTGCTTAATTTAATCATTCATTTATGATAAGGCAAGATCATCTGTGAAAAGTAGATTAGAGCACATATGTGGTTCCCCAGGGCTCACTCATCGGACCTGTCTTAATATACTGAAGTAGATTAAAACAATTTAATATTTTAGATTCATAAACACTGCCGCCCAATAACCTAAAAAAATGGATTATGATATCTCTATTGTAAATTATGAATAAATAAAGATGTATGTCTCTCAGTATATTAGACAGGTACGATAGGTGAGCCCTGGGGAACCACATATTTCCTCCAATCTACTTTTCACAGATGATCTTGCCTTATCATAAATGAATGATTAAATCATGCAAGAGACGGTTTTGCTTACAAAAATGAGAATAAATTATACTTCCATGAATAATATGTGCTCCAATCTACTTTTCGCAGATGATCGTAGCTTATCATAGATGAATGAATAACGTATGTATTGTGTTCTGTCATTTGGGTAATAAGAAAACAATTTCAAAAGAGGATTCATATAAATAATACAATAAATAGGTCGGTGAATTCTTTTAAATTGTCCAATTGAATTAAGAATTAATCTAATATTATAAAAATACCGACGTAATTTATGTTCATAGCCTACGCTAATTATGCAATCCACCTACTATTACATGTCATATTTGGAAGGCTTAATTTATTATAGGCAATATATTTATGACAAATAAAAAGTTTAGAGGATGGAAAAATAATTAACATGAGTGTTTATATTAGTATGAATATATTTCACACAAATTTGTTCTTAACACATCTTGTGTTGCTCTAAATTCCTATTGTTGTTATTTTCTGGATCCATAGAATCAATGTGTTTCATAGTTTGTATTGATCTTAATACTCTAAAATTAATTATTAGAGAGAAAATGAATGAATAGATTTTAGTGTTTAAAGAAGCTAGATGAAATATTTGTACAATAAGAATATCTATTTTAGATTAGTAATAAACGTCTTATTTTTTTTATAATCAATTATCTCTAAATTTTCATCCAACAAGTTCGTAGTAGAAACGTGTTTACACGGATTAGTTGACTGAATCTTAAAATTATCTTCATAAGCGACTTGGTTTGGCCGATTTGGCGTCATCTCTCAGTGAGCATAAGTTAAGTTTTCCGAGTTTTTTTGTTTTAGTTACAACTGCTCGTAATCCTCGTTTGTATTAGTGTGTGCATATAATTGTTAATAACCTTTAGAGGTGATTTAAGTTCTTAAGGGTTTCTGTAATTAAATATATTAATCCTGAGTTTTCTGTTGGCGGCACGTGAAATTGGTAAACTTCGGTGTTTCGATTACACGCGCCGGAGGGTGCACCCGTTTTATTTTTTTTTCTCTCTCCGCCTTGTTGGATGTACTCCGCGGTTATTTATTAATTCCGTATTTTGTAGTTGTAAAGGATGCGCTTTTCAGTGTTCGGATGAGCTGAGGCGAGAGTCGAGTTGAAAGGTTTACGATCGGCGCTGATAGGTTTACGTGGTTTCGGTGTCGAATTAATTCCGGCCGTGTGAGATCCTGTCCGTCTGCGATTTTTCCCGGATGGAGGGTGGGTTTTTCGGCCGTCCCCCCACGACAGCTTGGTAGATGCGTTCGGGGAATAAACACAAACGCCTCCGATATTCCTAATGCCTTTGTTGTTGCTCGAGGGAGAGGGCGGGAGACGCATGAGCATAGCGTCGCGGCGCTTGAACACAAGTGCGGGATTACCAGCGTCGGTCCAGCGTCAGCTTCATTCCAGTATCAGGTCGGTCCGCGTTTGCTTCTCACAGTTCTGTTTGTATTTCCTTGTGTCTGCACACACTCTGATACACGATAATAATAGTTAATCATCAATAAACGCAAGTACAAAAGCCTTAAGACACCAGATTCCGTGCTAGTTACAATAAAGAAGCAGGGTAGTTAGGAGTTTAGAGGAAAAGAGTCTACTATTTTTCTACAGAAACTACAAATTTAGATGCTTCGGGATGAAGACGTCGCGAGCAACGGGGACATCACGCGAGGTGCATTAATTAGGACGGCGGATCTACCTGCCGCCCCTTTGAATTCGTCAGAGTGCCGGCCAGACATTGTCCTGGACATGGAGGGGAACAGATTCATATTCCGCTTTGTGACATTTGGATATTAATAATTTGCCGACGAGCTCGCCCATAGGCTCTTCTGCGTTATGACGAGTTGCAGACTTCGCGATCCGTACCTTTTTCTTTGCCGGACAGTCTCCCAGGATCGCGAGCGGTGATAGTTTCTCAAGATTACCGAAAGACATGTGTGCAGGAATGGTGCGGATGTCGCCGCCTCCAAAGAGTTCATGGTAGTCTAAAAACGTTCGGGACAGTGTTTGTTTTTAGTTGTGGCTGTTCTTTTTAATTCACCGCGGAACGTTTCTTTTGCAGAGGGGTAAGTCACCGTGTCTGTGCACAGATTAATTTAATCAATTGTCCGCCTCGGAAAAACGCATAAATCTTTATGAATCCGCGCGTTTTAATTAAATATTCGCGATTGATTAATGGCCCCCACGTTGTCCGATGAAATTTATATAAATATACACAAATTACTTACCTAAAAATATTAAAATTTATAAAACAAACAACTCTATTACCAAGCTAAACACTAAAAAAATGTGGTCGTTGTTAACACCTGTAAATGAGTATAAATTCGCCTGTGCAGATTATGTTATTACCCCCAGAACATCAAACCCATTACTCAAATCCGATATTAATCAGATACTCAATAGTGCCTGTAATCTACTGCACAGCACCGAAGCATTTAATTCATTATAGTGTGCACCTATGTGTACTAATCATCTAAGTAAACATTTTGTTATTAATTATTTATTATTGGTATACTTAACGCAACGCAATAAATCACATCACTAACTTCTCTGTATATATATAAAAATAATAAACATTGGTAGTAAACTTAACTTATTATTACATCAGTTTTAAACTAAAACACTAAAAAAAAAACGTAATATATACGTAATATATTAGAAAAACACGACGTTGTAATATTATTATCAAGTATTTTTATAATCGATGTGTAGTTTTCTAGTTTAAAAAACAAATGTTTATCTTGAATGACACGTAATCAAGATCATGATTATGATCAGTAATAAATCATTATTTACATAATATCACTTATACAATACCTTGAAGCTAATCGAGTATATTAAATTAATTATATTTTTAGTCTTCATAAGTGTACACTTAAATACTAATTATTATTGAATTGGAAATGTTCTCAGCGAGCATAAGTTAAGTATTCCGCGTTTTTTGTTTCCTTTAGTTAAAGAATTGTAGATGTTCTCAGAGAGCATAAGTTGAGTGTCGGCGTTTTTTTTAAATTTAGTTATGATAGTCACAATTGCCTCTCTCGCTTAATAGTTTTAACTAAAGAATAAATTTTTGCAAATTTATTCACATTTAAAGTTGCTAATATGTTTACCATTATAAATAAAAGTGCATTTTTAAATAGTCACTTTATAACTTTGTTTTACCACTATAAGTTTTTAAAAACGTGACTATAGTTGTGTTCAAACATAAAATCAATGTTTTGTCTGATCGTCACGTTTAAAAAAAATATGGTGGTAAAACAAATTTATAAAGTGTCTTATTTAAATTTCTTATCAAAATGTACCAACAAGTAAACGCTGCCACCATACAAGAAAAATGCTTTTATTTATAATTTTAAAATATATGATGAAGTAAACGCCTCCAATCTCAATTAAGTATTAAACATAAAATTAAGTTTTCAAGGTGCTAGCAATTAAATATATTAATCCTAAAATTGTTATGAATTATCCGTTGTGGATAATTGTCATAGAACAACTTGCTAATGTATTGTATAAGGCGTATGTTGATAAGAAGTTAAACGAGTCTGTAATTAGAAATCAAACGTGTTTGAATAATTTATGTACGTCGATAAGGTAATGATTTCAGTAACGAGTAACTAATTAATTGCAAATCAACCGTGTGTACTGTTGAATGATAAACGATTCATTCAGGATATAAAAATTAAAGAAAAATTAAATAAAAACGTTTTCTAATTGGAATTCCCAGTAATCAATTAACTCAACTATTACGGTTTTAATCAATCTTTATAGCATTCCAATAATGCATCTGATGAAACGAATAACATATATAAAATTTTGAAATATTTACATTCATTTTTTTTCACTTATACTAATTAAAATATAATATATTGCAAAAGGATTTAAACATAAAAAATTTCTAAGGTAATTTTTATTTTATACATTAATTTGTTATTAAAATCCTATTGGTATGGTCTAATATCTTCCATTTGTGCTCTGTATCAATTTTCAAAATTTAAATCCAAAGTGTTATTAAATTGATAATGGCCTTGTAAAAATTGAAACTATATTTACATTTCTAGGGTAATTTTTTATTTATACATTAATTTGTTATGAAAAATCTTATTGGTATGGTCTAATATCTTCCATTTGTGCTCTGTGCCAATTTTGATCAAATCAAATCCAAACTGTTATTAAATTGATAATGGCCTTGTAAAAGTTGAAACTATAGTTACTGAATAAATTACGTGTGTAATATTAACAAAGTACAGTTTTATTTATCGTATGATAAAGATCCTAATTCAAGATGTATCACAAAGTTATGGCTTTATAACCAACATGTTATTCAATAGTCTTAAAAACTGTTTTGGCAAAAAGGATAAACATCTGTAACATAAAAATCTTTTATAGTTTTAATCTAAGGAATATTTCTCGTACTCTTTTTTAGTGTTTTCTATTGATTTGTTACAATAAAAAACTTGTTGGATTAGTCTAATATATAAAGTTATGATGAGCAAATTATTCCAATAGAGGCTATTTTGATATTTTAGCAAAAATATGTAAATTATTTACAGTTTTAATTTAGAGAAATTATGAATATTGTCAAATTGCGAAAGAAATCATCTAAAACCCGATGTTGTGAAATTCTAAAAATCTCAATAATATTGTCTAGAAAATTCTGAGAGAAAGTAGAAAATATATCAAACATAAAAATATGAGAAATTTATAGAAATAAATTAAATAAAACAAAAAAAAGGTTTCATTTAACCTTTTTTTAAAATGAACTACCACATAGTAACGGTCGCTACCATCATTTTCATTAAATAAAACAAATGCGTGGTAATCGGTCTATAGGTTAAAATGAGTTGGTCGCACACTTATAATCAGATGAAATTTAAACCTCATTTTGAAGGCATAACTTTATTTGCTTAAACAAGTTAAGGCTAAAACCAACTTTGAATGTTACTATAAGTTTTCACGTATTATTTTGTAGGCTTTAATATAATCAAATGTATAAAATTATTACAAATGCATTCTTAAGAACTATTTGTAGCTTATTTGATTATTATTTAGTGTAATGTTTTCTATTGAATTTTTATTGGGAAACTTAGTATGTAATTCCTTAGGTTCTATAAGACAACATTGACGCAATTTCACTTTGTATATTTTTATAAATGACACTTTGAAATAAAGATTATTAATAAAATATATTAAAAACCTCCGTAAGTATTATTAAAGACGATTTGAAGTCAGTGAATGCGTTTTCCATAACTCAGAAAAAAATAACACTGGCCTGTAACTTTGGCTCTGTAAAATTTTAGAAATATAGAAGAACATTATTTTAAGGAATATTTTCAATAGCTTTGATTATTTTCTTGTGTTATTTTGATTTTTCATTGGATTTATTTTTATTCTGAAAAACTTATTGACAAAATCCTTCGATATTTTTGCTTTTATAGGTGATAATGAATAGTATATATGAAATTTTCCTATGAAAGTCTTATTAATAATTGAATGTACTTTTTGAAATCCACACCAAAAGTTTAAATGTTTGATCATAATGATGGTTGCGACCGTTACTATGTGGTAATTCATAACGAACACTGAATAAAACACTTTCTATTATCATTATCACTTGATAATGACCGTCAAAAGTCGAAACTTAAATCGTACACATTGTAATATATTTATATATTATAATAAATTATAGTGGTTAAAAACATAGTAAGTGTTTTATTCAGTGTTTAAATGTTTGTTTAGACAATAATAGAATTTGAAAATAGATGAAGTTAAAAAACGTGTAGAAAATTATGCACCAACAGAAGCAATTACTTTGGAAAATTTTAAAAAGCTGAAAGAGAAATATTATAATTTTTTAATAAACAAGTTTAAAAACTGATGGAAAATTTTAGAAATCTCGATTCTGCTCACCAGGTAAACATTTAACCACCTTATTTTTATGCCTTAACTTTCTGGACTTATATATATAACTGTTAGATTGTACAACTAAAACACGAGAATTTCAAAGAGATTTGTTTGCTTTTATTTTCGCAACAGTTGTTTCGCCACACTATGGCTTCTTCAGGCAAAGAATAAATGCAAATAAAACTCAAATTGGGAGAAGTAAAACTCTTGTTACGTTCCATTTCTTTATTTTCATATAAAAATTATTTGGTTCCATCAAGAGAGTAGCAGAACAAGTATCGATTATACAAATAAAACTTTTTGTAAGTCTTGTGTTTTAGTTATAAAACCTAAAAGTTATGTATATAAAATGAATTTTCAACAATTAACAGGTTGTATTACATGAACGGAGGTGCTTTAATACCCTAGCGTATATATTTATGATGGTGGGTTAGAGGACACCCACCCACCCTACACTTGTTTTATATGTTCCTTATGGGAATCGCGGAAACTATTAAGTGATAGAAAACCGGTTAATTGGGGGAAAGAAGTGTAGATTTGCGAGACGAATAAAATTTCACTTTCAAACTTTTCAAAAAAGTCTAAGGTAACTAGATATCAAACAATGGAGCTTAGAGGTTGTTTAACGCTTGAAGACATTTTTTATTTAATTAAAACTCTCGAATTATTTAATAGAGTTTAATGTATAAAATCATTCCAAATTAATTCTTAAGAACTATTTTCAAGAGATTTAATTATTTTCTAGACTTTTTTTCTGATATGTTCTAAATAATATAAATAAAGACTTAGTAAAAAATGAAGGTATTTTTTGGAATCTATATCCAAAAGCTTAAAAAAGCTTAAAAGTATATATATAAAATTAAACTTTGAAAGAAAATTTTCCCAATTTGAAAATAAATTTCAGATAAAATCCGATAAAATAAACTAAGAATCTATTAAAAATGGAAGAAAACGTTTTTGTAAATTCTAAAAACTAAAATGTTTGCGAAGAGCTGTAAAATTCTTGAATCTATAATCTCAAACAAAAACATCAGATAAACAAATATAAGATTAATAGTAATATAAGATAAATTAAGAAATTGCTATAAATAAAAGAAAATGTTTCTGTAAATTCTAAAATTTAAAAATTTTTAAGAAAGAAAGCTTAAAAGGTTTGTCATAAAATTTTGGTAGAAAAATTTCCCAATTTGAAAAATACATTTCTAGTAAAATCCGATAAGAGAAAGTAAGAAACTATTAGAAATAGAAGAAAACCTTTTTGTAAATTTTAAAAACTAAAATTTTTAAAGAAAAAGGTTAAATAAGAAATTATTAAAAAATAGAGGGAAACGTTTTTGTAAATTCTGAAAATAATATTTGCGAAGAGCGAAAACTGTACAATTCTAGACTCCAGAATCTCAAAAATATAAAACAAAAACATCAGACAAATAGATTATCAAATTAATAGTAATAAAATATATAGTAAGAAATTGTTAAAAACAAAAAAAACGTTTCTGTAAATTCTAAACTCTAAAATTTTTGAAGAAAGAAAGTTTCAAAGTTTGTCATATAAAATTATAAATTTTCCCAATTTGGAAATAAATATCTGGTAAAATCCGATAAGATATTTATGTTTGTGTTTATGTTTATTATTCTTTAACTTAATTCTTAAACTAAGAAACTATTAAAAATAGAATAAAATGTTTTTGTAAATTCTAAAAACTATAATTTTTGCCAAGAGCCAAAACTGTAAAAATCTAGAATCTAGAATCTCAAATGTATAAAAGAAAAATAGATTATTAGATTAATAGTAATGTATAAAATGATGAAAAATAGATTTTTAAGAACTAATTTTAATAGTTTTAGTAATTGTGTTCTTCCTTCTATTGATTATGATTTATTCTGGGAAAATTTATTATTACTCTGAAAGAGAAATATTTGAATTTTTGTAGGGAACTGATGCTTCGTAAAAATCTAGAAAATTCTGCCATTTTGTAAAAGAAGTTACGATAATAATTTGATTGTATTGGCTTTTAATTGTTGAAAGTTGATTTTAAATTCACTATAAGGTGAAACAGGACAACTGCTGAATGAACAAATTGAAATGTCAAAATTCCCATTATTGAACTTGTTCAATTTACCACCCCCTTCTTCGCCTGAATAAGCTACAGTGTGGCGAAACAATTGTTTCTCTTTGAAAGTTTGTATTTTAGTTACAACACCTTACAGTGAATTTAAATTCCGATAAGATTAAGTGAGAAATTGTGGAAAATTGAAATAAAAATGAAAATATTTTGGAAATTTTAGAAATCTAATAGGAAATATTGTAATCTTTGAAATCAATTTTAGTAGAGAACTGATGTTTCGTAAAATCTAGAAAATTCTGCCAACATATGAAAGATATTCCGATAAAATTAAGTAAGAAATTGTGGAAAATAATAAAATAAAATATGTCTTTATCCTTTTCATTGAATGGAAGCACGAAAGAAAGAGAAAGAAATGTTTATTAAGTTTCCAAAAACTGATAATGTAAAATTCTAGAATTCTTAAGAAAATTCCGAGGGAGCCGAGGAAATATATGAAATGTATATCAAACAAAAACATTCTAAAAGTTTAAAGAAATGTTTTGATAAATTCTTAAACCAATTTGAGAAAGATCATATATTCTCGTCAAACTTGTAAATAATCCTAAATACTTTTGAGTTTAATCAATCCTAATTACATTTAATTAATTGCTCACTTAATATTAATTAATTAATTAATTTTTGAACTATCTTGATCTGGTTTGTTTCACAGAAAATTTTATTATTTCTTCTCCGACTACTTTCGACAATATATCATTATCAAGGAGTAATAATAAAATGTTCTGTGAAACAAACCAAGTGTTTTTAATTCTAATCAAGACAATCCTAATTATTTTGATGTTAAATAAATCCAAAGGAGTTTTAACTAAAACGCTTGGAAGCGTTTTTAGGCAACGTTATATTATATTAGAAATGGTCACTCATTTTTTCGTTTGCCTAATGCGTTTAGATATAATCATCTCTTAAATAATGTTTATTTTAGATAAATTTATAAGAACTATTTTTGACAATTTCATTAATTTAATTCAATTCTTTCTTCTGTTAATTTTGATTGATTCCGAAAAAAACATATTATTAATCTGAGGGAGGAGTATAAGTATATTTTTAGAGAATTTATGCTTCTTAAAATCTAGAAAACTTACGAAGTAATAATTTGCCAATTTGACAAAGAAATTTCTAACAAATTCCGATATGGTTATGCAAAAAATTATCAAATAGCAAAAATATTTTTTGCGACTGTTACTACTTGGTAATCCATACTTACACTGAATTGAAAAATTTTAACTGCAAATAATATTGTGATTAAAAGCTAGTGAATTAAGTGTAATTTTGAGTTCGGATAACTGATTGGTAAAACTAAAAATCTCGTAGAATATTGTCTAGAAAATGTCAATTAAATAAAACAAAAGTACTCTAAATTTGAAGAAAAAAAGTTGAATGAATTAAATTAAATAAATAGGTGTTTACGGCTATCCGAATAAAAATACAATCACCTCAGTTTGAAGACATAACTTCATGTACTTTAGGCTGAAGCCAACTTTGCATTTTATTAAAAGTTAATAAAAATAATACACAGTTTTATTCCTTACTTCACTTGTTTAAATAAATAAACAAGTGAAGTAAGGAATAAAACTGTGTATTATTTTTATTTACAAAACACTTCACGTAAACTCAAACCAAAAATAGTTATTAAAAGTTGTTATTGAGTATGCAATATTAATAGCATAGCATATTTCAATTAGTATTTACTCAACAAAACATTAATTACCGTTTTCGTCTCCTCTCGGCAATCGCCGTTTTTTTTTTATATATCGTGTTCGCCGTTCGCCGTTCCTGCAGATTTCAATTAACTCCGATACTCCTCCGTTCCACACCGAACTAATTTCGCATTCCCTCCTCGTGCTCCGGAGGTGTGAACCAGCGGAAATTACGAAAATTACAAGTCACCATGGAAGAACCGTTGCCGACGACTGGCCAATCGAGCGCAATCCATCATCCGATGAGAGAGCCGATCAGATTTCCTGTTCGAAACCCGACTATGTAACTACTGCCAGTAAATAGTTCCTGCTAACCACTCGCGGACGTGATCTTCCGTGAAACCGAAAATCCTCCGTGTACCCGCCCGAAGAGAGGGCACAGCGTAAACTAAATACTCGTGGAGAGTTTTCCCAAAAATTCTAGTGCGTGTGTGTACCTGCCCATCCAGATTAGAAAGCGTGCGAAAACGGCCCTTGTCGAGGTAAACAAAGTCCAATCAAATGATTTATGTGCCGCTATTGCGTAATAATTACTTTTCGGTGCACCCAAACACACACACACACACAAACAACGAGCGCGTATTATGCAAATTCCTTCCACTCAGGCAATAATAACAAAACTCGCCTGGATGTCGTAAATCAAAATTTGTATAAAAACTTTCACCTTCTTTTCGCCCTGCGCCCATTGTAAACAGGCACAAAAGATTTGTGAAACTTTTGCGCAACTAACGACGTCGGGTGGGATTAAACGAAGCGATCGCTAAATAATCGGAATGCCTGGAATAAGACGAATCTTCCCACTTTCCCTCCCAGGAAACAATGAAAGTTATCCCGCCGTCTCCGGTACGCTCCAAGGAACACGGCTCCTGCAAAACCTTATCACTTATCCGCTACTCAACTTGTCTCTTGATGTATACCAAAAACAATTCAGTTAAAGCACATCTGAGTAATAATCACTTAAATTTTATTTATAAATAACTCATTATTAGTTATGCAAATGTGAGGATCAACCATTGACAATAGGTGTTCGAAATGTGTTATAGCTTATTACCATAATAAGTTTTGAAAATATTGTGAAGAATGTTTACAAACAGGTCCCGTTGAGGCACAGATTTACTTCCCCACGTGGCGTTTTGTTGTGATCGCAATTTGCGTAATTTGGGGCCCTCGTAAAAACGTCGCAGTCCCGAGGTCGTAAAACGGTCGTAAACGCCACCGCGGCCCAAATCTCGTAAACGGTCGCAGCCAAACACTCAATTCATCACTCGTGAGTAGCTACAAAACGTGTGCGTGCACCTTCCTTCGAATCCAACAGATGCATCTTTAGATTTATCGTTATTTTCGAAACGGAAATCGAAATTACCTAAGCAATTAATGACACTGGTTTTATGGTGCGTATTTGTCAAGTCTTTAGTTGTCACAATTTTTTGACTCCACTGTTTATGTGAATTATCTGTCTATAACAATAAAAAATTTTGACCAATAGCAAATAAATTTACAACTTCTAGTTTAATCTAGTTTAAAGAACTAAATATAGTTTAGTTTCTTAGATAATTTTTCCAGGCATTTTAAAGAAAACTATCTTCATAGATACTGAATTTTGATTTGAAGTTGCTATAAAAATTGTTGTGCCATCAAGAATATTGACGTTATAAATATAGTCCCAATTTTCTTGTAATTTATGTGAACTTTTAGTGAACCCCTCGCTTATGGTTTACAGATTGGAGGGTGGGATAGAGGCCACCCACCCACCCTACATATACATTGGTACTTTAATCACATTTTCCGTTTAATTTCCAAAAACAAAGACAGTTTTTTAGTGTTAATGTTGTTGAGAAATTTAAAGTACAGTTTTATATTAAGTTAAAGAATTTAATGCATTGTGATAAGTATAAGAATGTTTCCTAAACCAACCTTTAATCCCTTCCCACGAATTAATTTTAAAAGTTGTTTCGCGATATTTCCGGCGTATGCGGGTTAATTAATAATCACAAGAAAACATAAGAAGAAGAATATTTTTGTACAAATATAAACTGAAATTATTTCGATACGATAAAACCGTAAAGGTGCCATCTATTGCGCTACGCTGATGAGATGCTAAAAGATCGAAACCGGTCTGTGGCTTGTGTTGACGGGGAATAATATTTAATATGAAATTATTTCTATCTTAAGTTAATTTTTTATAATCATACAGATTAAAGGATGTAATAGACAGAAGCTACCCACAGATCACTACACATTTTTATTTTATAGCTTACTGCTATACATTTTTTGTAATTAAAACGACAGATTGAATTTATTTTGGAGTTTATAATATATTATAGTTACATTGTTATTTTAATATATAGGATTACATTCCACCCTTTAATTACCGAAATGTAATCAACGAAATCTTTCAAATAAATTGTATTAACATGAATATTACAATTTAAAAAAAATACCTTAACTTTTGTTGGTGTAATAATGAAGTTAGTAAAACCTCAAACTTCCTAGGAACATAAAAATATAATTCCCTCAAATTAAATTTTCCTATAAAAATGTTAAATTTAATAGTCATAATAAATAGGGTTAAATGTCACCCACCCATTCTATACAAATAAATTTGTAATTAATAGTTATTTAAGGTACAAGTGTAAAAAGTGATACTTTATTGCACGAACTGGCGTTTAAAAACACGAGCGAGGAATGAGCGAGTTTTTTAAAGCCAGGAGTGCAATAAAGAAACTTTTTACACGTGTGCCTTACAAAATTTTATCTTCGATCGTAAAGGATTTCAAAGAATATATTCTTATGAGTAATATTTTAATGTCATTTCAATAATTTAATTAATGAAAACATATTTTACCCTCAGTGCACTAATGAAAGCGTTACTTAGCAACCAGTAAACAAGTAGCACAAATGTCGGCCGCCATTATTATTTATGGAAAAAATGTTCGCTCTATTGTAATTGCTTCGACTTGCATTAAATGAAATCTTCAGAGTTCTTAAATCTGCCATTTCGTTTGTATTATATATTTTATTTATAGTTTATTCGTTACTTGTATCAATTAATAAAAAATTAAGTTTTTCGTCGAAAATTTGTGCTATAATATATTCATCTTTCAAATTTGACATTTCTGTGCAATAAAAACAGTTTAACATTACCGTGCACTAAAAACGTAAAAAAGCACTAGTGCTTTAAAAAGCCACTTTTACAATGAAAAATGATGCAAATAGCGTCTACTTTCTGTACGATCGTAGATAAATAAATTAAAGTCCTTTACGTTGTAGAAAATTAACTAATAATTAGAAAAAACGAAGTCTTTTCGCATTTTTTCAACCTACACTTTTTTTGTTTTTAGAAACGAAATAGCTAGTTTCGGGGTTAAATTTCAATGTATATGTAGGGTGGGTGGGTGGCCTCTATCCCATAATCCAATCTGTAAAACATAAGCGAGAGTTTGCTGATGTATTTGATGCATTGTATCACATCGATTTTAAATTGAAATTGATTACACCTTCTTGTTAGGATTCAATAATTAATTAAGCAAACCCTCGCTAATGTTTTACTGATTGGATTGTGGGATAGAGGCCACCCACCCACCCTACATATATATTGAAATTTAACTTAGAAACCCGCGTGTTGGTTTTTGAAAACATAGAGAGAAAAGAGTAGAGTGTAGGTTGAAAATTTAAAAATGTTATTTAGATAGAAGTAAAAGCAAAAATACTCTTCGAAAGTTTAATTGAAACAATCCAATCTGTAAAACATAATCTCAAGTTTCTGAAAACATAGAGAGAAAAGAGTAGAATATAGATTTAAAATTTTAAAATGTTATTTAGATAGAAGTAAAAGCAAAAATACTCTTTGAAAGTTTGTGTTTAAGTTACAAAACCTATAACAGTGCTTTGAGAATTTTTGTAAACACTTTTTTCTGGAACTATTCTTTTGGTTTGCATAACAAAAACTTATGGCCACTTAATTTTATATCATATTTTAATTATTTATATTATTAAGAATCGTTGCTTGTTATATTAGGGAAGTTTTTTTGTAGATCAAAAGATGTGATCATAAAACAAGTTTAGGTCAAAAAATGTCTGTAAATGCTTGTAAACCCCTTGATAAATACAACATTTTTTTGATTTATTTAATTTCACTTTTGTATATTATTCATTTATTTATTTTGCTTTACCTGTTTACTTCAAACTAATCAAACAATTTACAAAATATCTAAAGTATCTAAAAAATTCGAGCAGGAGAAACGGAAGTAGCTGACACAGTGTTCTTCCACTCAGAACCATAATGATACATGATTATTGGGTAATTAGGTAGTCCAAAGCCGAACTTGCATTTCTCTTGCCAATGCGTGAAAAAACTAATCAAAACTTTAAGAACAATCTCCAAGGAAGTGCCCCAGATATGATGATGGCAAGAATGAAGGAAGCCGCCTATAAAGAGGATAATTAAAATCCATAGCCATTAAATAGAAGCTATAATAAAGATATTAAAGCAGCAGTTAACGTGTTTTAGTGTTCAACAAGGAGTAATAAAATATTTTAGAGTTACGTTCATAAACATCAATTGATGATGAATTTCGATTTTTTGCGCGTTTGAGTACAGCTACAAAGTCTGTATCTAAAAAGCTTTACAGAAGTACTATGCAATTTTTGTAAACGTCTTTCTTAGATTTTTTTTAGATTCCTGCAGTTAGTTCTCAAAAGCTGATGTTTCCTTAGACAATCTCATTATATTAGAAATTAGCTGTACACAAAATTAAATTATTTTAAAGATCTGTGCATCATGTGCATTTGATTGCTATAGCTTTTGTTGCCTTTAATAAAAAAATTGATTGTACGCAATTCTTTCGGATTTTTTGGGCATACGTTTTTTTCAGATAATGATGTTATTAGGAGTAGTTGCCTACTACAACATTAGTGCGAAATTTTAGGTATTTACGTTTATAGAAGGAATTTTGGTCTTTAAACCCCTTTAACAAAAGGATATGAATTGATTAATTTTGCTTCACATTTTACTTACAAATTAATCCAACAATTTTTATTAGTATATAAATTATTACCTACTAGAAGAGTTAATCAAGTGTTTTTTTTTTCAATAATAGGTAGTAGATTAAAAATTCACTTGGTTTGTTATACTGTTTTCTTTCTTTCCCTATATGGTATATATAAGTCAGTAAAATGCCATCAAAAATTATTTGAAATATTTGTATCAATTAAAAAATGTAATTATTTTGTGTTTGTTTACATTTTACAACTTGTAACTAAAACCCTCGCTTATGTTTTACTGATTGGAGGGTGTATAGAGGCCACCCACCCACCCTACATATACATGATAAATTCAATTGCTAATCGTTGATGATTTTGCTGCTAAAAACAATAAAACCCTTTATATAATAAAAAATAAAGCAAAATCAAAATTTAAGTTTAAATATAATTGACTTTCTATAGCCAATCTTATCTAATTTAGATTTAAAGCCTGCCCACCCATCATACATCAAATTTTTACAAATTTACTCACTCAAAAATTTTACTTTTTTAATTTCTATTTTATTCAAAAAGTTTTGTGAATAATTTTATTGGTAACCGCGACACGATAGGGAATTACAGTTTATATGTATATGTAGGGTGGGTGGGTGGCCTCTATCCCACCCTCCAATCAGTAAAACATCATCAAAAATTATTTGAAAAATTTGTTTGAATAAATCTATTAAAATTTGCAATAATTTGTTTATTTACGTTTTACAACTTTTAGTTAAAACTCTTGCTTATGTTTTACTGATTGGAGGGTGAATAGAGGCCACCCACCCACCCTACATATACATGATAACTTTAAATTGCAAATCGTTGATGATTTTCCTGCTACAACCAATCAAACGGTTTATGTAATAAAAAATAAAACAAAATCAAAATTTAAGTTTAAATATAATTGACTTAGCCAATCTTATCTAATTTAGATTTAAAGTCTGCTCACCCATCATACATCAAATTTTTACAAATTTACTCACTCAAAATTTTCATTTTTTTAATTTATTTTTTATTAAAAAAATTTTGCAATTAATTTTATTGGAAACCCCGATACGATAAGTATTTAAAGTTTAACGGTATATGTAGGATGGATGGGTTGCCTATATCCCATCCTCTAATCAGTAAAACATAATTTATATTTAAACTAAAATTTTGATTTTGTTTTATTTTTTATTACATAAAATGTTTCACTGTTTTTAACAGCAAAATCATCAACGATTAACAATTAAAGTTATCATGTATATGTAGGGTGGGTGGGTGGCCTCTATCCCACCCTTCAATCAGTAAAACATAATCGAGGGTTTTAGTTAGAAGTTGTTAAATGTAAACACAAAATAATTGCATTTTTTAATGTATTCATACAAATATTTCAAATAATTTTTGATGATGTTTTACTGACTTGAGGGTGGGATAGAGGCCACCCACCCATCCTACATATACATGTTAGCTTTAATTACTGATCTTAACGTGGTTTGCAATAACTTTAATCAAAACATTTGAAAAAAAGGGATTGACAAAGTACAATTTCTGCGTGTGTAAATTAATAAAAATGATATACATGATATGTGGAAAGACTTTAAATAAAGCTTAGAAAAGATTAGCTATAGTCGGAATTTTCATTCGCCAGTTGTTTCTGTCATTTTATGAAGAAATGAAGATTTAATTATATGATGTATCAGTTGAAGGGATTAAATGTCGCCAATCGGTTAGACCCATGATATCAAATGAGAGTATCCTCCTCCGTTGTAGGTTTTAACCATTTAGGCAGAATTTTTGCAATTACACATTTCCTATAAGTCTAGTTAAAGTTTTAGTGGACATAAATCATTCATGTTGAAGAGTTATTTTATGAAGTAATAAATACTGATTGATATCATGAAGTAGCATTTGAAGGGATTGAATGTGACCATTAATGTTATAATATTTTATGAAGGTTGATATCATGAAGTAATCCCTTCATACGATACTTAATTAATATGTGACCATTCATGTTATGAAACAATCGATTGATATCATGAAGTATCATTTGAAGGGATCTAAAGTAACCAATCGGTCAGTGTAAAGATAATTCAGGTAGTTACTAGTGCCCATCCCCAGAGTGCATCTGTGCAGAACTCGATAAGATAACCTTAGGAGCTACCGGTTTCCCTGACCAGAACACCAGAAGTCATCTGTGCCATTTTTAAAAGTTAATTGCCTTTCGGTGTTTTCCGACCTTCGGCCTGCCAGGACAGATAACTCGACGTCCCGGGGAATTAATTCAGTTTATTTGTTTGGCGGCGCGGTTTTTGCCCGGGGATGCATATAATACGTGTTCGCGCAAAAAGTTGGACACTGGCAAAGAGAACAAGAGTGCAAGAATAGTGAAAAGTACGGGCCACAAATCATCCGGACTGCAAATCCGATATATACAGTGTTTGGGGTCTTTGTGTTTACGGACGGTGCATTAAATTTGCGCGCGAAGAGTCGCGAAAGGGATGAGCCGAACTAATGCGTTTTAAAACGTGTATCTGTCGGGGATTCGCGGAACCCGGATCGAATCGGACGGTGATCGGGGTGCCTAGAAAACGGTAATGCAACAATAGTGTTGGGGGTTTTAGCGCACATAAATCAGCATCGATGAGTTATCAATGGTCCGGTGGCGCTGGCGTACAAATTTTTTTTTTGTTGTCGTTGCGTGTGCGCCTCCGGTTCCGTTCCCGATTGAGTATCTGTTTTCGATTTAACCAATCACACGTGCCGATATATGAAATGCATCTGCTGTTAAAATTTAAGCAGGTGATTTATAGGTTTTCGGTAATTTCGCGCGCGCGTCCTCGTTGTTGTTGTTGTTGTTATTGTGTTAAACAATACCTGTTCCCCTGCGACCGTGGAGGGTGCGCGTATAAATCAACGGTCCGCGGCGCGATTATTTCGCCGGTTCGTTAGTGCGCGCCCTTTTCCGAAAATGATATTTCGGCTGTCTGCCGGTGCCGCTCTTCATTTCTCACATTTTCCATCGCCATAAATCAAGGGACAGGAGACAGCCTAGCGGAGAGCACTCCGTTGCTATGGTTCCGCGGCATCCCGACAGCTCGGCAGCCGCGGGACGAAAGGGGGGCGCGGATCAGGCAAGGGGATTTAATCCTGTCTGAGAGACGGGGAAAGTTAATAAGACTTTCGGGGGGATTAAAAATAATCCCGATGTTTTGCAATAACTACACCTCCTATATTACATCACAGGCTCCGGAACACTTTTTCAGTTTCCATCCACGATAAATGGCTTAATATAAAAAATCATCGAAGTTATTAAAGTTCGAAGCTCGGGCAGTTTTGATACAACTATAACCTGCTTAAATAGACATCTTCATGTGTATCAACTACACCCAAATGCTAAAAAAGACGATCTTCTTGAGAAGATACTTTAGATGAACGATTACCTTCGATGGGTGAAGTTTATTTTCCTTTTTTTTTCCTACGAGCAGCAAAATCTTGTAGACTTACAAACTTTTTCATTACAGCTGATTGATCAACCTCTATACCCATATTAGTATCAATTTCCAATTAAGTAGATTCTATCATATTATATATTATAATAACATTTTTTAACCTCATACTTCAAATTGCAAATTTTAGAAAAAAAACTGTGGGCAAAGAGCGGCGGAGAAAAAATTGAATTTCCACCGGCATTCATTTATTGATCCCGATTAATGGAAAACCCGTAAATAACGCGCCCTCGATGCCAGAGATAGACGCGTCAAAAAATGTACGGCCCCGGGGTCTCCTCTCGCCCAACCCCTTCCGGCCGGTCCGTTCCTTTTCCCCGTCCGCCGCGCGATTCCGCTAATTCCAATTTTCCCCGGCTCGACGGGGGGCCGTCAATTTCGAAAAAAAAAACCGGGCCCCCATTATCAAAGTCAAAGGGGTGGAAACGTGTGACGGCGCCCGCTTTGATTTATGCGCGCGCGAGCTCTCCGGGGGCGGCATTTCAATTGAACCCTCTCAATATTAATGCCGGCGCGCGAAAATCGCTGCCGGAGAAGAAGTTTATTTGTAAATATGGAGGTGACATAAAAGTAGAGAAAGAGAGAGAGAAAAAATATAACAAATTATTTAGTTGGTAAGGATAGGATGGGATTGATTTTAAATTAAAATAATTTTACTGTTGATTATACAAATTCTTGTAAAATGATCATCTACATCATACGTTCGCCCCCTGCGGACGTTTGAAACTGGGTACACAGTAGAAGACCCAGAGTAAATTAGAAGGTATTGGGACGGCATAGACGTGGAAATAGCTGTTTTAAATTCGCGATAGATAATAAGTAAAAGTAGAAAAAAAACATATTCTCAAAGTGGGCGGTGAGCAAAATAAGATTAAGAAACTATGATCCAAAGGAATATGATAAATTACCAATTTTCCCAACCTTTTGTTCTGAATTAACTACGTTATTAAAGGTTTAGTACCACAGCCAAAATTCCAAAATAAAAGAAGAAGCTAACTGATCTTCTGTGTACCTCTTAAAGTTTAAAACTTGTGATTTTTTTGTAGGTCTTGAAAATAAAATAATAAGTAGAAAATTATTTAATCGTAAGAATGGTGGCGATACTACGTAGTAATTGATAATAAACACTAAACTATCGCACGTACTTTCTTTTTACCACTTTAGTTTTGTGTTTAGAAAATTATTTATTGAACTGTATACATCCTTCCAAGCATAAAATACTGGCGATGAACTTCTGTATCGTTTAAAGCTTTAAACCAATTATATTTTGTAATTAAACGAAGTAAACGCCTCTGCCATCAAATATTTAATTTATATTTTTATAAAACTCAACCTTGATAATAAAATAATTTGTACTTTTCTCTGGAAAAGTTTTTTTTTGAACTGCAAAGAGAAGAACGAGTTTGCATATTTGAAATACTCCTTTTAAGTTAGACTTATTTTTTGTAGGATCAATGTTGAAAACAAAAAATGTTTAGCTTTCTGTAGGAAAAAAAATCACAGAAGGAAGAACAAGATTGTATATCTGAAATACTGGCAAACGAAATTTTGTGTTTCTCTTAAAGTTTTAAACAAATAATAGTTTTTTCATTAATTATTGTTCCCTGTCAACAGCATCCTCAGACCGGTTTCGATCTTTTTGGATCTCACCAACGTAGCGCATTTGGAGACAGGGAATCGAGATTCACTTAGGAGTATTTAACTCTCCGGGTTAAGCATCGATAGTTTTTTTCAATATACAAGAAGAAAATAATTTGTACCTTTCCACAGAAAAGACTTTTTATAATCTGCAGAAGAAAGTACAAACCTGCAGAACTGAAATACTTCCCTTTCAATGAATTTTCTAGCACCCGACTTTGAACATCTCTCCGCATCTCTCTTAAAGCTTTAAATCAATGTTTGCCAATAAAATGAACATTGTGATATTAACTAAGTAAAAGTATCTTTTATTTTTTATTTAAAATAATTTGCATTTTTCAGTAGGAAAGAGTTTTTTGAACTTTAGAAGAAAAAACAAACTTTTGTATATCTTTTAAAGTTACAAACCAATGAAGAAGAAATTTGCAGATCTAAAATATTGGCTTTAAACTATTGTGTCTCTCTTAATGAAGGTGTAAGGTCAATCTAATCAAGAATTAATGTAGAAACGTTTAAACATTCATACTTAAATAATAAATGAAACCATTTCAAATAATCTCATAGAATTTGACGTGTGTAGCAATTGTTTTTCGATTTTTTCATCGACGCCAAAAATATGCAAACTGAATTTTACACAGCTTGTTTAATGGCAATTTAATTAAAAGTGAGTTTAGAAGCGTTTAAAAATTCATACGTAATTAATGAAGCGAGCCATTTCAAATGATCTCATGAAATTTGACGTTTGTGGCAATTGTTTTTCTATTTTTTCATTGACGTTAAAAATGTATAAACCAAAAATTACACACTGAGCGAGTTTAAGGTCAATTTAATCATAAGTTAGAGTATAAAAGTTTAAAAATTCATACGTAAATAATAAAGCGAGCCATATCAAATAATCTCATAAAATTTGACGTTTGTGGCAATTGTTTTTTTTATTTTTTCATCGTCGTTAAAAATTTACATACAGAAAATTTCACACGGAGGGTATTTAATGGCAATTTAACCAAAAGTTAATGTAGAAAAGTTTAAAAAATCACACGTAATTAATAATGCGAGCCATTTCAATTGATCTCATGAATTTTGACGTGTGTGGCAATTGTTTTTCCATTTTTTCATCGACTTAAAAAATTTACAAACCGAAAATTACCCATTGAGTGTGTTTAAGGTCAATTTAATCAAAAATAAGTGTAGAAATGTTTAAAAATTCATACTTAATTAATAAATAAAACCCTTTCAAATGATCTCGTGAAATTTGACGTTTGTGGCAATTGTTTTTCTATTTTTTCATCGACGCTAAAAATTTACAAACTGAATATTACACATCGAGCGTGTTTAAAGTCAATTTAATCAAAAGTAAGTGTAAAATTATTTACAAATTGATAAGTAGTTAATAGATCAAATGATTTCGTGAAATTTGACATTTGTGGCAATAATTTTTCCATCATTTCATCGACGTTAAAAATGTACAAGCCCAAAGAACTTAAATCTCAAATATAAAATAATAACCTTTTATGGAAATTTAGGAGAAAGACATGATCTTCTGAATCATTGAAAGAAGAAAGTAGAAAACTTCTGAACAAACTATAATAATTTAAAGCATTCCTTAATAATAAAAAAAAATTCATTTTACAATTTTCGAATTGAAAAATAAAGAGTTCAAATTCATGCTCAAGACAAATATTTCATTTATAAGGATAAAGATAAAGTAGTGCCTCAACAATCAATCAACCTACCAATAAACTTCTATTTCATTTGAAGTTTAAACTAATGTTGCATTTTGTAAAATCCAACATTGAATATAAACAAATTTATACCTTTCTGCAGAAAGGTTTTTTTTAATTCGCTTAAGAAGGAACAATCTTGCAGATATAAAATACTGTCTACGAACTTCTGCACCCCTCTTGAAGGTTTAAACTAATAATAGTAGTAGTAGTAGTAGTGTTAGGCTATCGACCACGTGGTCCTTCCGCCATGTGTCATTTGTGTATTTGTGTGTGTGTAAATGAGCTTGTTACTTTAAAGGATCGCCCCCGTCACTCTAAAGCACCATTAATTGTATCCCAATGGTGAATGGTACCGGTCACCCATCCGACTACTGACCCGAATCAACGTTGCTGCACGTCAGTTCGGGGCCGTAACCGATGCGCCACCACCGGCGTGTAACTAATAATATTTTTTGCTGAACTCAACTAATAACATAATTTGTGCCTTTTTTGATTTTTTGAATCGCAGAAGGAAGAACAAACTTGCAGATCTAAAATACTGGCAATGAACTTTTGTGACTCTCTTAAAGTTTTAAACTAACAATATTTTTTTTACGAGTCCATCTTAAATATAAAATAATGTCTACCTTTCTGTGTAAACTAGGAAAGATAAAAAAATTTGAATCGCTCAAAGACGACTTTGTAGAAACCATCGACAATAATTTAAAACTACTAAAAGGTATTTCTTATTCTTCTTTTTCAGCATTTAATTTCCTATCTGTTGTTGCTCTGGCCAGTCCTTTATTTTTTAAATGCCCAACGACAATAAGGAAATAATTTAACTGTGCATAAATCTTCGCAATCTAGTCAAACATATTTGCTTAGATTTTCTTCTCCGTCTGCAGTTGTTCCTTTAGCGTTTTATTGCAGGCAGCTAGTTGAGCTCGGGAGCTTTATTATTAGGTTCAATTCTGAGGACAGCAGCAACAGCTGAGCTTCTTTTAGAATCAAACATGATTGGTCCCTTTTGAAGTAAACTTTTTCACTGTTTGGGTCTAGTTTTAATGCTTCAGTTGAAGCATTCTTTGCTTCAAAAGCATTGTTTTCTTTTAGGTAACATAGGGTGAGACTCAGATTTAAACTTATCAACCTCTTAATGATTTCCTGTCTTCCACCAATGGACCCTCTATGTCTTTATCAAAGTCTTAATATGAGAGCACCTTTTTATAGATTTTAACTGCAAGGGCAGTTTTTCCAGCTTTAAAATAATTTGTTCCTTTTTCTTCAAACCCCATCCCTGTCGACTTCCTAATGTTCCAGAGCCATGACATGCTTTTCCTTCCTTCTTATTAACAGTACCTTTGTACTGAACTTTTTTGTATTTTTGTAGGACAGATTCTGGAAAATAAAATAATTTGTACCGTTCTGTGGGCCAAAAAAAAATTGACTCATAAATCCAATGATATTTTTTGTAGGTCTTTACCTTCAAAATAAAATGATTTGCACCATTTTGTAGGAAATATTTTTGAATCGCAAAGAAGAGAAGATCTGAAATAATATCAATGAACTCTTGCATGTGTCTTCTATCTACCTTTCTGTGGAAAAGTATTAAAAGACAATTTTTGAATCGCAAAAAGAAGAGAAGAAGTAGAGAACTTCTAAAGAAACGATAATAATTAAAAGAATAACTATGTTTTGTTTTGATGATCGAAGTATTTCTAAGATACAAACTTTTTATTCAAAATCAATAATAAGGATACAAGTTCAAGTAGAGACAAATGTTACATTTGTTGAAGATATATTGTAAGGTGCAAGTAAAGATAAGTAAAGTTTTCTCAATGAAATTTAACTATGCGTAATATGTTATGATGAGAATTATAAAATGTATTAAAGTCCTTTGCATCAGTATAAGAAAACTAGGATTTGAAGCAGTAATTTTGATTCAATAGACTCACTTAAGCTAAGAATTCTTCAGAATGTTTTCCCAGACGAGTTCATTAAAGAGATGAATATCTCTCCTTAAATCTAAAGAAATGAAGTATGTAGAGATGAAGTATCTTAGGTAATAGGAATAAACTATCAGCGATCTCGCTTCTAATGTTTGTGTGGTAAACATTCCATCTTAGGAGAAATTCTATCAAAGGAAAAGTGGTTTGAACCAATTTAGGTTTGTTTTACTAGGGATTCTTTAGGTTATAGATTAATTAGACGTTCTTCAGCATAGATTTCCAGATAAGTTTCTTATATAGATAATTTGTCTCTGCTTATATCTGAGGAGATATCTGAAGTAAGGAGGGGTGAAGGACTTTTGTAGGATTAAACAAGCAGCAATCTCAATTTTAATGGTGATGTGATTAAAATTGCGCCCTAAAAGAATTTCTTGTTAGAAGGAACAATAGTAGTAAAATATTTTCCGAGACAAGTTTAATAGACAGATGAATTCTCTTTGCCTATATCTGAAGAAATTATGAAGTTAGTAAAGGATTAAACTATCTAGTGTTGGTGTGGTAAAAACATCAACCTAGGAGAAATTCTATCAGATAGGAATAGATAAAAATAGTTAAATCCAATTGATATTTTCTATATCTAGGGATTCTTTAAGCTAGAGATTAACTAGAGATTCTTCAGTGTGTTTTTCTGGACAACTCCATTAGATAGATACATTCTCGTTGCTTAAGTCTAACAAAATCTGAAGTAACGATGAAGTACCTTAGTAATATTAAATTATCAGCGAAGTGAGAAGCTGGTCTGATGAAAATTGTAACCTAGAAGAATTACTGTTATAAGAACAATAGAATTAGATTATATTAGATAAGATGTTATATGAACGCACCAGCGACCTTTTCAGTTCAATTGTGGATCCCTACTTATCTCAGATAACCAGCTCTAGCTTTGCCTCTTTGATTAGTCCTATTAGCCCTGACAGTGGGGCTTAGGTATGGCTCTCCGCGCTTGGGTTTGTGGTGCCCAGCTTTCGATGTCTAATCCTTGCTAGACCCTCGCAATGGCTTAGGACTCAAAATGGTAATTTTGATTCAATGGGCTCATTTATAGCATGTTTTTCGAGAAGAGTTTATTAGATGGATGGAATCTCCCTGGTTACATTTGAAGAAATTATGAAGTAAGTAATGATGAAGTAAAAATTAATTTACCAGCGATCTCACTTCTAATGTTGGTATGATGATAACTGCATATTAGAAGAAAATTAGGAAAAAGGAAAAGTTGTTAGATATTCTTTATAACTGGGGATTTGTTAGGATAGAGTTTAACTAGGGATTCTTCAGCATGTTTTCTTAGGCGAATTCATTAGACATATCATTTCTATATGCTTATATCTTAAGAAGTAATGAAGTAGGTAAAGATGTGATGAAAACTTCATCTTAGAACAAATTCTATCAAGAAAAAGAAATAGTAGTTAGAACCAATTGGGATTCTTTATAACTGGGGATTCTTTATGCCAAAGATGAGATTAACTAGAGATTCTTCAGCATGTTTTTTAGACGAATTCATTAGACAGATCGATTTTATATGCTTATATCTAAAGAAATTATGAAGTAAGTAAAGATGAAGTACCGTAGTAGGATTACACTATTAGCGATTTCGAGTTTAGTGGTGGTGGTGTAATGAAGAAGATCAATTAAAGTAGTAATTTTGATTTAAAGCCCATTAACCAATAGCACCAAAAGCATATTTTCTGAGATGATTTTGCTGGATATATGAATTCTCTCTGTTTATGTCTGAAGAAATTATAAAGGAAGTAATGTTGAAGTACCTTATTAGGAGATCAAACTATTAGCGATCTTGCTTCCAATGTTGGTATGATGAAAAGGTGAAACTTTTATCTAGGAAGAATTTCTATCAGAAGAAAAATAGAAGTTAAAGTTGTTAAATGAAGGTTTTTTACACTGATCGTTCGTACAACTTTCTTCAGTCAAGACGAATAATATCTTTTTGATGTGCAAACAAATCACCGCACAAACCTAATAATAATGCACGTTATTCTTGGCCCGACACGTCGTTTTGGCCGTATCCAACTTGACAATATGAAAGTGCGCAATGTTTCGGGCGCACTCCTGATTTATGGCCGGCGCGGTGCGCCATTAAAATTATTAGTCCATACGAATTAATTACGTAAAATTAAGTTACGCATGGAAATCATTTGTGTTTTCGTTTCGGGGCAGCGGCGGGCGATGATTAATGGCCCGATAAATCCGTGGGCAATTAAGCGACTTACGCCGTGCACGAGGAGAAAACTCTCTCGTGAAATCGCCTCCCGATTCGCCCGGGCCACATAATTAATTAATTAGAACGAAAATTCCGCCGGCAGTCGTCGTCGTGGCTCTGATGGATTAATCAAAAAGAGAAAATTGCTCGCGCCGCGGAAATGTCAACGGGTGCGATCCATCGGATCCGATTGGTTGTTCGGAAATGCCAACAGCTTTCTTTCAGGTAATAAATGTCAATGCAATTAGAGAAGTCCTTATTTGTTGGTAGACACTTATCACAAAAACATGAATTCAGAAATGAAGAAATACTTGAAAGAACAAAGAGTCAATTGGCTTGAAGGAAACTAATTCTTCAATAAATTGATGCATTAGCTTAGATAATGCTTGCTTATGTCTAAAACTACCATTAAATGGTCAAAACTTCAGTTACTAAACATATCAATAAAGAAATGTAAAAACTTTGTTGATGTCCAAAAATTTATTGATTGGCCAAAACTTTTTTTATGTCCAAAAATTTATTGAATGGCCAAAGCTTCAGTCCCTAAAAATATCAATAAAGAAATGAAAAAACTTTGAATTATTGTTATCCTATCAACGGCCAAAAATTGGTTTCGAATTATTTAGAAGACAAGGATTCGCAAATGATTGGTAGCTATCCACACAGTTAGGGCAGTTTAGTTTAGACAATATATGAAAAGGTTTTTATTTAAAATTGCTTCAACAAATTAAAGTTATCATCATCTAGCAAAAAAAATACCAGGCATAATTCTACTTTCACGTTTCGTAAATTGAATTTTTCCTGCACGGCCACACGGCAATAAATTACGTTTACTTAATATGTTAATTATTTTTTCTCATAATTACTATTTTTACAAGCCATCTTTTAACATCCAATTATACAGAAGGAAGTAATTAGTACGGCCGACGGACTGGGTAGTATTTTTAAAAAGGGGCACGTACGACGAGAGCAGAGCGATCTATAGCAGGGCACGCACGCCTGCTGCTATTTCTGCTTCAATTTAAAGAGAGAAGATGGGAGGTCTAATTGAGGAAACATGGCGGTCACGTCTAGTCTTCAAGATGCACGTCATCTAATAAATAGCGTGTGGACTTCTCAAACGTGTAATTTTGAAGAAGGAAAAAAGTGAACGTACGAATGTACACTAACTCGACCGTTTTGACCTTATTTATATTTTCGGTGTAATTAGTCCTTCCGTACATTAAGAGATCTATTTTAGAAAATTGTAATCATTTACGAAGTATGATCGTTGAATTTTTTTGAAAAACTATTTTGATGTACTCTTTGAACAATTTTTAGAAAACAATCTTTATAGGTGGCCAAAAATTTTGAACACAGACTCTAACCTTCTTGATCGGAAGAGGCTTACAGCTTCAATAATTTGGTCGTTTAATAGTGTTTTCGCGCATTTCCGAGATAAGTACTGCAAAGGTTATAATTTTTAATCAAGCGCACTGCCAAAATAGTTAGTATATCCTTTATTATCATATGATGTAACTATAATTATTGTTTCTTTTTGTTTCAGGTAAGCATCAAAAAAACAACCACGAAACGTGTCCAGTAGTACACATGGGGGAAAAAAGTAAGCATGAAAATAGCATCGCGTTACGTAAACGCTTATAAATAAGTATTCCGCGACATTGTAAAACGGCAGTAATCTAAGTTAAGCCCGTCGGCTTGTCGGTGAACCGAGCCGGAGGCTTCCTAAAATATCGCCTCTTCCAACGTGCCAAAATGCACCGATGGCGGCGCGGTTTTCCTCGGCGCGAAGGGAAAGTTGATTCGGTGGTGCGGGAACAATGGGGCGGCACGCAAAACTGTAACAAAACGCGGAATTTTTCGGTTTACCTGAATTAAAATTTACGAGACCGGACGTGCTGTAAATAACTTTCGAAATTTTTATTGGGCCCAGGTACCGGGTTCGGCTTGTCCACCTAGCAATTGTTCCCTTATCAAGCGCTGAATGGGATTTTTGGCCTAGATTTTAGAAAGTTTTTATTTTCCTCTCTCGGAGGAGCTCGACTTACGCAACGGCTTTGTTATTTAAATATGCGTAACACCTGAGGGTAACAAAGGTATCTTCACCACAAAAATTAAATTCAGCACAAGACGTTTTATTCCTATGTATAGGTTTGTTTAGGTTCTAAAATTTTGATTAGGATGAAAAATTCTGTAGACCTTAATCGAATAAAATTCCCAGTAATTATAATGTCAAAATTTGTTCCAAGCATTAATTATTAATAAAAGTATTAATGCAATCAAAATAAAATATATAAATATATGATAGAAAAAAAATCTCTTCTTCAAAAGGAAAAACAAACATTGCACCTTAGCAAAGAACGCAAAAATTATAAACGTGTTGTATGGTGATTTAGACTTATATACCTTCCTCCACAAATCGCTTTTCGACCGATATAGCCAGTAAAGTTACTTTTCAATACGTATATTCGTGTGATCCAATAAATTTGAGTTTTGTAAAAGTTAAAGTTTACGCGTGTGTAGCATCAATAAAATATTTTCACTTAAAACTTTCCTTATGCACATCACGGAGTCTAGCATGAGAAATCTTTATTTACGTATCCTACTCAAATTTCCAAAGATAATACCTACTAACATTATCAAAGATTACGAAGAATTCCTTTTTCAGATAATTAAATTTTTAGAATTTTTATATATTAAGAAAAAATATTATTCAACAAATGGTGAAATGGAGTCTAACACGAAAAATCTTTAAATACATACTCTACATAAATGATCAAAGACAATAATATCAAAGATAACCAAGAATTTTTTTCTAAAATAATTAATCTCCTTTTAGACTTTAGAAAAACAATGATATAATCGGTTACATCCAAACCAGAGATGACGAAAGTGCAGCACCATTAGTCCGGGTCAACAATTGGATGGGTAACCAGTAGGATTCGTCATTGGGATAAAATTAATAGCTATTTTACCCAAAACACGTCGGAAAGGCAACGTGGTCGATATTCACCCACACTATTACTACTGATGTTTTAACCTTTCTAGCATAAGAAATTCTTATTTCGCAACTTACCCCAAAAAAACGCAAACATTAATATTCTTTTATCAGCAATTAGAGTTTAATTAAACACTTGGTGTTGTTTTACAAATTTTATATATTTTCTTTATCAGCATTCTTACCTTATTAACCTTCGCAATTTGTTGACCCCAACCCTTAATATCCACATATTAATATTACACTGTTTACGGCTTCGTGTTTCGGTTTCTTGCCCCCCTATGTCTCTCTCACTCTCGCTCCTGGCGAATAATTTGCTGCCTCCGTCCGGATATCGCCCGCATTTTTTGCGACGTAGATGCGAATTGCGATAATTACGGGGGCCATTAAACCGGGACATTTGTCATTTTCATTAAACGTTCCCGTACACTGAATAAAGGAGACGTCCCGTACCTAACGAACGGTTGCAATTTATATCTTCCTTCCGATTAAAAAATTAAAATGAAAAAAAAATAAATGAAACCTCGCGAAACGTGAAAATGAGTTCGAGAAAGTTAAAAGTATGATTTTGTATTTTATTAGAGTAATTATCTGAATTCGTGAGATATAGTACTGTTCCAAACTTTCAATATTGCTTATAAACTTTGTTTCAACTTAAAGTCTATTATTTATATGTTAATTGTATGTGAAATATTTCCAAAATGTTGACCAAGAAAGTTCCAAAAGAAAATGCTGAATGATTCCAAAATTGTTACAAAGATCTAAATCTCCCGAAGAAAATTCTAAAAATCTAGAAGAATTCTTTGAAAAATTGTACAACCCTTAAAAGTAACTTTTTCAGTTTCAAAGATAAATTGCAGCACGCCAGATATCCAAAGAAAAACATTAATATTCTTGTGGAATAAAAACCTTTATTCATAAATCAAGAATCTGAGACTGTAAGAGTATAATTTTAAAAATCTGGAGGAAAATTTTGACAAGTTTTAAATAAAACTACTATAGAATTTAATTTAAAAAGCATTCTCGCAATTTCTGGAATACATATTTAGATTCTCAATAAAAATTTTGCAGTTGTAATAATTGCTCAATAATTCTGATAGTCTGGAGAAAAAAATGTTCAAATAAAATTTAGAAAATCTGGCAGTTAATTTTTACAAAATTCTAGAACGCTCGAATAAAACTGTTATTGATTTGTAAAACTTTGTATAAAAATTTCCAAAAAGTTTTTCAGTGCTAAGATTCATGGATAACTTCTACTTAGAAATTAGCAATCAAATTGAGTAATTTTGAAACTTTTTTTTCTAAATTCAGTAGTATGTAGTAAAACAAAAAAGATGGTACATTTTTACATCATTCACTATCTCTCAAAAATTAGTTCTACACTTCTCAGCTTCACACATTTTTTGCAGCAAATGAATTTTATAGGGATGATACCTTTCCTATTCTTGCTGAATTCATAATATTCTCACATGATGGTGCGAAGCTAATTATTGTACAGTTTTTGAATTTTCTATAACGTCTAGTTTAGCATAGAAAGTTGTCGTCATTTCTAACATAATACAACCGTTCAAATTTTGGTCCCAGTTATATTTTTATATGTAAAATTTCAAAGATATGGTCAATAAAGAGTTAATTATTATTATTATATTTTCATGAGCGTTTCAAGTAATATTTTTTGAGCACAGGACCCCTAAATGTATGCCGATTTTCTTAAAAGAAGCTCATCTCAATTCTTTAAGATTTGGCACACACTTGTAAGCATTCTTCTATAAATATTTTTTTCATTTGTTTTCGAAACTCAAAGCTAACTTAATTTTTCTTGATTAATCAATTTGGCCAATATTGAAACTACTATTTTCTGTGTTCAACAAATGAATAATCTTTTAAAAAGATCCAGTATATTTTACATATTAGTGCATAAAATTCTCTTCTGTGGTTTAAATCATTTTCCATCAACTATTGTAGCAAATGAATTCTGTACGAACTAAACTTTTATCATTACAATACTTCATAAGAATGATTATTTTCAGGGATTGATTTGGCCAGTTTTGAAACCACGACTTTTTCTGAATTCTGTAAAATCATCTTTGCTCAATTTTTGCAGTAAATGAATTTTGCAGATCCGAACTGTCCTAATTCATCCTGTACTCATATAATGGTTAAAAGCCACTATTGTACACTTTTTTGAATTTTCTGAATTATGTAAACGTATCTTCTGCATTTTTTTTCTCACAAACATTTTTTGCGGCCAAAATCATCTTCGCTCAATTTTTGTAGCAAATGAATTTTGCAAACCTGAACATTCCTTATTTCAGTACTAATTGAATTCATCCTGTAATCATATCATGGTTCAAAGCCAGCTATTGCACACTTTTTTCGATGTTCCATCCAAAAGTTTGTGTTCAAATTTTGGTCGCAGTTAATCTTTTATATTTCCAAGAAGTTTTTGAGTAACAACTTTTGAACAAAGGACCGCCAAATGAGAATATCTTGAAAGTTCACATCAATTCATTTGACACAGTACTAAAAACATTCTTGTTAATGTTGATTGATGAGTTACGTATTGATGCTGCAATATAAAATAACTTGTAATCACTTTCTCCAGAGTTTATATAACTTATAACTTTCTTGTTCTCATAAACTTTAATTCTTCGGCAAAAAATCATCTTCACTCAATTTTTACAGTAAATGAATTTTGCAGATCTGAACTGTCCTAACTCATCCTGTACTCATATAATGGTTAAACGCCAGCTATTGTACACTTTTTTGGATTTTCTGCATCCTGTAACGTATCTTCCAAAAAATCATCTTCTGCATTATTATTTTTTTTCTCATAAACTTCATTTCGGCAGCCAAAATTATATCCGCTCAATTTTTGTAGCAAATGAACTTTCCTTATTTCAGGACTAATTGAATTCATCCTGTAATCATATCATGGTTCAAAGCCAACTATTGTACACTTTTTTGGATGTTCTTTAACATCAATCCAAAAGTTTGTATCAACCGTTCAAATTTTGGTCCCAGTTAATCTTTTATATTTCTAAGAAGTTTTTGTTTAATAACTTTTGAACAAAGGACCGCCAAATGTATGAGAATATCTTGGAAGTTCATTTCAATTCATTTTGCACATAACTAAGATCATTATTGTTAATGTTGATTGATGAGTTACTTGAAGATGATACAATATAAAATAATGACTTCACTTTCTTCAGGGTTTATATAGCTTACATGTATAATTCATTACAAGTTATTTTATTCTAAAAACATTAGTCACAATTTTTACATTTTGTTTTGAGATTCAAGGCTAATTTGGTTAATTTGGTTTCTTTTGAGGCATCGGGTGGACTAATTTTGAAATCACTATTTTTTTTAAATTCAGTAATGTCATCACCTCCGTCGTTCTCTTTTTTTGTCTTAAGTTTGTCATGAAAATTCATTTTTAAGCCTATTTCATCTTTTAAAAAAATATATCATTTGCATCATTTTTTAACAAACTTCAATTCTGCTTTTAAAAGCAACTTATTTTACAGGACCTTACCTATTTTTAGTTAAAACAAGTTGAACATTAGTTTTTAGAAAATATTTTACCGATTATGATGATTTAGATTAAGAAAGTTGAAAAAAATTCTTCTCTCTCATTCTTAACCGCATTTTTTGGTACTAGGAAATGTACTTAAGAACATTATAAAAGTTTTTTTAAGCTGTTTATGGATGAATTAGAGATCACTTGTATTGACCAAAAATGGTTTCCTTTATATTTCCAAGAAATTTTTTGAGTAATTGTTTATGAGTACAGTGGCGCTAAATATAGGCCAAATGTCTTCACAAAGTTCATCTATTTTTTTAAAAATTTGCATACAGCTGTAAGCATTATTCTGTTCAATTTTGATTTCGATTTATCAAATAAATATCCCTTTAAAGGGCAAAAAGATCATAATTGGCCAATCATTTGATAAATCGTCACCAAGAGAGTCTCCGTAGAGCTAAACATCTGCCAAAAGAATAGAAAGTGAGAATAGAAGAACACATATTTTGTGAATTCAAGCCTTTCCAAATGCGATCAAAATTTTTGTAGAAAATTTTTTATGTATAATAGTGGAATATTTTTATCAGCATATTGGATAGAATAAATAATACCTAATACCTACTTGATTTATTTTGAGGGATCAAAATGGTCAATTTTGAAACTACTATTTTTTCTATATATTTTTTCTATATAATTTTAATGTTGAACATGCAAATTTTATCTTCTGCGTCATTATTTCATAAATTTCATTTTGCGGTTAAACTGAATTACAAAATTACAGAATACAGCAAAAATAATAATTTTTAAATTCGTCAATTTGATTTGGATTTAAACATTTTCGCGGAATTGTTACAGCAAATAAACTCTGTAGAGATTGTTCGCTTCACATTCATTATAATTCAAAACAAACCATTGTACACTTGTTTGATTTTCTCCTCTGCAGGGATTGTTCCTTTCACATTAATCACAGTTCAAAACCATCCACGGTACACTTTGGATTTTCTATAACGTCTAATATAACATCAACATTTGTCGTCTTTAAGTGAAACATTTATATTTCCAAGAAGTTTTAAGCAATCATTTTTGTGTACAGTACCGCCAAAATGCCGAATGTCTTGAAAGAAGTTCATCTCAATTCTTTTAAATTTGGCATACGACTATGAACATACTTCTATACATAATTAGTGAGATTTTTGAAATTCAAGCCTAACTTGATTTTCTAAAGTATAAAATGGACCTGTTTTTATACCATTATGTTTTTCTGGATCCATTAATTGATTGAGTTATTTGAAGATAATAGTCACTTTGATAAAAACACTTAGAATCTTTCTTCAATATTTTATTTTATTCCAAATGTACATTTCGTACACAAAGTGTCCATTATCAATGGCTTGATACAATTTTTGTATCAAACCATTGATAATGGACACTTTGTGTCCGAAATGTACATCTGGATCAAAATAAAATATTGAAGAAAGGTTCTAAGTGTTTTTATCAAAACCAGTAATATAGTTTTAATCTTAAAATCATCTTTGCATATTTTTGGCAAATTAACTCTGTAGGAACTGTACTTTCTCTTTCAATACTTGCTGAAATAATAACTTGTTATAACCCCTAGTATATCATTACAAGATTACGTCACTTGTAACATTGTTTACCCATTCAAATTTTGCTATATTATTAACAGCTTCAGTTTCATTCATCTTCAAGGATTAAAGTCATTTCCATGTTTTATCTTCCAAAAAGTCCATCATCTTTTCCATCATTATTTTACAAAAACAATCCAGTAATCAACATCATCTTTGTTCAAATCTTCCATCAAATGGTTTTTATAGAATTTGTACTTTCCCTCTTCTAATTCTGTCTCTATTCCTGGTTTGATGCAATTCAGTTGTTGTAGAGTTTTTGGATTATCTATAACAGTTCAAATTTTGTTTTTTTTTATCATCAGCCCCAGTTACATGCAGTTTTTAAAATCACATTCAAACCTTTGATTTGAAATCAGCACTTGCATAAAATTAATTTAAGTTAAAAGATTTACTTCCAAAGCTATCATAATCATCATTACAATGTTGATCTTCTCATGAATGTAAAACTGCATGTTCAGACTGGAAAGGGTTAATAATAATATGACTTACGTTATTAAAGGTAACCAAAACCCACTTTTTGAGAATCATTTTTGAGCTTGTACAAATTCAGAAAAATGAAGATGAAGTCAAAATATCAGTTTAGTCGTAAATCTAAATAAAACAAATACAGTTGTCATTTTATTGACTTACCCTGATTTTTAAATATAAACCTTCATTTTTCTGAACTTGAATGAAGGTAGGATTTAAATTCTATTGGCCTTATGCTAAATTATTTCTGTTAAAATTCCAATATGGCTCGAGGTCTGAAGAAGCATCTAAAGCGTTTAAATGCCCCTAAGGCATAGGTTTTGGACAAATTGGGTGGTGTGTTCGCCCCTGGTCCATCTACCGGTCCACGCAAGTTTATTCGTTATTTTTCTGCGTAACCGTTTGAAGTACGCACTTATTAACTGCGAAGATCATGTAAAGTTAACGGTAAAGTTAGAACGGATCCTAATTACCCAGCTGGATTAATGGTTATTGTGACCATTAAAAAAACTGGAGAATTCTTCCATTTGATCTATGATGTCAAGGATCGTATCACAATCGATCGTATTACTGCTGGGGAAGCCACAAATTGTGCAAGGTTTGGAAGCTTAGACGGGCCCAAGGGAATCCCTTGGGTACCCCCACGAACCATCCGCTACAAAGACCTCATAATCAAAGTAAACGCCAGCATTTAGTTGGAGATCAAAATTTTGGACTTCATCAAATTTGACTCTGTCCACTTGTGCATCACCGGAGGTCGTAATTTAGGTCATGTCGGCACTGTGATGAACACAGGACGCCATCGAGCATCTTTTGACATTGTACAAGGATGCCCAAGGACATATTTCTGCTACTAGGTTAAATAATTTATTCAAAATTGGTAAGTGAGTTAAGGCCTTCGTTTCATTGTCTCGTGGAAAGGGTGTGAAGCTCAGCATCGCCGAAGAAAAAGATAAGTTGCTGCCACTCCACTAAAACTGAGTTAAATGTTATATCATTTACAATAAAATTCTAATAAAAAATTTCCAAATTATTTGACTGTTGATGTAAACGGAAAATGTATGGAAATTTCAGCCACCCAAATCATCATTAAATTGCGCGTCATTATTTCACAAGATTGAATACTTTAGTTAACACAGTTTTCGCTTAGTTTTTACAACAAAATATTTTGTAAGTTGTCCTTTCCAAAATCAATACTTCTTGAAATCATTTTTTACTCTTATCATCATTTAATATCATTGAATTGTACAGTTTTTTTTTTTAAATTTTAGCATAACCTTGAAATAGTTGTCATCATTTGTAACACTGATAAACTGTTCAATTTTTACCGTATTATTATTATTAACAACCCTAGTATAAGATTAAATAATCTTTAGAATCTCATGGGAACCATTGAATTCGACCAGCTTTCGCTCAGGATTTAATTTCATTTCACCACTTCATCTTTTCAAAAAAGCGCCATCTTTTCCATCATCATTTCACAAAATCAATTAAGCAATCAAATTCATCTTAGCTCAATTTTTGCAGGAAATAGGTTTTGTAGGGATTGTACTTTCCACGTTTCAATACTTTTTGAATGCATTTCAGCTCTTGTAATTTTTGGATTTTCTATAACGTCTTGAAAAAATTGTCATCAATTGTAACACTGTTTAACAGCTCTTGTAGTTTTTAGATTTTCTAAAGCGTCTTGAAAAAGTTGTCATCATTTGTACTGGCGTATTAAAACATTGATAATGGTCACTTTGTGTCCGAAATATATATCTGTGAATTTAAATAAACTTGGGGAGAAAGGTTTTTTTTAGTGCGTTTTAATTAATCTAAGAATATTTTTGAGCAAATTATTTTTTAGAGGTTCTAAATTCAGAAAAATTATGGTTTGACAAATATTCAAAAAATAGGTCTTCAGTCTAAAATTAAAACAATGGATAAAATAAGTTATAATAATTAAAGATAGTAAAATTCAAGGGCTAAATCCGATGAACAGTTTCCAAAATATTTTACTGTTTGCATAGGTTATAGCTTTCCTGAAAATATCTTAATCTAACAACTTCGGATGCTTAATGATCGAAGCTATATTATAAATCAATAAAGTTGTAAACGAGTTGCTTACATTTTAGAACATTCTTTGAAAGAAAAATATTTTTATTAAAGATAACCCAAAATAACCTTATTTTTTGAAGCTTTCATAAATTCAGGAAAATGTAGTCATTTTACCGTTAATATGCCTTCTAGCCATCCTAATAATATATAAAACTCACAACTTTGGACGCGAATGGCCTTAGTTCTCGAAGCGCCCTATAAAACTAAACAACTTTGGATGCTTGGCGGTTGAAGCTACTAACAGAAATTAGTATTAAATGAATGAAACTTGTATATAAATTGCTTCAAATTTTGGGCATTCTTTCAGAGACAAATATTCTTATCTTATCAAAGGTAACCGAGATCTCTTTTTGTGATCATTATTTCCTTAGAGATTTTATGATAGTTTATCAATTGGAAAAAAAATGTCGAAACAATCTGGAAAGAATGTAAAGATAGCTTCTGATCAATTTCCAAAATATGTCAATAACATCTAAACCCAAAATCTTTGGATAAATAATGATTAAAGGTAGGAGTATAAATCAATAGGTAATGAATGAAATCTATATACTAGTTGTTACCATTTTTGGACATACTTCCGAAGATAAATATTGTTAACAGAAAACGTGTTTAATGCATTATTTATACTGAATGATTTATTTAATCTACAAATATCTTTGATGGTGCTAGTAAACGTGGAAACGAGTAGTGTTCCCGATATCGACTCATGTTTTATTTATCGGCCATTTGATTATTGAGTCGTTTATACATTTTTATTGTGCGGTCTCGAAGAGATTTAACGCTGGAATTGTTTTGTTATCCCTGGGCCGCGGCGATACGTTTGTTCGTTCCTCTTTCTTTCCTACTTCTTTTTGGGGGAAAGTTTCCATGCACGTTTATCGTGGCGGGGCGTGGGAGGGAAAATAAGACGCGTTTTGGGAGAGAGAAAAGTAAGAAGGGCCCCGTCCGAGAGGAGGAGGAGGAGATAAATCAGGGGCAATCAAGGGCCCCGGGCCCGCATTATTCCACATACATGGGTTTTAATTGAAATCTCTCAGTCAACCCAGCCCGCCTCCACCCAGCGTATTTCATCGGTGTCATCGGCAGTGGCCATTTATCAACGGCGGTAAAAATTGCTCAGTCTAGGGTAAAGGTGAATTTCAGCGGAGCAAAAACAACGTTGATTGGATGGGTCGGTCGGGGCGCGTTTTGTGCCCAAGATAAGTCCAGGGTCCGCGCCGATGGGTCGGCCGGCGTTGGGTCATTTATTAAACAATCAGCGGCCTGATAGGCATTCTCTCTCACATGAAATCGCTAATTGCATTACGCATGTATGGCATTCCACAGTTGGTATTCGAGTTATAAGGCATTGTCAGGCGTAATATCCGAACTATGCCGAATTCTGAATAGCATTTGAATATCATTTGAATACGCCGGTTGTTTCAGTTCCAACCCCGCACGATCCGGTTCCTATATATATGTTATATATACATATTTTTTTGAGGAGAGCATAAAGCACTTCAACCATCCACCATTCGAAGCCATTTCACGGGCATCACACGGGGCGGAGTGGAGAGTGTGAGAGCGCACCACCGGCCCCGACATCTTAATTATAACCATACTTTTTTGATAAATCGCGCCAGACGGACAAGGTCAGGGAACATCTTATTTTTTCCATCGCCGTGAAACTATGTTAATCAGCGCGCCGATGTAACAAATCGCTTCAAATAAATCCGACTCGAAACACAATGCCTCCGAGCAGAACAGCGCCGTCCAAAAATTAGCGGCACAAACCAAGGGAATGGAATCGATCTCTCGCAGCTTCCCTCTTTCCCCCCATAAATCTAACGGCAGCCATTTCTAACAAACAACTTGTTAGTCTTCCTTTTTGCGGAACAAATATGGACCCTCGATTCCGCGCATAAATCATATTTCAATCACCTGCGAAGAATTTGTACTAACAAAAAAAAAAAACACCGTCCCCATGCATATAAATCAAACTTAATACTGTTCTAATTGTCACTTATTTAGTTCATTCAAATCATAGTAAATTATATGAATAGGTGATTTAATTGTATCCCTAGAGACCAGCAATGATAGTAAAGGAAATATTTCTTCGCATCTATACTCTGAGCCTTAGTAGTTGTTATACCTAATCATTCTATTAATATCAAAGTTTTGCTTATTATGAATTGGCAATGTTGGTGTAGGTAATCGAAAAGAATTCCAATTAGATCCAAGCTTATTTTCTTAATTAAAATACTTCTGATTTGTACCTAGGTCATATCACCATGTCTATGCCCAAAAATCAATACAGTAGGTAATACCTGGGAAAAAAATGTATAATACCTATTATACCTAAATGATAGGATGTAGTGGTTACAATTGTCCAATAATAGTTATAAATTACCCAAGAGCACAAAGACCAACGAACAAATGAAGACGTTACCATAATTGGACTTGCGTAAATAATTACATGGTGTGTTTATTATTCAAACAAGGTCACTACCATAGAGGTTTAATTGGTGTGGCTTAAACAAACCCAAATCATTAATACCTTAAAGATCAACTTTATTTCAAAAAGATAGTCTTAGTCCAAAAATTACTAACATCTAATGGTAGGCAATGAACCGATTCATTTTTTTGGTGTTATCATTAAAAACCCATTGCTTGTAATAATAATAATGTTGATGCCGGTGGTTGATTGTTTAGTTGGTTTACAGTTTCGGAAGCGGCGAAGCCCCGAGCTCCAAACAACGAACAACCGTGAGAGCCTAAATCCGTAAATAATTCCCATCATTCATTACGGTTTGAAGTCTGAATGTACGGGTATGATTATCTGTAATTACATTAGGCCGGGGTATCGTCTTCCGCGACTACTCGATTGTTCGTAAGTTCGTCAACAGTGGGGGGACAATTCGAAAAATTTCCAAATATAATTAAATCGTGATTTATGCGCGTGGCGAACTTTTAAAATGCAAGTTTGATTTACGGCCCGGTTTTTGTGAATTGTTCGAGGCCATTTTTGTGTTGGCTGTCTACGTGTGTGTGCGTTATTGAATCATCGTGCGGAGTTGCCTGAATCATCTACCAGCTTTTAGTGTCGGTCGGTTTTTTTTTTCCCCTGTGTATGCGTGTGTATATGTGTTGGTTTTGAATCGGCGCCATTTCCACGGTCGCCTGAATAGAGGGGAGAGAGATGGGTATACGAGCTCTGTCTTTGTGTATCTCTCTGTGGGAGCAGCGCGCGTATTTATTGCAATGAATGGACCAGGACCGCCTTACATGCTGCGATTCAGTAGGTCAGTGTATCAAGTTTAAAGCGCGAATGTCGCGCGTTTGGGCCTGCTTTGTAATCATCTTTTTTTATGAGCCGCTGGTGCGATGTAAATTTATGGCTTAATGTGGAAGTGCAGTGAGGTTCTTGTTGGAAAGCGAGTGAGAAATGAAAGAAGTTGAACTTCGTAAAGTACATATGTACTATTGAAATTCTAAGAAACATAGGATCTGATCGCAAAGAGCTTAAGGAATTAAGTCAAAATTTTCGTAATTTCAAAAGTTGGGCAAAGTTTTATTAAAATCAAAATTTTGACCGTCCAAAATTGATTCTAATTATTTTTTGTTATAAATATTCAAGATCAAAGAAGTATAAACGATTCTGTTAGGGCAAAACAAATTAATGAAAAAACACCGCTTTACTGATAAACTCGTAAAGTTTTAGCTCTGGAGAAGAATCATAGACTTTACAAAGATGTTACTTTTTTAATTGATGTACAGCAAAATACCAACTCATGGGTATTTTGTACTTTCAGTGAAACTTTCATCTATGCCCAAGAAGTTCTTTAGTTCCCTAATAGTGGAAATTGCACAATCGCCTATAATCTTTATGCCAAGTTATATTCATATTTTTTCCTTTTGTAAGCAAAGAAGTCTTTAAAACTATATTGCTCTTCAAACATCTTCTCTTTTCTTGTAACTATTAATGTGTATGGTTTTTTGGAAAAATATTAAATCGCCCTCAAGATTTGCTTGATTTAGCAGACTGAAATGTTTTCTAAACATTTAATAAAAATCACATTTTGTCTTCGGTAACTTCATAGTTATTCTTTAATTACATCAAGTTTGACGTTATTTTTGAATCCCATTTTAGATATCCAAAATTAGGAAATACTTTTGTGTACTAATAATCGTAAGTTGCAAAATGTTTGCATTATTTCTTCAGTTTTAGAAATCCTATTGATTTTTTTCCAATATATCAAAACAATTTTGAATCACAATACAAATTGTCCACCTCAATATTTTTGCACATTGTGATCGATAATAATAATAATAATATTGATTGTTCCCAAAATATCAATGTAATTTTTTATTACTATGATCTTACTATCAGATCTTATTCATTATTTGATGTTCAGAAAAGAAATACAAACAGAATAAATCTTTTCTTTAAGCTTTAACCAAGTCAATAAATAATTTTCCAAAATTATGACTTTTTTGGCAAGTAGGTTGTAAATAGTACAATTGAAGCAATACTATAATGATTTTATCACCGGTCCAAAAAAGTTATAACCCGTTGAGGCATACAAACTTAACGGGTTATAACTTTTTTGTACAATTGAAGCTATACTATAATGATTTTATCACCGGTCCAAAAAAGTTATAACCCGTTAAGGCATACGAACTTAGCGGGTTATAACTTTTTTGAACCGGTGATAAAATCATTATAGTATAGCTTCAATTGTACTATTTATAACCTATTTGCCAAAAAAGTCATAATTTTGGAAAATTATTTATTGACTTGGTTAAAGCTTAAAGAAAAAATTTATTCCATTTGTATTACTTTTCTGAGCAGCAAATAATGAATAAGATCTGATTTATTAAAGCTCGTTGTGTTGTTTCTAACAAACAAGATTAAAATAAAATTTTGTTTGATTAAAGGCCCTTTACCAACATGGACAATATTTAAAGTACGATAAACTTTCCAAATCGAATAAAGATTTGCTTAAAGGAGTAAGATGTGATTAAAAGCTTCTCGTTTTGTACTTAACAAATAATTTTTTTCTTCTTGCAAGATAGATACATATATTTATTGACAAATTTTACAATATTTAGAATAACATGGTGAATAATGATTGAGGTGTTAGTGAGTTAATCTGTCAAAAGGCTATCGACCAGAGGTCTTTCTGCCTTGTGTTGTTCAGTCATATGGGGTCAGTCGTCCATTAGGAGCTGTGATTTGTGGGGATTGATTTTAACGCGCCATTTTGCAAACCATCGTTGCAGGGAGTCAATAAGCTCTTGGAGGGATTGAAGGGCTTTTGGTAGTGTGGGAGCATGTGTGATTAGGGCAGTGTCATCTGCAAATTGCAGGAGGTATTTGGATGGGTTAAAGTAGAGAGGATCAGGGTTGTAGACATCAGCACAAAAAATGTTATATAACAAAGGTGACACGGGAGAGCCTTGAGGGAGTACTTGTTCAGGAGTAAAGGAAGAAGAAAATGAATTGTGGATTTTGACTTTTAAGGATCTATGAAAGAAAATGATGTGGAGATCTGGCAAGATATTATTCCTGATATTTAAAAATATTTTGCATCGATAGATTTAAAGTTCTCAGCAATAAGGACAATATTTAAAGCACAATCTATTTCGATTTTATTCTTAGGCTTCAAGAAATAATTTTTTCGTCGAAAAATTTAAAGTTCTTACGAACAAAAACAATATTTATCTAACTGAAAGCCCAAAACTTAGATTGGACGCGTAAAAGTAAAAAAGGAAATACTGCCTATAATTTTTTAAAATCTATTAGACCTAATAATGTAGTCTAAGTAATAAACAGCCAACTTTGTACGTTGCATTTGCAACTTTTTTGTACTGAATTGCAAAAATTCACTATATTTTAACCGCAAATAATAGAACAATAATTTTTTTTTACTTTATTTAAATATTCAAGATGTATCACGAAGTGAAAACCTCAACCATTAATCAATACTTTTTTGTCATTTGGACTAAATCTTGATGAAAACTTTCCGCGTGTTCATCTGAAGCTACTGCCAAATTATATTATTAAGATTCCTGGACGTTCAGCAATATATAACCACTCCACAAACACTTTTCTTGATGTAAGGTTGTTCCAAAAAACAAATTGTTGATCTTATCTTTCAATTCAAGCCGCGGTCTTTGAAAGGCGATTCCCAATCAGTACCGTGCACCCTAAGGATCGTTGCCTACTACCATATTTGTGATTTTTCTAAGGCTCTCCCTATACTCCGCATAAATACGATCATTAGCGTCCATACTAGTCCATTACCGTAGATTCCGTAGCCACGAAATTAGGACTTCACAAAATGATTTGTACTTTAGCTATACGAATTTTGATCATGAATTTTTTAGCGTAAATTTCCATTTTGAATTTCCTACATACTATTTTGTTTGTGCCTATATCTTGCAATCTCTAACATATAAACATCCCAATTTCTACTATTACTGTTTTCAGTTGGTACCAAATTTTAAAGAAATTGTTTTGAAGTTACCACCAGATTTTTAGAAAGAAATTTTATCTGTATATGTCTGTATCTTAAAAACTCAAACGTTTTGAACTGAAACTTTAAAACATTTTATTCCTTTCCTGGAAGCAGAGAAGCTTTTGATAAAGTTTTGTGTAGCGTAAGTGGAGGTTTTTGGTTTTCTGGATTTTCCTTACAAAAACAAAATTTTTCAAATAGATGTTATAGATATTTATAGAATACCTTTTATTTTTCATGAAAATCTTGGTTTTTGAGCAACGCTAAAATTAAAAACTTTGGTGTTTATTTTTATGAGGCAAGACATTAGTGCATTTCATAAATCTCAAAAAAAAAACATTGCCGAAAAATTCTAGAGCTTTAAAAAGGAAACAGTTTTGAAAAGAAATTATTGGAATATACTAGGATTTTTTGTCTGATAAATAAGATGCTTTAAATTTTTAGAAATCTGGACTATAATTTATGCAAATAATAATAATAATAATAATCTTTATTATCCAACAGATATACCATAAAAGGATAAATAACAAAAATGTATAGAATTGTAAAACTAAACATTGTAAAATTAATAAATAAATACAATTAATAATACCCTTTGAAAACAAAAAACAAAGAAAAATATTCCCATTAATAAAAACTAAATATTTCCACACAAAGAAAAAATTCTAGATATCTGTAATAAAAATTGATGTATAAAACCCTTGATTACAATTGTTGGTATTTGAAGAAAATTTTACGACTGTATATATGCAATAAATTATTGTAAATATCTTTTTTTATATATCACACACTTTTTATCTTTATTTGTGACTATAGTTTCGATAGATTTTCTGTCATTTTCAAACTCTATTTCAAAAATTTTTTACAAACAACTTTATAAAACAATTTTACAAACAATTTAGATGGCGCTGAGCAGAGGGGAATATATTAGGTCAGTTTGATCGTTGATTAGTAGAATTTCAGGATTACGTTTAAGTATAGTATAGTTATATCTTTATCGAGTGTTGTAATAATTAAATCCCATCAGGTATTCTTATGTAAAATTTTAGATTCTAATTAGAAATTTTCTTTTTGGTGTCAATTAACTAAAATAGAAATACCAGTGGGACAAGGTGACTTTTGCGCAACATATTGATTGGTTTAAGGTATCAAAAATCTTTTCATTCAAATGCACGCCTACAAGAGCGCAATAAATCATTTACCTTTAATTACTTCATTATACTTTCATCGCGATTAAATAATAAGTAATGGTGTTAAACTAAAAATACGCAATAGTGTTAAAATTTCAACATGTACAAAATTTTGCTAATTTGTTTAGATTGCTATGAAAAGGCAATCAATATCTGAAAGCACTAATAACCTTTATTCATAATTTTGAATCAATTTAATATTTGAAATAGTGGGAAAAGATAATATCTATTTTATAACGTAAATTTGTTGATATTTCGTGTATAATATAAATATAATAAATTCGAAATTCAACACTAAGAGGAGAAATATCCTGGGGTGGACTATGTTTTAATTATTTATAATTATGTTATCTTTCCGAAACAATAAATTTACCGGCCATCAAGCCCGCGGCCATAAATCAGAAATGGCTGGCACAATTTCGAAAACTCAATTAATAATACGGTCCCTTTTCGTATGGGCGACCGCCCCTACGGCCGACCCGACCCACATTAGCATCGTGCGTTACGCACACAATCCGTCCCTTCGACCATTCTACTACCACTCTTCGCCGCACTGCAAAACTGGAAGAAAACTCCGAATGAGTGATATTTAACGTCACAACTCCCACAGGCTGCCATTTAAAGCCGTAATGAATCTATTATATTACTGCCGAGATGCAGCTACTAGATAAAGTAAATGACCCTCATTTTACATCGGGGATTCCGGGCTTTTTCCATTCCGTTCCCTTTGCCCCGGAATTAAGCGAAACACGGGGTTTCAGTAATGGAAACGGCGTGATTGTTTTGTGCGATTGAAATGGGGGCTGCGTTGCGGAGGGCGAGACCCTGCGCCCCCCACCGACGGTGGAGTGGTGTGTGCAGCGGAGCGCGCGGACCATTGTTGCGAGACCTTGCACGCTTTGATAGTTGATACAATGACCCAAGTGATTAATGGCCTAATCCCCGCGCGGCATACACAATGCGCTAAGATCGCGCACATTCCGGATATTAGGAATCCGCGCCTTCACAAAAGCCCCGACGACGCCCCGAGAAGATATATTCATTAATATTCTCTGCTTATTAATAAATGTCTTCCCTTCCGCACCCACCCCAGACGGGCTTTACACCACCGCCTGACGTGCTAGAAGACGATTATTTTCGTGTTTGGCACCAACGACCGCGATCCAATTGGACGCCTTGTGAAAACGAAAAGAAAAAAGCAATACACGTGTTCCCCTACACGAAATTTTATCAATTACAGCGACCATTAATAACCGACGCACGGATTCCAAAAAAATCACACCGTCATAAATCCTTCTACTAAAAACTGATGCGCCGCATTCTAAAATTACATGACTTCCTAATTATCTTGACATCCAGCATTATATAACCACTCCACAAACACTTTTCTTCTCCAAAATAACAAATTGTTGATCTTATCTAGATTATGGCAATCATTAAACTATATTATTTGAAAGTTGTATGTAAAAAAAAAAACGGAAAATTCAAGCCGGCCATGGCGAAAGCCGCGGCCTTTGAAAGGCGATTCCCAATCAGTACGAAAAGGATCAGACAAACATAAACCGGCGAATTTGCATATAGATTGCTAATTCGGCTTGGCCATCAAAACACGGCGCGGAAACGGTTCGGTCAATCAAGTCAATTACAAAAGTCGAAATACGGAAACATGCACCAAAACATATTTATATTTGTTGTTTAACTCCATTATACTCAGCGTTGGTTTTAAAAACTATATAGGTACGCAAAAATGTTCAAACAAAAATGCAAATTTTAAGATTAATTAATTCAGAGTAATTTTAGAACAAATAAGGCAAACCTGAAAGATGGAATGGCGCGAATGACCTTAGTTGTCGAAAGCGTAAATTTAGGAAAAATTTATTTCATCCTATCCTAATCCTTGATTGGCTGAAAGCCTCGTCCAAAAATGAAAAGTATCATATAGGACAAACGGAATTTTGAATCAGTCTTCTTGTGATTTTTTTACTGATGTCGTCCTAGACTAGAAAGAACCCATGGTATCGGAGCAGTTACGCAAAGATATACTCAGGAGGAGTGATTTTAGTCGGAGTCGTAGGTTAAAACTATACATTTAAAAGGGTGATTTTCTTAGTTTTTTTAAATCCTATAATTTTTGTCCGTAACAGTTTGAATGTACACTGAAATATCCATCAGAATTTACAGTCCGTTATTTTATATGTTTACTCAGATATTTTTGCTTAGTCTTCGAATTTAGACGTGATTAGCCACATATAGGATATGATAGGTTCCTAAATAAGGCAATTTCCCACTAAACACCTTACAGGAACTTCTTATAATTGTCATCTGGAGTAAGCTTGAAATTAGACTCCACAAGTTTGATTATCTCATTCAGAGCATGTCTTGTCTATTTGGGCAGTGCATAAACAATCTTGGAGATGTTATATTTCATTGATTAATGAAACGAAAGTTTTAGATTTCCTTTCTGCTTCTAAATATTATCCTTGTTAAATAAAATAAGTTAGAGTTCTTCACGTTATTCAAAAAATTAACCAACAAAAATTATCCTTGTTGGTGAATACTTTTAATAGAAACGTTATTTTGAGAGTTATACAGATTTGATAATTACACAGGAAGCAATGGTAACACTTTCTTTCACAAAATAAAAAAATAAATGTTACCATTGTTTTCTGTGTAATTATAAATAGTTTTATTATTTAAATATGTTAATTATTTTTGAATCTTAAATATTAAATCTAAACAGAAGAATATGTTTAATGCTTGAAGCCATCACTTTGTGATACATCTTGAATCAGGAACTTTAAATGAAAATACACTTCGTTGATATCACACACTGTGTGTTTTTTCATTTAAAGTTCCTAAACAGAAGAAGAATTTGTACTTTAAATATTGTCCATATTGGCGAAGACTTTAAATTTCTCGACGTGTAGCTTATTATTTGAAACTCTCGAAAGAAATCTTACCAGAAGGAAGATTTTCTTTGTTAAGAAAAATATGAGGAATTTTAAATAAGTCATTTTTTGTATTAGCCTAATAATTATTTCAAAAACGCAGAACAGAAAACATAATAAGAAAGTTTTCCTTTGGGTTTTAAAAATTATCCTAGTGGGTAAAGGTAAAATCTTTCACTGAGAGTTATTTGAAGTCTAGGAAGGAAATTCTCCCAGAAGGAAGAATTCCTTTGAGTCTAAGAATTACATCTCCCAAAAAGGGACCAAAACTAGCATATTTGCTTAAATATATTACCAATGGAGAATTCAGAAGCTGTCAGCATGTCTTACTGAACACTGGATGGATGTGGGTCTGAGTGGTAGAACATTGGAAACCAGTGAACTCCGCCCGTGATTCTTGCTGTATAAATTTCTGTACGTGTTTCATTAATTTATGTATATTTTTAAAAATGTATTATAAGCAAGATGAACAAAGTTATAAAGAATTTAAAAAAAACTCCTCGCTCAAAATTTTATGTATAGTTTTTTAATAATTGGTTTGAGTGTGTATTATTTAAGAAAGAATAAATAAATAAGAACAAAATGGAAAGCTCAAAATATGACGTTTTATATACTAGTTCAATCACTATTTAAAACTCAGAAAAGAAATCTAAAGAAGAAATGTTTCCTTTGTGCTTCAAATATTCTCTTGTGGATGAAAACATTAAAGAAAAAAACTATATACAATGATTTATAAACACTATTTCCTTTCGTTTTTTCTAAATACTTCAAATACTGTTTTCAATGTGTGTATCATTATTTGAAGCTCTGGATCTTATTAGAAGGAAGATTTTTCTTGTTAAGAAAAACATTTTAAATAAGACACTTTTTGTATTAAATAAATTATTATTTGTGTTTTAAAAATTATCCTGGTTGGTAAAGACTTGCCAAAAGTTACTTGAAGTTGGGGAAGGAAATTCTGCCGGAAGGAAATTCTGCCGGAAGGAAGAATTCCTTTGTTAAGAACAAAACGGAAAGCTTAAAATAACTACGGTGCAGAAACGTTCAAAATAATTATTACTTTTATTAAAATAAGACGATTTCTACACTAACCCAATCATATTTTAAAACTCAGAAAAGAAATCTGTATGAGAAAGATTTCCTTTGTGCTTCAAATATTCTCTTTGTGGGTGAAAAATAAAAGGAAAAAAACTACATCCAATAATTTATAGACACTATCTCCTTTATTTTATGTAGTTCATGTTAGTGGGGACTTTAAAAGCCTTTCTGTTTATCTCATTATTTGAAGCTCTGGACAAAAATCTTACCAGAAGGAAACCATGATTCTTGCTGTCTAAATTTCTGTACGTGTTTCAATCATTTATGCAATTTTTTGTAGATGTATTATAAGCAAGAAGAGCAAAGTTATAAAGAAGAATGAATATAAGACAAATTTTTGTATTAGCCAAATCATTATTTGAAATACAGAAAATAAATCTAAAGATAATAAGAAAATTTTCCGTTGTGTTTTAAATATTATCCTTCTTAGTAAAAACTTTAAATCTTTTATCAAAAACGTTTAATATTTGGAGTTCGAGTTACGGAAATTCTTCTTGAAGAAGGAATTCTTTTGTTAAGAACAAAATGAAAAGCTTAAAATAAGACCTTTCCTGTTCTAGCCCGATCATTATTTAAAACTCAAAAAAGAAATCTAAAAAACTAAGTATTGTTCCCCGTCAACAACAGCAACGTACCGGTTTCGATCTTTTTGGATCTCATCATTGTTATAATTGTCGCTTTTGCCAAATCCCTGCAATGCTGGTGGTTATCCACCTATTTGGAATCTAGTGCAACGTTTAGACAATAGATGGCATCTTTATGGTTTTATCGTAAAAATGAAAGGTTTTCATTCTGCTTTAAATATTCTCTTTTTGGGTGAAGACTTTAAATCTTTGAGTTGAGCAAGTTATTATTTGAATCTCGGGAAAGATGTCTTATCATAAGGAATGTGTATATAATAATAATAATCAGCGTCTTTATTTGCTCAAACAATGGGCGAAGTTTAGCCATTAAGAAGATTTAAATTAGATCTTACTCCTGTTGACAACATCATGTTTTTGCTCGGAAATGAAATCTAAATTTATGGAAAGTGTTCCTTCTTTTGATGGGGACTTTAAAAATACTGACGAATAGGTTATTATTTGAAGCTCAAGATGAAAATCATCTTTTAGAGTACACAAGTTTTTCATTGCTTAGAACAAAATAAGAAGAAATAAGTCGGAAAATCATCTCTTACAATACAATAGCTTTCTTTGTTAAGAACAAAATAAGAAGAAGTAAGTCGGATCTTATCTGTGTTGATCATTATTTAAGGCTCAGGAGGAAAATCTAAAGTAGAAGAAAGGTTCTCTGTGCTTTAAAGTGTGTCCGTTTTGGTGAGGATTTTAAAAATTACAATTAGTAAGTTTTAGCAAAAGCTTTTCAGAGAAAAATTGAAAGAATTCGTTGAAATCATTTAGTGATTTTTAAGATACGGACACAACAAATAGATTTTGCTTTTTAAAATTGTCAAATCGATATTTTCTGTTATAAAATTTTCAAAAAATTGCAACGATCAGAATACTTCTGAACTCTGAATAGAAAAAGTAAAAAGTTTTCCTTTACTAAGGGAATAATGAGGAGCTTTAAATCAGATCTTATTTCCGTTGACAGAATCGTTCTTGAAGCTCAGAAATTAAATCTAAAACAGAAGGAAGGGTTTCTTTGTGCTTTAAGTATTATCAGTGCTGGTGACGATTTTAAATCTCTCAATAAGTAAGTTTTAACAAAAGCTTTTCAGAGAAAAATTAAAAGATTTGGCTCAAATGGTTTAGCGTTTTTTTTTAAGATACAGACACAACAAATAGATTTTGTAATTCAAAATTGTCAAATCGATATTTTCTGTTATAAAATTTTCAGTAAAAATTCAACTAACATAATACTGTGAACAAGGAAAGGCAAAAGTTTTTCTTTGTTAAGGAGCTTTAAATCGGATCTTATTTCCGTTGACAGAATCGTTCTTGAAGCCCAGAAAATAAATCTAAAACAGAAGGGTTTTCTTGTGCTTTGGGTATTTTCAGTGTTGGTGAAGATTTTATATCTTTCAATTAATCAGTTTTACCAAAAGCTTTTCAGTTCTTGTGACAAAAGATTAAGATTAACAGATCAAAACATTTAGAGGTTTTTAAGATACAGACACTTATTTTTCTCTAGAAATTATCAAAGCCGAAAGGACCTTTACAAAACTTTACCAAAATTGTAACGATCCAATGGAACTCTTCTCTTGAACTTTAAGCAGGAAAAGAAACAAATAATTTTTGCAGTCCTCGCTCGTTCAAATTTGAAATTAGCTTCTTTTATAAATAGTTACTAGGATTTTTTAATGGTAAAATCATAATGTTAGTGTCGAATTACCGAGTAGTTACGTTCGTAACCTTTCTTTCAAATCCGTGGAACGTTTTCATCAAGATTTAATCCAAATGGACAAAATGGCGTACATTGTTGAGTAAAAAAAAATCTAGATAGCAATTTAATTTGTCCAAATATAACACAAGTTTGGAAACGTCATAATTAAAATCATCTTATTAATTGCAATGAAAAACATTTGGATAGGGGAATTTCTCAAGAAAGCGAGAAGGGTTTTTTTGGTCACCAGTCTTTTTAAATTAATTTAAAGACTTAAGGATTATCAAGCAAAACTTTTATTTCGCTAATAGTTTATATGTTTATGTTTATTTATTTATTTATGTGCTATACTTATATATTTATATTTGCTATATTTATAAGTGAAAATGATGGTAGCGACCGTTACTATGTGGTAGTTCATTTTAAAAAAGGTTAAATGAAAATAATTTTTAAGTTTTTATACCACTATTTATTGTATAATATACACAAACAAAGTTTACAATATATTATCAATTTTGACACAACTATAGTTTCGACCTTTGCAGGTCTATTTGTTTTATTTGTTTATTAATACTTTAGTATTCGTATATACATAATATTTAGCAAAGTTAATTACAAAATATAAAAAAAAAAAACATACAAATAATTTAGGTTATACGAATCCTGGGCGGAGTTCATTCTTTTTCAAAATGGTCTTCCACTCAAACCCTGATTTTCTTCTAGTAATAGGATATCCCATTACACTTTCTGTGTAGCTATAAGCTTCTTTTTAATATTATAATACCTTTCATTTAGAACTATTCGTTCTCTATATATGTCAACATGACAGCTATATATATATTATAAGGTCATTATCAAGTGTTCACAATTTCGACAGCAAGCTGAAAGGCGGAGTTCACTCTTGAAGAATGTTCTTCCACTCTAACCTGTAGGTCCTTTCCTTCACTGATTCAGCTTCGGATACATATTTTTAGTTAAAATAAACCTAATTTCTTCTAATAAATTGGTATATTTAGTAAATATTATGCTAACAAAAAGGCCAAATACATACAAAAATAGTATAAATAATATGCACACAATAATTTAGACTGCACAAGAATTGGGCAGAGTTCATCCTAGATGATATTCCACTCGTACCCTGAAAAAGTTAATTCTTCTGCTAACGCTACTGCCGAACAGGAACGCACCAGAATGAATGAACGATAAATTTCTAAATTTATGTTTGCCTTATATTGAGGCATTTTTGTCCCTAATCTGGGAATTAAGTGTCAAATTGACTGACGTTTTTGTTTTTTTTTTGCTGTTTAGAAATAGAAACCTTAGTAATCAAATATTTGGGAAAATTTTGTAAAGAAAGTGAGAGAGTTTTTTTTTTGGCTGGACAGTTTGTAAATTCTTAAAAATGATTAATTTTTTTATTTTCCTAAAAGCATGATTTTCAAAAATAAGAACCTTTATAATCATATTTGCTGACGTAATTATGGTAGCTTCTAGATCACGTGGAGATTACCTTCAAATGAACATGCCCGTGTTGTCCTCACGCCTGTAATCATTGGTTATGTCATGCTTAGCTTAAAAAGGATACTTACAATGCTTTTTACAGGTTTCATCAACATAATAGACTTATAAAAGTTTGTTTAGCATTATACAGAATTTCTTTTCCTGTTAAATCATCTTTAAATCTATAAAATAGAATAAAATGATCAAGGGCATAATTTGGGCTTGCAAGAATTACATTTTAGTATATAGATTAGTTCTCGCTACTTATTGGAACGTACCTTAAGTTATAGTCAAAACTGATGTAAAATTAGAAATCTTATTACCGTGAGTTGTTTATTTTATCTATTTATTTATTTTGTTTTGATGATAGAGTCTGACTCCTACTAGTTAATCTGGTTGTTTATACGACACTCTCCTCCAAAGGAGTTGATTGAGGTGGCTTACGCTCAAGAATCTAAAGTCTTGTATTTAATGCCAGTAATTGAGCAAACAGAACATTTAGAGTTTAAAACTTTGATTTCCAGCATTGAACTGGGCTACACTCACGAAATTCAAAATCAAGAAAACACGCGAAGCAATTATTATTCAACTACACTCTTCTATTTAAAATCAAAATAAGTCAAAACTGATACATGGTTGTTGGTGATAAAATTTTCCATTTTCAGATAAAATCCTAGGAGGAGAACATCACAAAATGCTTTTGGATATTTGTAAACATAAACTTGAACAAAAACTTGGCTTATAAACCTTCTTTAGTTTTGAATCAATAGTTTATAAAGCATCAAATCCATTAAAATAGATTTAATTATATATAGAGCTTGTAAGTTTAAAATATGAAACTTTTCGAAGAAAACATTGTAATCAAGAGGAGCGTGGTCAGACTTCACAAAATAAGTTCTATAAAAAACCCTCACTCTTGTCTTCATAATAGAATGTTCTTTATTTACAGAATTAACGCTATTAATTGTCGAAGTTGTTCATTTTATTACCTAATATAATAGATGTTATTCATCTTCTTTTCTATGATGAAATTATCATACAGCTTTGTTCAAATAATTCTTTGAAAAATCATAGAAAAGAAAATTGATGAAGTTATCAGACTTCTTTTTGTTGGCAGCTTTTTCCAAATTATTATTTGAGAAATCAGTGCATTTTGCCAAACTTTGTACTGAATATTTGATGAAATTGTCAGCTACCAATCTTCAGATTATAGTGCTTTTTGCAAAACCTTACACTGAATTTTCTACTTTAAAAATTGACCATATTTGTTATTCATTGTTGATAGTATTGATAGTATTCTGAATGTTTACTGTGCAGAGTCGTATAATCCAATATAATAGATTTCATTGGAAAATAAAAACAAATAATACTATAATGTTTAGAAAATTAAATTTTATAGTTGATTGTTCTTCCAAATTCCTATTTTCGATAAATGTGTTGTGCATCGGTCTGATAAGATTATAGATCAAGTATATAATGAAAATGAAGATTATGTCTTAAATAAATATATAAATGTGAAACTGGAAAATGTGTAGTGAGAAAAAAGAATCATATTTCTGCATTTCTTCCATAATCTGCCACCTTCTTTTCTTCGATGAAATTGTCACATGCCTCTCTGTTTGAACTCTTTTTCGAGCGAATGTTTGCTAAATCAAAACTTTGCAGTTTCTAACTTTTGTTAAAACTAGCTTAGTACTGAATTTTGTAATATTTTCTTCTTACTTCTTTTTGGAAAGCAAATTAAGATCAATAATAAATAGCAATAAGCCAAAACCAGCCTAACTTTTTTCTTTGAACTGACAAAGTTGGTTAAAAAAAATTAAAAATTTGTAACATTCTATTTTGGTTAATACCAGTAGCGTACTGAATTAAAGACAACTGTTTCAATCAATCATTGAAGATTATCTATTCTGGGTTAACCTTTTCAAACATATTATTTTGAACTTGTTTCGTTAATTATTGTATTGCTTAAGTTTGTAACAACTCTTTCAATCAGTTGAAAAATCTGAAGATTATTTTAAGCTATTTTTGATAATTACTTTTCGGTTACGTTTTTAATAGCGGTTCAAGGTAAATTCAAGAATATGAAGAGGAAGTTGAATCTAAAAAAACGCTAGTTTAAAAACTAGCCACTTTCTGCGACGGTTTTTCTTATTTATTGATACGTTGATTATTTTGAACTTGTGTTGATAATCTTTAGAATATTTAGTACCTCAGTACTGAGGTGTGGAATAAGTCTAGTAAGATTTCATGTAAATTCATTTTTGAAAGTGTACGCTTTAAGCTGTGGCTTTGACATCGTTTACAATAGTCGTTCCTCATTTGAAGTATTGCGGATGAGTGTACCGTAGGTGTTACCGAGTGATGTCTAGTCTGGTCTTCTGAGTTCTAAAATTAACCGAGACGCGCGTGTTTAGTGGCTGCGGCGGATTATTTTTGTTTGCGCTTAGAATTACTTATTCCATTAATAGATCGTTAAGGGATGAGTTAATCAAGAGGTGCGATTAGTGCCGGACACGCGAAATTACTCACGAGGGGTCCCCCTCGGACGGTATGGCGGGAGAGAGTGGTATAGTGGCGTGTCGGCGTAATAGTGTTGCTTTTGGGAGTTTGGTGTGCGATGATGATTTCGGTGCGAGCTGTAAGTGCTGTAAGAATTATGATCCGGGTGCTGAAAATAGGGGGTAGGAGGTTGAGGCTTTTAGAGCAGCCGGCGTGACGAGGAGCGAGGAAGAAGAGGAACGGCCGCATAGACGACATACAATGTGGATGGAGAGTGAGAGAGTGAGGAGGTGTGCGTGCGCCCGGCATATAGTGATGTTTGAAACGCTGACAGCTTGCCAGTACTATTACAAGCGAGTCCACCAATCCGCTGCCAGTTCACAGTGCAAACCGACTGTCGAGGGAACGAACACTGAACACCCCGCGCCGCGCTCACGCGTTTTTCCACTTTCGACTTGACATATCAGTTCAACCGTCACATCAACGCGAGTACCGCGCATCCCCGTGTCATCAGTGTCTTAATTAATTCAACACGACTTATATATAATAATAAATAAAAAAAATCTAGTGAAAAATTATACTTATAAAAAAAAGTTCTAGTGTGGTGATAAACAACAAGCCATCACGTGTTGCGTGTTTTGATCGACCATGAGTTCGCAACGGGGGAGACGCAAAACGCCAAAAGGTAATTAAAATAGTCGTGGTGTGTGGCCGGTCCCGAAAAGGAATCCCGATCTCAACGGGCGCTAATTGACACGTTACGGCCCCGGGAATGATGGAGCGCGTAACGCGATTCACAAAACGGTACTAAACGGACACGGTTTAATTCGAACCGATTATACAACCACCGCACACTTGATATGCACGGGGATGCTTATGTAACGCGAGAGTGTTAAACCAGTTTCCCCGTGTTATAAGTCTACCCATCTCGCTCTGGCAGCAGCTCGGCACATCTGCGGTACACCTCCTGATTGACTCGCCAATTACCCACATTACCGGACCTGCAATTTATTATCGCGACCGCGTTTTAATTGATTGCGCGAAATTCAAGAACCGCCCGACCGGCCGCGGGAGGTCCGCATGTCCGACACAAATTAAATACATGGATGGCATTCCGATAGTGCCCACCGGCCATCCGTTATCCACTCTGGTCTTTTTTTTTTATTTCACCCGACTCTGTTCCAAACGCCCACGGTGCAATCAAAAAGTCCGGCTCGTGTAAACTCCTTGTCCGTGCCGAAATAACAACTTTGATCGGCGAAATAAAATAAATATAAATTCGTCTCAATTCATCGCATTAAAATCCTTAGTGACACGTGTTTAAAAGTTCCAACATTTATAAATTCAGTGCAACATGTCATCATGTTTACATTCCTGAAAACAATATTTGCTGAATATGATTAAGGAAACAAATACATTTTTATGTTTGTTCTCCTTAATTTATCAATAACAAGCATGCAATGCTAATAACAATACAACAATAACATACAAGTTACCTATTGGTAGTACCATTCCCCTAAGATTTATTAATTGGTAGTACCATTCCCCTAAGATTTCCCATTTGCTTACTGGATCAATGTTTCGTGTTAATATATTTTAAGTAGGTCCAATTTATAAGGCGGTGTGCGAAACGTGCGGTTGTGCAGGGCCTTGTGCCAGACCCCTATCAAAATGTTCACACGTTATAATAAATGTATCGATGATCAGAACCCTGCACAGAATAGCCGCACAAACTCGAGCAGAAGTTTTCCATAAGCTAACAAAGTTGTTAATAATAACATTACAATAAAATGCATTCAATTAATATAATATATGATTCTATTAAAAACTTTCTTATAATCAAAATCATTAAATTCTTACTACATGCTAATGATGATAAAGTTGAATAATGGTAATATATGTATATTTATATATAAGAAGAAAGAAGTGAAGAAAGGAATATAACTGTGTTTTAATTAAGTGAATGGTACTATATGTTTTTAATTAAACACAGTAATCCTTCTTTCCATACAAGTTTTTTTATTAGCTGAGTGCTCATTTAATTAGTAAGAACACATTTTTATAGTTTTAACTATTTAGCTAAGCTAGGCAGTAAAGCTATTAATAATGTTTAGTACTCAAAATGTATCTAATTGGATTAGGCCGCTAAGCAATTGAAACTGTGTACTTAGTACTTGAAATCTATAAACTGGAGAAGAACGGAATTTAACTGTGTTTCATTAATGATCCAAATCTTCACGTAACCCAAAACTATAAACTCGAAAAGAACGGAATTTAACTGTGTTTCATTAATGATCTAAATCTTCACGTAACTCAAAACTACATCAAAGTACTATTTCTAACAGTGAAAATGTATGAAGCGCTCTGAATCACCAATGATGTTCGGCAAGTAAATTCGAATTATTTTTTTGCCTCGGAAGTAAGTACAAATGGCCAGCTCAGGAAAAAATTCTAATTAAATATTCATAAATGTAAAACTTTATTTAATCACTTATCAATATTACATAAATTATATTTTTTTCACATGTTTCAAATGATATTATGTTAAAGTAATATTTTATTAATAATAAACAGAATTAAATGATATGTTAGGTCTAATTATTGCACATGACTAAATTTACCTTTGACTATTTTCATTTCATCTAAAGTTAAAGTTTAAAATATTTGTTTCGAATGGTAGCCTATAAAATAAATGTCTACAATTTATAAAAATAATTATTTAATACTAAACCTAAGTTATAAAATTCGTATAGTTTTACATATAAAGAGGTGTATATACAGGTTGACTGACGAAAAACCTTTGGTGCTGTATCTCGCTTATTTTTGATCCGATTTGAATAAATAAAACATCAAATTAAATGATTTTTAAAAGACTTTAATATGAACTGTACTGATATTTTGTCTTGCATCCAGTTTTTGACAAAAGACGATCAACTTTTTTTTTCAAATTGCACTGTATATATATATATATTTTGTACTGATCCGCAAGGAGATTTTTTTCTGAATCTAAATTTGTAAACGATTTTATCCATTCATCAAACCAAAGTCGAGAAATTGAGGATTAAAAAAAAATTAAAAATCAAATACCCATAGTAAACAATATACAGAACCTATTCCAAATGTCAAAAGTGACAGTGTCAGTCATTGGTACAATACTGCAATGATTTTTAATAATTTCATAATAAAAATGTTGCAAGATTTCAAAAACTGAAAAACGATTTCTGTAGAAGCACAAAATTCTAGTACAGTGTTTGAAATATTGCAACATTTTAATTATGAAATAATTAAAAATCGTTGCAGTATTGTATCAATGGCTGTCACTGTCACTTTTGACATTTAAAATAGGGTCTGTATATTGCTTACAATGGATACTTGACTTTTTATTTATTTTTTTAATCCTCAATTTCTCGACTTAAGTTTGATGTATAGATAAATTTGTCTACAATTTTATATTCAGAAAAAAAATCTCCTTGCGAATCAATAAAAATATATATACAGTGCAATTTAAAAAAAAAGTGTTGATCGTATTTTGTCAAAAACTGGATGCGAGAAAAAATAACAGTTCAGATCCTATTAAAGTCTTTTAAAAATGGTTTAATTTGATGTTTTATTTATTAAAATCGGATAAAAAATAAGCGAGATACAGCACCAAAGGTTTTTCGTCAGTCACCCTGTATATTAGATCAAAAGTACGTTTCAGTAAAAAATTCAATAATTTAATCATTCGAACAATAAACTTCCTTCTTTTTCTGTCACCAAATTTTGTTTTTTGTTTTTGTGAGTTACGTGAAGATAAACTTGATTAATTTTGTTTTATTAATTAATAAACTTCAATCTATTTATTACTATATTTTAATGAAAGAAGTTTCTATCTGTCATTTTGACATTGTCAATTTTAATTTGTCTTCGTGTTTTTCTTGAATTATTTTTGAAAGTAGTAAATTTTAATCCTTCAAAAATTTCTAATTTCTCTTATTTTTAGTGTTTTAGTTTAAACAAGAAATAAAAAGTTAAATTGCTATTATTTTTACGCAATAATAGAAATCACAAATGCCAGATATATTCGAGAATATAATATGACAGATGCCGAAAGGCGATGAGCCTTTCGACCTTTAAAAAAGAAAAAATAATAATTATACCTTCAATTGTATGTATTTTGCGAATGAAGTTATTGAGTAGATATTGAGTTTTTTTTCATTTTAATGTTGTATTTTCGAATCTAAAAAAAGCAAAAAAAAAGAATAATAAGATCAAAATAATATTACACAGACAAAGAGACTTCAACCCAAGTATTTATGTTTATGTTCATTACACTTTAGCTTCCTTTACAAAAATATAATTACTAAATCCCATAATATAATAGAGGTATTAACATTTTCTTAAATTTGGTTGATTGAGTTACTTGAAGATAATAATAACTTTAATTAAAACACTTAGAACCACTTTCTGTCCGAAATGTGCATCTAGATAAAAATAAAATATTGAAGAAAGGTTCTAAGTGTTTTAATCAAAATTTTCTTAAATCATTAAAAGTTGTGTATAAATATTAAATATAATATATAATAATATAATATTTGTAGTTAATTTAAAACATAGTAAAATTTTTCAATTTAGTGTAGGTATGGACTACCACAAAGTAACGGTCGCAACCATTCTCGACATGGTATCTAAATGAATAAGAAAAATGAGAAGTTTATTGTGCTAAGTTTTAAATAATTGCAACCTATATATTTTATATTTGTCTTTATCATACATGCTTTTATAATAGTTATTTAAGGTACAAGTGTAAAAAGTGATGCTTTATTGCACGAACCGGCGTTTAAAAAGACGAGCGAGGAACGAGCGAGTTTTTTTAAAGCCAGGAGTGCAATGAAGAAACTTTTTACACGTGTGCCTTACAAAATTTTATCTTCGATCGTAAAGGACTCAAAGAATATATTCTTATGAGTAATATTTTAATGTCATTTCAATAATTCAATTAATGAAAACATATTTTACCCTCAGTGCACTAATGAAAGCGTTACTTAGCAACCAGTAAACAAGTTGCACAAATGTCGGCCGCCATTATTATTTATGGAAAAAATGTTCGCTTTATTGTAATCACTTCGACTTGCATTAAATGAAATCTTCAGAGTTCTTAAATCTGCCATTTGGTTTGTATTATATATTTTATTTATAGTTTATTAGTTATTTGTATCAATTAATAAAAAAATACGTTTTTCGTCGAAATCTATTCATCTGTCAAATTTAACAATTCTGTGCAATAAAAACAGTTTGACATTACCGTGCAATAAAAACGTAAAAAAGCACTAGTGCTTTAAAAAGCCACTTATACAATGAAAAATGATGCAAAAGTCGTCTACTTTCTGTACGATCGTAGATAAAAAATATTAACGAAAATAGCACAAAAAGTATACGCTTATAAAAAATATAAATTTTGTCAGCATGCTAAAGGGTGGAAGCATTAAATGTTCTTCCATTCAAATCCAATATCTCCTCTCCTCCACTGTTTCAAACGATTAAGCATTGTATAGGTGATAAATAAAACTCTTCGTTTATTGAATTTACACCGTATATTCATTTAACAATCGGCGATGTAATCTTGAGAACAATAATTAATTTAAACAGTTTTAAATTTTAACAGGCAGGATTTTAATTGTTGAATTCAAATAAACGGATTTTTTTCGAAGGCCAGTGCTGTAACCTTGAAGCAAAATAATTTTCGAAAAACATTAAAAAATAACAGTATCATGCCGAATGCCATTAAAGTAGTTTCAAAGCTTGAGATAATTTCATGTAAAACAGTCAAGAAGTTTTCGTTGGATCAGATGTTTTTTTTCTTGTTTTTAATTTGAGAAGACTTTTGATTTTGCTCAAAAAAGCTTTAATTTTTTTGGTTTACATGTTGTTTTTAGTTGAAAAATATTTCATTAACCTGGTTCAGGTGTTTTCTTGTTCCTTTCTTTGGCATATTCTCGAGTAGAAAACTTATTTTTGGTACACGTGCTTTTTTAATAACTGAATAATTGAAGCTGTTCGTTGTTGAAAGTTCATATTCTTCATATTCAGTGTAATACAAACAAAGTTTTTTATTTGTTCATATTCTTATTCACTTTGGTAACTTTTCGTAAAAGTTTAAAGATTAGGATAATTTTATTTTAAGGAAGGTCATAAAGAGCCTAGAACCTACTCTTCTTTGATTCAGATGTTTTCTTTTTCATGTTTCTAATTTGAGGTTTGTTTTTTTTTTGATTTTCCTTTAAGTACATATATTTCCGCATTAAAAAAAAACTTTTCTTTTTTTGCTTGGTTTTCTAGTGTTAAAAAAATATTTCATTAACTTGTTCATCTTGTTTTTTTGTTTTAGGCGTATTTCGCCTTTTTTTTAATTTGAGAAAAGTTTCAATTTATTTGCCATATTTCAGCAAAAAAATAATTTTTTGGTACTCATGCATTCGTGCCTTGATTCACATGCTTATTTTTTGTAATGTTGAAAAATATTTGATTAACGTGTATAGAGTCAATAAACCTCCGTTTGGTTCAGACTTGTTTGTATGTTTAAAAATAGCATTTTTCTGTACAAATGCGTGGAAATATTTGATCAACTTGCCCTTAAACTATAATTCAAAAGTAAAAACCTTCTTCTTTTCTTTGATTCCGATGATTTTTCTACATTTGAGTTTTTATTTTTATTTGTTGGACATCCTCAAGCATTTACCATTTAATTCTTTTCCAATTTTGGTTCATCTGCTTGTTTTTTAATGTCGGAAGTATTTGATTAACTTTAACTGGCCCATCATTGCTTATAGCTAAAAAAATCTTGCCCATCTCTTTAATATGAGAAAATTTTTGATTTTTTTGCATTTCATTAAAATATTTCCACACATGAAAACTCTTATTTTTTGGTTCGCATATTTGTGTTGTTAATTTTCATTGTTTATAAATTTAATTTTACCAACCTTACGTAAATGTCCACAGCCAAAAAAGCTTTTCTCTTTAAGGCAAGGTGCTTTTTTAATAAAAATATTATTTGTTTGATCATTTTAAATATAACATTTTTAAAAGTAAATATTGAATTGATGATAATACTTATATATAATGATATAAATATAATAATATAAATAAAATTACCATTATCAACCATATAGTCTTGAACTACCATTTGTCATTAGGATTTAATTAATTGTGCTTTAGAATGACGGGGCGATCCTTTAAAGTAACAAGCTCATTTACACACACAAATATATAAATAACACAGCGGAAGTACCAACTGATCAGAAGCCAAACACTACTACTACTAAAACATTTTGTTTAGAATTTCATAGATTTAGTGTCGTAACATAAATCGCAGATTTGACACCAAATTTGATTAAAATAAAAATTGATTCCGAAGAAACCCATACAAAAGGATTTGCCAAAAGCTTTAAAGCTCTTTCGGTGAAGAATAAAATTCACATTTATAGTTTTAGTTTAAAATCTTCAGCGGTGCTTAAGATACGGTACCCACATACGTGGATATATTTCAAAATGGTCGACATTGAACTAAAGCGTCCTCAAAATAGGTATTTTGGATTTGAAATAAATCATTATAACAGTGATTTATTTCAAATCCAAAATACACCATACGTCGTACAAGGAAATTAAGTATACTTCATTTTGGCAGCACAAATAGAACGTCAAGATTAAACGTTTGATGATTTTTAGAATTAGTGTAAACACTTCTTTAAAGTAAAGTAAAATGAATACTAAAAATTCTTTACCTTTTAGCAGTCTTGTTTAAAAAAATGTCCATACCAATCAAATTTGTAGGCACTTCTTACATTTTCAAGTGATTTGGGTTTGTTCTATAGAGTGGCAAGCTATTTCACATTTAAATACGACAGTAGAATTATAAGGAAATGACTTCAAATGGAAAATATAAAGATTAAGACTTACACTTCGCCAATTACATAAGAGCAAAAATTCCAATAGGTCAAGGTGACTTGAATCCAATATTGTTTCTGTATTTCTTTAAATCAAATTTGGTAAATTTTGTACAATGTATGAAATAAAGTATTATATCATCATAACATATTCCCTTTTAGCTCATTAAATCAGACAAAAAGCACAGTTTACGAAAATCTGGTGGCTTTGAATATTGTACCCCCTATTAATTACTTTTCAATAACTCAAAAATTGATGATGACTTTGGTCGGTTTTTCAAAGATTCCAAACATAAAATAAAACTACTCTTAATGCGTTAGTTTCGATTACTACACATTATCCTAATAATTAATTGTCAATAAATAGAAAAAACACGAAAATATTTTCGTAAAATCTACAACAAATGAGTCTTAGTAAGACTACTTGTCTTTTACGAAAATATTTTCGTGATTTTTCTATTTATTAGTGAATTTTCTACAACGTAAAGGACTTATATATTTTATTATTAAATTATGCATTAATTGTCAAATTCGAAACATAAAACTGCAAATAAAAGCATGAAATACAACAAGTGTATTAATCTAAACAAATCTTTTAAACAAAGGTTCCATTCACGATTGTAACTTTTGAAGTACTCATTTTGCAACTAATCTTATTGCCCTTTGGACTTACTTCATAACTATCCAGAATCGAGCTTTGCGTTAATATCTAGACACAAAAATTTTATATGTTAACAAAGTCACCGTGTTTCAATTAAAGTTAATTCAAGAAAATCTTCAATGGCGAATATGAAACTTATACCAAAAGTACTAACAGATGTAAAACAACTTAATATCGATTAAGAATATATTATTAGATCTTAATTTAAAGATTTTGTAAACATATCTGACTCTATTAAAGAGCACACACCAATAACCATAATTTAGTTCATTGTCTTCCTCACTAAAATGGTAGTTTAAATGGCCAGCTCAGTTGGTTTATGGTTTATCACATTTGACAATCTAATGTCAAAAAGTATTGTCATCTAAATTATGTATAAATACACCAGTAATGGCTAAAATATTGTCTAAATGGTAGATATGTACTTTAGGTGTGAAATTATAGTTTCTGAATGGAAGAACATAACGGTTAAGTAGATTGAAAAACATTTTTGTCATGATTTTAGATTTGTAAAGTTAAAATAAATAAATTACAAAAATGATTTTAAAATCCACCTTTTGGAGAAGTTGGTTTTAAGCATTTTTTAATTATTTAATTTGAACTAATTGCTTACAGCACTGTAAGTTAGGTTATTATGGTAATTCAAATGGTTTAAATAATGTTAGTAACATGAAGCTAATAAATAGTAGTATTTATTAGTGAATTATCTACAACGTAAAGGACTTATATATTTTATTATTAACATGAAGCTACTTGAAATCCCAGAAATGGGATCAGTTATTGCAATGAGTTGTTTTTTAATAATTTCATTTTTGTTACTATTTGATAGTGCAGTTAGGTTATATCTTGGGCCAAATTGCCACAACAAGTATTGCTAACTATGATCAAACTTTTCATCTTTACCCTACGGTGTGATACTATGATCAAACTTTTTTGTTATGTCCAGGACGTTATATACATTTATTTCATCTTCACCCTACGGTGTGAATAGAATCAAGGAAGTGACAGCAGAAGGAAGAAAATGGTTATCCAGGGAGCTATCTATTGTCTAAATGCTCTCTCTCACTCGTTATCTATCTCTATCTCTCTCACACGCACACACACACACAAACAGTAACAAATGAAATAATGATTACATAATAAATAAGATCAATTCATTACATAAATATTCTCATCATTAGAACCATGAATAATGTTTTTTTTTAAATTTTTATACATGAAAGACTTTCTCTCTCTGTGTGTGTGTGTGTGTGTGTGTGTGTGTGTGTGTGTGTGTGTGTGTGTGTGTGTTGTCTCTGTCTCTCCATAGCCAATATTATTTTATACAATAAAATATTTGCTTACATGTGGGTGTGTGATAAAAAAGTGAATAGGTGTAATCTAAAAAGGGAGTCCGATGTGGTTCAGGTAAAAACATCTTCAATGATATTGCCAATAGTAAAATTGTATTGAAACACTAACACGTTCTTCACAAATTGATTTTTATTTACTAGATTACATGAGTTGCATGCATGTTTAAACTCAAAGAAAATGTTTTTTGATGTATTTATTTGCTGAAGAAAAAATAATAAGTATCTATAAAACAAACCAATTTATCTTTACTTGAGACGCGTTTAGCTCAAAAATATTTCACCACAAAGTATACAATACAAAGTCATTTCAAATTTATTTGATTTTATCAATTATCTTCATGAATATCATTAAATTTTTAATTTCTTGTATAACAGAGTCAACATTATTAACTTTCTATGATTTTAAATATTTGAAATAAAAAATTTTAAATCAACATTAACTAATAGGTTCACATTTTATAACTTAAAGTGTGTGTTTGGTTTAATTAGATTAGTCGAGGTCGGCAATTGGATGGGTGACTATTAAGATATAATTAATGGCACTTTAGAGCGAAACCCAAAAGTAACAAGCTTTATTTTATTTACAAAGAACATAAATACAGAAAATCATGGCCGAACGACCACGTGGTCGATAGCCAAACACTGCTACTACTAAGCTTACTTATATTTTTTTTAAATTTCGAATGGGTAAGATGCATTGGAGCAAAATAACTTCATGGGCTAATATTTAATGCCTTATTTGGGCCTTGGTTTATTGATGAAAAGACTTTCTAATATCGCGGACGGCGCGGTATCTGAGCTCACAGGAAATTGGGGTTATCGGGTCGGAACAAATTATTTCGCCGCGTGTGTTCCGACCCGAAATTTAATAAACACATGCCGTCACAATTTTTATGGTTCAACGACAGCCGATCACAAACAAAACACAAAACACCAACAGCGACATCTAACTTAAAGATACCATTACGCATTCCTTGTAATGATCGTTAAAAATATTTTCAGGACGTTTAATGCGGCGTTTTATATTCAAAATGTAAAAAATAAACGAGGGAATGGGGGATGAATTTTTTTAGACTGAAGCGAGGGAATGTAATTATGCCTTTTATATTCTAAAGAGTAGTTCTAGTAATCGTTGTTATAGACAAGAATTATGTGGACGTTTTTTTGGGTTTATAATTTTATAGTTTATGATTAACCATTGATAATGAGTACATAGTACTCGAAATGTACATCTAGTATTAATAAAAATAATAAGTGAAGTAAGGATTTTTTTTCGTTTCACACTTCACATTACTTAACCCGAAATTTAGTGATTTTATAGTTTATTTAAAATAAAATTTTCAATACAATAATTTTGCTTTAGATTATAATTATTTGTTCGTTATGTAAATAATTAAGTAGTTTATATAATGATTAGTTCTGCATAAATACATTTATTTCTTTTATGAGATAGTACTTTTGAAAGTTAATTATTCAGATTGACATATAAAATTACAAACAATTTTTTGCAAGAACTCGATGTTTTCTTCCAGTAGATTTCTATTATCATAATGACTATAACTTATAAAGCATACAAATGACCTTTTTTCAGTAGTAAGGTTTGTATTCACTTAAAAGTAAGGTAATAATTAATATTCACAAGGGAACGAATGTTATGAAGAAAAATGCAGTAAATGAATTTACGTAACTTTAAGTGGCTGTAAATTTATGTAAAATACATAACGACGCACAAACAAACGAAATGGCGAATTAATTTTATTCACGACAAATTGGAAGATATCTGATGGGAATTTGTTATTCAGAAACATAACGGCCCGGCAAACTGTAACAAAAATAACATGCATTACTTATGATAATGGAGTTTATGGGACGTATCAGCTGTGTCAATCCGGTTCCTACACGTTTACTAATTCGCGTTTTTTAATTGTTGTCGCTAAGTGCGCCGGTACACGCGACTACTAAAAGTTTTAATCAAAAAACTTCTTCGCCGCTCGTTTGCGGCACGTGATGATGGCGGCGAACGATTGAAGGACGTCGGTGGTGAAATTATGCTAATCCCGGGGGTAATTACATTAATGACCGCTAATTACAAAATTGCAGGGTGCATAAAATTCGACGTTTTATGGCGGCGATGAAGTAATGTGTGTAATCTTCGGTGCTAATTTCACGTTTTACCGCGCGGTGAAGATCGACAGTAGTTTTCGGCTTGACAGTTCGTGCTTCATGTAGATATCAACAAAAAAAAGATGTTATCTTCATGAAATTATGGTATTTTGTTAATTATACGTTGGTGTCGCCCGTTATACAAAAATACTAATCAGTGACTTAATTTTGTTTATTTCTGTAAGCGATAGATCCAAAGTGATTCTGTCTAAACTACCTGCATTATGTAGGGCATACAAAATCTAGAAGCTCGAAGGTATTATTGTTGGGTTGACTTTCACAAACCACGTCGATTTTATCTTATTTTTTGTGTTTTCGGGTGTTGCCACCCTACCGTGCAACACCGGTGTTTGCTTTGTTATCGGTTCAGAAGGTAAAAAAGGCACGTTTTTTTTTAGTATCGACATCTTCGTTGAGATAATGTTTTGCTATATGTAGAAAAAGTATAACCTTTTTGGTGGCATACCATTTCTATTTATATTTCTTAAAACGCCTAATTTATGACAGCATCAATTAATTTACAGCTTAATGACCTAATAAAATATTTACGTACCGACGCATCATGATTTTCTGGCGCCTGGAGCCGGGCCACGCGACCTCATCGAGTTTTTCTTCGAAAAACTGCTCGCACTTTAAATTAACTTCACCGAAGCGTTCTCTTCTACTTCAACATCACGAGCTCGGCGAAATTAATTATTAACATCAATCCATTTCCTGCCATGCTTTCTACATCCTATCCCCGTTGCTTCACTTGCACCGGCGATTTCTTCACGTTATTATTTTTTTTTTGTTCGTTGCTGCCCTACCCACGAATTATCACTGCTCGCTCCAATTATTTAGCTAATAACGAATTATGAAGCTCCCCAATTATCGTCTCCTCTCTGCGCCCGTATTTAGAAACCAGTAATCTCCTGATCTGTTAGTAAATTACGGTTCCTTACGAAATCGCCATCCTACCATGATAAAGGGGATTTGGGCTCGGCGCTGATTACCACCTACGTTATCCTTGTAATACATTTGTAATGCCGCTTCATTATACGGATCCCCCCTTGTGTGTGCGTGCGTTTGTTTGTTTCTGCGTGTGTGTCCGTGTTTTGTGCGTGGAGGAAGGTATTAAAATTCATTGCTCGCCAGCTCCTTTCCCGGCCAAGAAACTTACTCGGTGTGCAGCCGCACAAGTGTCATCAATTACCTTGACCGAATCATAAATACCAAGATATGTAAATTAGCAATCTTGTTCTTTCCGTACATTACTTCGGTAGCGCTTACAGAAGGTATGCAACAAATTTTTACTTCTGTTACGAATCAATCAAACTAATTACCTAATCTATATCATATACAAGGTGACACAAACAAACTGGAATTTTAACAATTCAACAATGAAACAAGATTAAAATAAAACAACACAGTTAGAAGGGTTTCACTTTTTAGTGTTGATGATCACTGCAGCATGTATCACCGTAGAGTGACTGCAAAAGCTTCAATTTATTATTCTCTCATTGCGTCCCCAACATCAACAAATACAAAAAATCATTCATTCATTAAAACTATAAAAATTTCTATTTAAGAAACCTTAATGAAATTTATCATTTTTGCTAAAACTACGTCCTTCAGATTTAGTTGGAAGGGTTTCACTTTGTATTGTTGATGATTACTGCAACATGTATCACAGTACAGTGACTTCAAAAGGCTTCAATATATTATGGAGTCTCTCCATGTATCCCCATAATCAACAAATACAAAAAATGATTCATTCATTCATTAAAACTATAAAACTTACTATTTAAGAAAACTTAATGAAATTTATCATTTTTTCTAAAATTACGTCCTTCAGATTGAGTCACTCAACAATTCTGCTTTTGAGATTCCTCATTTTCCGTTGATGCTGAGATTCTGATACTTTTGGAGTTCTTGTTAAAGTCGCCTTCATACACAAGGACATATTTAAAAAAGTAATAAACCTCATTAAAGTTTCCTAAGTATCTTATTTTTTAATAGATTCTATATAACATTTCAACTATTATAGAGGAATAACCATTATTTGTTTATTAATACTTTAGTATTCGTATATACATAATATTTAGCAAAGTTAATTACAAAATATAAAGAAAAAATATATAGGTTATACGAATCCTGGGCGGAGTTCACTCTTTTTCAAAATGGTCTTTCACTCAAACCCTGATTTTCTTCTAGTAATAGGATATCCCATTACACTATGATATTCTTCACTGTTTTGAACAAATATTCAATTATGTTTTGGTAAAATTTTGAACTGATCAAATATTACAAGACAAGTAAGTGAAAGTATTCTAACAAAAAAAAACAAACGACCATCGCCTAACCATCATCTACCTTCGTACTGATGCGGAAACAATTGAAGTCTATAATTGCCGTCCATTTACAGAAGTAATTTATATTAATTTTCCGCGCAGGCAATAGATCAAGTCGATATTCCGTTTTAATTCGCGCAATTTCCATAATTGCGCCGCAATTATCGCGACAAGCAGTTTTGCGGTTAATTAGAAAATTAATTGGCTAATTGCGGCCGTTTTATAGAAATTTATTTATTTTTCGAAAAGCGGAAAAAAAAAATTGTAAATTGAAAGCTTGAAGAAAAGCCTTGGTCGAAGAAAATTGCACATTACTCGAATAGTTTATATACTAAACGTTATGTAATTATTGGTAATGTATAATCAAGTCGATTTATTATTTTCTACTGTATTAATTAAAAACGAAATATATTCTAATTTACTTTTATACTTTTATTCAATTGTAAAAAATACAACCGAATTTTTTTTTGTTGTAAAATTCCAACTATGTATTTTCAATAACCGTATTTTTCTCTTTTATTTTCCAAAACTGTTTTTCCAAAAGGAAATGCATTGGATGATTTCCAAGAGCTTCAAAATGTAAACTGTTTTTTAGGAAAATCATCAGTCAAAACTGTTGTTTCCTAATTTTCTACTATTTTTTCGTATTATTTCTATTTATTGAATCGTTTTCAACTGTAACATTTAAAATTTTTCTTTTTAAAAGTTTCAAGGAATTTCTCTTCATTTTTTTGAAACTGGAATTTTCTTCATAGATTATCTACAAGGCTTCTGGAATTCCCCGGTAATTTTACTTGCAAATTTATAGAATCTATAATTTTTTAGGAATTAAACATTTTAATATATTCAACGGAAATTCTTGGAACGTGTAATAAAAAATGCTGAAAAATTATACAATTCCAAAATTTAGTGGAGAAATTCCTTATAAATTCTAATACAATAAGAAATTGTTTTAAAATTCCTAAAACAATTTCTTATTGTATTAGAATTTATAAGGAATTTCTCCACTTAATTTTGGAATTGTATAATTTTTCAGCATTTTTTATTACACATTCCTAGAATTTCCTTTGAATGTATTAAAATGTTTTGTTTTAAAATCCTAGAATTTTCTTAAGAAGTTTTTTCTTGTGTGTTTGAAACCATTTCAATTTCTCAGATTTTTCTTTCTACTATTTTCCAGCAATTTTTCATCAAGGTTTCTAAAATTTTTCAGAATTTTCTTATTCAAATTGTGAGGATTCTAATTCATTTAAATTCTTAGATTTTTCGAAACGTCTCTTAATGAATTCTAGATATTTCCAGCACTCAAATTTCTCCCAAGATTAAGAAAAATGTTTTAGATGTTTCAAAATGTCTCTTCAAAAATTCTAGGAATCTCTAGCTCTTAAATTTCTCCCAGGATAAAAAAAATCTTTTAGATTTTTCGTAACGTCTCTTCAAAAATTCTAGGAATCTTAAGCACTCAAAGTTCTTCCAGGATTTTTTTATTCTAATTCCAGTACTTTTCCTTGCAGATTTATAAAATTTTTCAAGAATTGTAATTTGACGAGAACTTTATGAATTTTAGATCAGTTTCTCACCTTGTCGTAATTTATAAATAAATCCTAGGAATCTGTAATAAAAAGTGGTGGAAAATCCTACAACCCCCAATGATAATAGAGGAGAAATCTAAATTGTAGAATTTTTATCGACAGTTGTAAAATTTCCCAGCAATTTTAATTACAGATTCCTAGGATTTATTTATAAATTATAAGGTAAGAAAGAAATTGTTCTAAAATTTATAAAGTTATCGTCAATTTTTCAATTCTTGAAATATACTAAAATTGTTCATAAGAAGTTCTAGACCTTTTCAGCAATATTTCTTGTAGATTTCTAGAATTTTCTAGAATTTTACAGAAATTTCTCTCATCAAAATTTATACGGCATTTCGCTTCTAAATTATGAGATTTCTTCAGCATATATTCTTTATTTTCTGCTTGTATAGTTTTAGATCTTTGCTGCTTCATTATCTTAGATTTTTATAGACAACTTTCCTCGAGCTTTTGATTTATTATTATTTAAAATCTGCTTGATTTTATCGGAGTTTTCTAAACATTTCTCTACAAAATTTCTTGAAGCTTCCAGCATATTTTATTTTATTTTATCCGAATTTTACAGAAATAATGCTTTCAGAATTATTCCAAAATTTCTCTTCTTCAAAGGATTTTCTCCGAATAAAGAGAATTGTTGCGACCGTTACTACGTGGTAATCCATACTTACACTGATTTGAAAAATTGAATTTTTCAATTCAGTGTAATTTTCTCCGATTTTACAATAATTGTTCTTGAAGATTTCTATAAACTCCAGCATTTATTGTTTTATTTAGCTGTTTCTCTTCTAGCTTTTTGGATTTTTCCAGATTTTAAACGTCCACTAAGACAAATTGCTAAAAATAATAACTGCGATATAATGAGTTACAAGAGAATAAAAATAGACTTTTGCTTTTTAGGAAAATCAACTGAGAAATTGCTGATAAAATTATTAATTTCCCGAAAACTCTGTTGAAATTGGGTCTTTTCATTTTAAAGGAATTAATAATAAACATTTTGGTAATGTAAATTGTGTAAAAGGACATTGCTGGGGATGTAAGGTTATTTGAAGAGAAGTTTTTAGGAAACTCTAAGAAGGTAAAGTAGAAAAAAAACTCAAAAAATAGCAGAAATTCTTAGAAAATGCTAGATTTTCTATGAGAACTTTTTAAGAAGTTAAAACAGGAATAAAAAATCAAACAGACATCAAGAATTTCTCATATCTGTTTGATTTTTTATTCCTGTTTCAACTTCTTAAAAAGTTCTCATCAAAAATCTATCATTTTCCAAGAATTTCTGCAATTTTTTTATGAGTTTTATATCTACTTCACCTTCTTAGAGTTTTCTAAAATCTTCTCTTCAATGTCGCTACACACGTCTTACAAGCATCATCAACATCTAAAAAGTGTAATGGAACACGAACAATTGTTAACTCCGCCTTCACGATCTAAAAAAGAAAAACTCAAAAAATAGCAGAAATTCTTGGAAAATGCTACATTTTTCATGAGAACTTTTTAAGAAAATGAAACATGAATAAAAAATCAAACAGACATCAGAAATTCTTGTTTCAACTTCTTAAAAAGTTCTCATCAAAAATCTAGAATTTTCCAAGAATTTCTGCTATTTTTATTTGAGTGTTATTCCTACTACACCTTCTTAGAGTTTTCTAAAAACTTTTCTTCGATGTCGCTACAAACGTCTTACAAGCATCATCAACATCTAAAAAGCGTAATGGAACACGAAAAATTGTTAATTCCGCCTTCAAGATCTATGCTTCAAATTTTATTTTTTTTTATTTTTGTATTATTGTATTAAGTTTTAGGAAAATATTAGATTTTTTGAAGAGGAGCTTCTAAGAATTGGAAACAGGAAACTCTGTTGTTGTGGTCCTTGGAAAATTTTAAAGGATTTGATAAAGAATATTTCGATAATGTAAATTGCGAAAAACGAAGCGACATTGCTGGAAATGCTGGGTTAGTTGAAGAGAATTTTTTAGAAAACTCTAAAACGGTGAAGTAGGACAATAACAATAAGAAAATTGCAGTAATTTTTGGAAAATGCTAGATTTTTTGATGAGAAGTTTTTAAGAAGTTAAAACAGGAATAAAAAATCAAACAGACATCAGAAATTCTTGAAAAAAATTGCTAAGATAAAGGAAGCTGTGTTATTTTCAAGAGAAGTTTTTAGAAAATTCTAAAAGGCTAAAATCGTCTTACAAGCATCATCAACATCTAACAAGTGTAATGGGTCTAGGAGAAGAACACGAGAAACTGCGAACTCCCCCTTCAAGATCTATGCTCCAAATTTCAAAGTGATTAATTATATTTAAGTACGTATTTTTTTTATTATTTTTTAAATAGATCTTATAAAGTAAATAAACTAAACTAAAACACAAAAAATAGCAAAAATTCTTGGAAAAATATTAGATTTTTTAAAAGAGAAGTATCTTGCAAGTTAAAATAGGAAACTCAGTTGTTGGCGTCTTTAAAATTTTTTTGAAGGAAATGATAAGAAACATTTTGATAATGCAAATTGTGAAAAAGGAAGTGAGATTACTGGAAATGTTAGGTTAGTTAAAGAAAAGTTTTTAGAAAACTTTAGGTCACCTTCTTAGAGTAAGAATAAAACTCAAAATATTAGCAGAAATTCTTGGAAAATGCTAGATTTTTTGAAGAGAAGTTTCTAAGAAGTTGAAACAGGAATAAAAAAATCAAACAAAGACATCAAAAATTGTTGAAAACATTCGCTAAGATAAAGCAAACAGCAATAAGCATTATCAACATCTAACAAGTGTAATGGGTGGAGTTGAAGAACACGAAAAACTGCGAACTCCGCCTTCAAGATCTATACTCCAAATTTCAAAGTGATTAATTATATTTATGTACGTATTTTTGTATTATTTTTTAAATAGATATTATAAAGTAAATAAACTAAACTAAAACACAAAAAATAGCAAAAGTTCTTGGAACAATATTAGATTTTTTGAAAGAGAAGTATTTAGCAAGATGAAACATTTTGATAATGTAAATTGTTAAAAAAGAAGCGACATTGCTGGAAACGCTACTTTAGTTGAAGAGAAGTTTTAAGAAAAGTCTAAGAAAGTAAAGCAGAAATAAAAAAATCAAATGAAGACATCAGAAAATCTTGAAAAATCAACATTTTGATAATGCAAATTGTGAAAAAGGAAGTGAGATTACTGGAAATGTTAGGTTAGTTGAAGAGAAGTTTTTAGAAAACTTTAGGTCACGTCACCTTCTTAGACTAAGAATAAAACTCAAAAAATTAGCAGAAATTCTTGGAAAATGCTAGATTTTTTGAAGAGAAGTTTCCAAGAAGTTGGAACAGGAATAAAAAAATCATACAAAGACATAACACATTCTTGGAAAAAAGTCGCTAGGACAAAGCAATCAGTGTTAGTTTAAAGAGACGTTTTTAGAAAATTCTAAGAAAGTGAACTAGGAAGAGAAGAGAAAAAATTGCAGACATCAGCAAAATATTATATTTTTTGAAGAGAAGTTTCTGGGTAGTTGAAACTGGGAGCTCTATTGTTGGGGTATTCGGAAAATCTTGGAAGAATTGATCAGGAACATTGATAATGAAAATTGCCAAAAAAGAAGTGAAATTGTTGTAAATGCTAGGTTAGTCGAAGAGAAGTTTTGGAAAACTCTAAAAAAGTGACTAGAAATATTAGAAATACTAGAATTTTTGGAGAAAAGTTTCTAGGAAGTTGATAATAATCATTTATTGGTGCTATTAAACTTTCGTTTTTACATAGGTCAGACATAAATGGTATGTAAAGTAGCGCATCAGTATACAAAAATATAACATTAGACAATAGATTTAATACGTACGTGTACACATAAAATTGTTTAAGGATTTTGAGAGATTTGAAATATTGTCTGCAATCCTGCCTGTAGTTTAGGTTAGGGCTGAGTGCCCCCAGAGAATGATGCCGTATGTTAGGTGGCTATGGACAAAGGAAAAGTATGTTTTCACAAGTATCTCCTCCGGAACTGATCTAGCAATGTTTCTTAAGACGAATATATTTTTAGCCAATTTTGATAGGAGGTCTTTCCCATGGTATTCCCATGTAAGCTGCCGGTCTATATGTAGTCCGAGAAATGTCGCTGAACTTGTGCCCGTCCGAGGGATATGTTTTAATGTTAGAACCAGTTCTACTGTTTTGTTATCATTTAATTTTAATTTATTTGCATTCCGTGATAATGTTTATATCGGCGTCTTCGACTGTAAATAAGCTTCTCTAGCCATGTTTACATGTTCACGCATTATCTGTAGTCTGGGTGTGAACCATTTTATTGATGGAGACTCCAGATATTGATTTTAGAGACTTCTAAAATTTAACATAACGTATGTTAATTATGTGTCCAAGATAATTCCTTCCTTCAAATCATTGGTTTAGTGTTAATAGCTGACAGCTGACACAAAACATATTGTCTCTTATTATGTATACCTAATTATAGATACCTTTCATATGTAATTTCAAGAATTAACCAATTTAAAATTTTGGGCATATGTTAGTAGGCGGAGATAGATACCACGCCTACTGTCATATCGAGGGCAGCGATAGTTCGGTAAAAGGAGCCAATTATGTCGGCAATGGGAAGAAGAGTAATTTTTCAGTTAAACGTGGATTTATGTCTAGTTAATGACTATATTTAAGTAGACGCGGAGGAGATACCAGATAAAGAAGAAATCTCACGCGACACGCAGGCGGGTTGCGTCACGGGCCAATTTTGAAATTTCCTAGATTGGCAGCTGCGTGCAATATTCGCCGTCGAACCTATTATTATCTTTCTGGAGCGCATACCATGTAATTACGTGAACTTTCCACGATTGGGCCACGTTTGCGGATGCAGCGCGATGGGGGTGGCATTCCGGGGGAGCCCTCCGGTGGCCCCGAGTATCTTGATTACGCCGGTGTCATGGCGGACGGATGTTTTTATAATCGCTAATACAAGCCCGAACAAATTGATTGTGAATGTCCTCGCCGAATTAATACATACAAATGGGGACGGCCGGGAGCGGATCGATCGCCGCCGCGAAATTTACAACAAGACCGAACAGTCGGGCCTATGAGGAATTATTTCGGGCCGCCTTTTGTTTATTTCGAAACTCTCAGAAATTTACACACAATCATGATTTATTGTTTATTTACCGGCGAACAATAACACCCGCCCGCAAGTTCAAGTGCCTCGGTTTCCCAATCAGCGCCGGCATTAATTCCCGGAGCGCCGGCCTCCCAGCTAGATTCGACAAAAGAAATTGTTTATCAATCGGAATGCCATTTCGAAATTCCTGCCAGCGCCGCCCGTCCGAATTAGCTCATTAATTAAATATCCGGTCCGAAGGACCATTGGGCCGACGCGCCGCTCCCCGGCGATCAGGAAACGCACTCGACCGATTCACGCTGCCAATTTTCATCAACTCGATCTAGCAACAAGAGAATTGTACAGATGAAAATATTTCTTTAATAAAAGCTTGTATACAAAATATCTCTAGAAGAATTATATCATCCAAGCATCATCTGAAAAGACCAATAAGATTATTGTCTAAAGCGTTGCACAATATTTCCTTTATGAAATCAAAATTTAGAGTCAATAGATACTTTCCATAGTTTGTAACCCAGACTAGACTCATAATATTCAAAATAGATCTAAACCAGTTTATGGCTAATATTGAAAGGTAACACTAATGTTTTCAGAAAAAAGATTTAATTTTGACTTATTTTTTGGCCTTGGAAGCAAGTCCATATGGCCAGCTTAGGGTTGACTTCTGTTTTGGTACAAACACTAATGTTTTCAAAAAAATATATTTGATTTTGACTTCAGACGAACAATATCATCTCAAAATCAAAAATCTTTGGAAACTTCAAGGTTACTGTACTTTCATCTGCAAGTAATTGTAGGAAATTAGGTTGTATGAGTTATATACTTTGTACACACAATATCTCATACCCATCGCAACAATACATAAATCTCTCGCAACATTATCGACTATACTTCTACTACTAAATCAACATTTGTCTTTTATTAATTACCAGTGCGAATATTAAAAGAACCTCCGTATATTCAATTTGAATGATAATGATTTTAATTTGAATACCGAGAGAGCGCAGGAATAAATCAGCCGGCAATTAGAGAGATCAGAGCCGAGACCCCTCTCTTCTCCTTATGTACCCATCAGCGTTTGCATATATACGTATATATATATACACATAATCTCCCCCTTGCACTTGATATCTCCTATACATATGCATGTCTCATTATACTAGAGTTCGTTACGTCTAATCAGCCCCCCAATTCCCCGCACGGCCATAAATCATCCCGCGTTAACGGGGATTCGAATACTTGTTGGATCTTCACCGATCTCGAAATTCTAATCTCTGACAGATTCACGATATAAAATCCGCATCTGTTACTGTGTTGGCGACCAATTTATGGGTGTCCAACTAATAATTAATTCTTATCCTAATATGAAAGCTAAACGAAGGTAAATTTTTCGATTTCAATGAAGTATTGAGATGACCTTGACGATGAGGTACTAAGATGAACTTGATGGCATATCAAAGAATTTTCCCAATTACATTTCTTTTGCAGAAATAAGTTTAATGGAATATGATTATAGGGATTAAAAAGGGAAGATTTTCCAACTCTAAAATAATATTTAATGTTGAATCTCACCATATATTTTCCTTGTAAGCATAAATCGATAAAGCGAGAAAGTAAACAATAGAACGTCGATTTTATTTCTGTTTGTAGCGTTATAAACAAGTGAGCGCGGAATCACACACCCCATAAATCAGGCGGCTCGAATTTAAAACACTCCGCGCCGGGGCGCGCTTTCCGCTCACGGCCAGCGCCTCACCATCCACCCCCTCACACCGTGGGTACATTTCGTACATTTTTTTTTTGCTGCATATCTCGATCCGGAGAGAACACGTTATATTTTCCCGTGGAATTTCCAGTGGGGGTGCTGAGGGAAATCACGTGTGTGTCGAATTTATTTTCGGCGCTGCATTACAAGATCCTCGCCCTTCTCGCCAACCCTTCCAGAGAGCCGCCCTTCCCCCCGAGAGAGCTGTGCCGTGCAAAGCCCAGGACCGACCCCACCTGATCCCGCTAAGTGCGGCTTAACATGCGAACCACGTCATCGTCAGAACGTAGACACATGCCGTAATCTTATTATCTTAATTTTAACATGTAATTATAATTGTAATCATTTGTTTCTCCCCCCCCCCCCTAGTGCGGCTTCGATTTTTCAAAGCGGCCGCACGGAAATGCTAATGTGACTTAATGCCCATTATTAGCCCCACCAATTCTCCAATTACATGCAAATCAAGAGGGCCAGATTTCGACGAATCTAATTAGTTTAGAGGAACATAATGGTTGGTCGAAGCTACGATGGCCAAAAAGTTAATTTATGATTATAAAAATGAAAATAAACAATAATTTGATCCGTTCAATTGTCCAAAATAGTATAGAATACTACTTCGAAGAATCTAGTTGGTCCAAAAACGATCAAAATTTATAGATGCTTGTCCTATGCCACTGCGAGGGTCTAGCAAGGATTAGATATCAAAAGCTAGGCACTACAAACCCAAGCGCGGAAGCTTATACCCAAGCCCCTCTGGCAGGGCTAATAGGACTAATCAAAGAGGCAAAGCTAGAGCTGGTCATCTGAGATAAACAGGGATCCACAATAGACCTGGAAAGGTGGAATAGGCGCTGGTGCCACCCATACAACATCTAATCTAATCTAATCTATCCAGTTGATGCATGTGAAAATTGTAACAGCTTGAGGTAGTTCTATTTCTAATTTTCATATAAGACTTTTTAGATTGTAAGAGTACGTGAAAATATTTATAAATAAATAAACCAAGTGAAATAAGTGCCAAACTAGCCAAACGTCTAGAGCTTGAGTTTCTATAATGCTTAATGATCTAATATTGACAATTTTTTAAATATTTAATTCCCATTATGAATAATAATGATGGCACATTTATGGTAATATCTGTTTGATGCTTTACTCCAAAGTAAAACTAAGTTACTCTGATGAGATCCAAAATAGTTCCAAACCAATCCGTAGCTGTTGTTGACAAGGAGGAATAATTAAATAAATAACAATTGGTAAATAATCTTCAAACGAAAACTTATAATAATATCTTTTTTCTAAAATTATTAAAATTTTCACGAGCGTAGCAAATTTTCGAAAGCGCACATTTCCCAAACAATCAATCAGAGCTGGCGACCGCCTGAATGGACCACTATATCTAATCGCACGGCCGCCTTTGTCATTCAAAACCATCCTGTCCAGGCATAAATTTGCTCTAATCTAAACGCCACAAGCGAAAAAAATAATAATAATAAAACAGTCATGGCTCGCCGAACGCGATAATAAACAAACAATCGCGAATATTCGCCAATTAACCTCCGACGCTGATAACACGCCCGAGCAAGCTGGCGTTTGTTATTAATTATTATCAGTGTCGGGGTACCGATAAATTGGTGCATAAATATACAAATAAGTGCATAAATAAGCGCGATAAATCACGCAATTACCAACTGATTAAGCGCCAGGAGATTAATCAAAGGAGGCCATTGTTGGAACAAGAGTAGACTTAATTATACACTGCGCCTTATCATTACGGGGAAAAGATTGTTTAGTAAATTAAATAATATATATATAATTTTAAACAAACAAATGAAACTAAAGAGATGTTGCGTTTTATATTTGAAAATATGTTTTTTTTTCTAAACTTTACTAATCGCAAATCCAAAATTTTTACATGTATTTCACCTAAAGCTAATTCGGCCATTTTATATGTGATTATGTGTGTTTGACTGTGTGTTGATAGTACTCTAATCACCACCGAAGCTTTTAAGCTCTTTATCAAAAGAGTTGAACAGCTTTTATTAAAAGTGCATGCTCTAGAAGTGCTGTTAACTTGAGCTTTTATTTTTTTATGTGTATTTGTGTGTGTGTGTGTGTGTGTGTGTGTGTGTGTGTGTGTGTGTGCTCTAACCACCTCTGAAGCTTTTAAGCTCTTTATCGAAAGAGTTGAACAGCTTTTATTAAAAGTTCATGCCCAAAAATGCCTGTTAACTCGAGCTTTAAATGTTTTTATGTGTATTTGTGTGTGTGTGTGCTCTAACCACCTCTGAAGCTTTTAAGCTCTTTATCGAAAGAGTTGAAGAGCTTTTATCAAAAGTTCGTGCTCTAGAAGTGACTGTTAACTCGAACTTTTAATTTTTTATGTGTATTTGAGTGTGTTTGTGTGCTCTAACCACCTCTGAAGCTTTTAAGCTCTTTATCGAAAGAGTTGAAGAGCCTTTATTAAAAATTCGTGCTCTAGAAGTGCCTGTTAATTCGAGCTTATTTTTTTTATGTGTATTTATGTGTATGTGTGTGCCCTAACCACCTCTGAAGCTTTTAAGCTCTTTATCGAAAGAGTTGAAGAGCCTTTATTAAAAGTTCGTGCTCTAGAAGTGCCTGTTAACTCGAGCTTAATTTGTTTATGTTTATTTATGTGTGTGTGTGCTCTAACCACCTCTGAAGCTTTTAAGCTCTTTATCGAAAGAGTTGAAGAGTCTTTATTAAAAGTTTGTGCTCTAGAAGTACGTGTTAACTCGAGCTTTAAATTTTTTTATGTGTATTTGTGTGCGTGTGTGTACTCTAACCACCTCTAAAGCTTTTAAGCTCTTTATCGAAAGAGTTGAACAGCTTTTATTAAAAGTTCATTCTCTAGAAGTCCCTGTTAACTCGAGCTTAATTTTTTTATGTGTATTTGTGCGTGTGTGTGTGTGCTCTAACCACCTCTGAAGTTTTTAAGCTCTGTATCGAAAGAGTTGAAGAGCTTTTATTAAAAGTTTGTGCTCTAGAAATACGTGTTAACTCGAGCTAATTCGGCCATTATAAAAAAATGTTTATGTGTATTTGAGTGTGTTTGTGTGCTCTAACCTCCTCTGAAGCTTTTAAGCTCTTTATTTTTAAAAGTTCGTGAGGTTTTTCTTTCCGAATTCTCCTTTTAAAAATCAAACATTTTTCAAAACTCTTTAATTAGAATTTACAGATAATTAAGAAGTGAATTAAAATTTTTTAATTTTAAAGTTGTTTGGAATACAAACATTAATCATACTCTTGAAATAGAATAAAAAAACTGGTTCTATACTCTATATTCTTGATCTATAGATCAAAAAAGTATTGACTAATATACTTTTGACACTGTACATAATATATCAAAAAAAGTATTGACTAATATACTTTTGACACTGTGCGTGTCGAAGTCTTGACCTACCACAATAAACTATACATTAGCAAGAGCAGAAGTACACAAGACCGATAAATATTTATATTCGTAGGTCAGAAGTACGCTAGGTTGATGTGAGCTTATTGGTGTATGTCAGGAGTGCGCTCAATCAATAAAAAAAATATGGCGGTAGGTTAGAAATATGCTAGATCAAGCAATACGTACGTCAAGAGTATTCTGTAAATTTTTGATTTTTAAGAACAAAATAACAACGTTAGTTTATAAAATTGAAAACAATTGAAATATTCCAAAAGTAATTAACAATTCACAGTACCTAAGTACATTGGAATCGACACAATTAGAATAGAATCGAATAGAATTTTATTGTGCTACAAATTCTTGGTAAATATCACGATAAAATCAAAATAATTTAGATGATGAATTTAGATGTAGTTTGTAAACACTTATCAGTTTTCGACCAAAAAAAGTATATAAAAACAAATGTCACCAACTAAATTTGTACGTAATTGATTACAAAATTAAACTATCTATATATTCCAGTAACAAAATTTAACAATTTATTAGCAAATATCACGATATAATCGAAAGAATTAAACTTATTTAAAGTTTGGAAGTACTCATAGGTTTTCAACCCAAAAAGTAAATGAAAACAAATGCTATCAACTCAAGTTTTACGGAATTTATTACAAAATTAAACAGTCTATATACTTAAGTCACACAATTGAATAATTTATTAGTAAATATTACCATGAAATCAAAAGAATTGAGATTGATTGACAGTTTGTAAGCACTCATCAATTACGACCAAAAAAGTATGTGAAAACAAATGCCACAAACTCAAATTTTACAAAATTCATTACACAATTAAACAGACTATATACTTCAATAAAAAGAAATAACAATTTATTAATAAATATCACGATAAAATCAAAGAAATTAAGATTATTGAAAGTTTGTACTTTTCAACCCAATTATATTCATTAAAACAAATTCTACCGACTCAATTTTTATAAAATTTATTACACAATTAAACGGGCTTTATACTGCAGTCATAAAATTTAACAATCTAATAGTAAATAATATCACGATATAATCAAAAGAGTTGAGTTGATTGAATTTTCGTAAACACTCATCGGTTTTTTTCAAAAAAAGTATATTGAAACAAATGCCACCAACTTAATTTTTACGAAATTTATTATAAAATTAAACAGACTATATATTTCAGTAATAAAATTTAACAATAAATATCATGAAGAAATCAAAACAATTGAAATAATTGAAAGTTTGTAAACACTCATCGGTTTTCGATCAAAAAAGTATATGAAAACAAATGCCACCAACTTAATTTTCATGAAATGTATTACAAAAATAAGCAAACTATAAATTCAGGTAAAAAAATAACAATCTATTAGTAAATATAACGATAAAATTGAAAAAATAGAAATCATTGAATGTTTGTAAACACTCATCGGTTTTCGACCAAAAAACGTATATGAAAACAAAACCAATTTTTACGAAATTTATTTCAAAATTAAACAGTCTATACACTCCAATCACAAAATTTAACATTTTATTAGTAAATATCACGATGAAATCAAAAGAATTGAGATAATTGAAAGTATGTAAACACTCATAAGTTTTTGACCAAAAAATTATATAAAAACAAATGCCACTAACTCAAGTTTTACGAAATTTCTTAGAAAATTAAACAGAATATATACTTCAGTAACAAAATTTAACAATTTATTGGTAAATATTTAATAAAAACAAAAGAATTGAGACGATTAAAAGTTTGTAAACACTCATCACTTTTCGACCCATCAATAGTTATTAAAATAATTGCCAACAACTCAATTTTTACAAAATGTATGACACAATTAAACGCGCTTTATACTACAGTAATAAAATTTATCAATTTATTAGTAAATATTAAAATAAAATTAAAATAATTGAGATGATTAATTGTTTGTAAGTATTCATGGGTTTTCAACTAAAAATGTATATAAAAACAAATGCCACTAACACAATCTTTACTAAATTTAATACACAATTAAACTGACTATATATCTCAGTCACAAAATTTAACAATTTGTTGGTAAATATCACGATAAAATAAAAAAAATGAGATGATTGAATGTCTGTAAACACTCATCAATTCTCGACCAATACAATATATAAAAACAAATGCCATCAACTCAATGTTTACGAAATTTATTACAAAATCAAACAGACTATATACTGCAGTAATAAAATTTAACAATTTATCAGTAAAAATCACGATAAAATAAAATTATTGAGTTCTTAAAATAAAGTAATTATAGGTATAAAAATTATTTTGGAAGCTAATTTTTACAAAAAGCGAATTTACTATTTTTAAAAATCTTTAAACAGGAACGCAGTTATATTTGTTTTTTAAATTGTTGAAATTTAACAAATCTATAATAGGAAAATTTGTATAGAAGAAACAGTTTATTTTTTTATTAAGAGGCAGTTTCAACATTTCCAGAAAAAAAAACATTTCAAAATTTTCTTCATAAAAAAAAGTTGGATAGTTACATAGAATTGCAATTTTATTAAGAAAATATGTAAAATTTTGCTAAGGCCCAGTTCAACTGTTTTAAAAACAATAAAGTTAAAAACCAAAAATTAATTTAAAATCATTATAAAAAATAATAAAGTCAAAAAAAAATAAAAAAATTGTTTATGAAAGAAACAGAAAAAGTTATGTAAAAGTAGTATAATCAAAATAGCAATTTTTCATAGAAGAAAAAGTAAATTGTATGCCTTTTTTATTATTTCTATATAAAACTGAATATTTAATTTAAAAAAAAAAATACGCAAAACAGTTCTAAAAATACAGTCGAAAACTAAAAATCAGCAGTTTGTTGTTTTGTTTAAAGCCCGTGCTAATGTTTATGTTTATTTATTCTTTCTTTTTTCTTAAAAACAAATAAATTACTAAAAATGGTGATGTGGCCATCATAATACTTTCTGTATTATTTTTGATGATGTTTTACTGGTTGTAGGGTGGGATAGAGGCCACCCACCCACCCTACATATTCATATAAACTTTAATTCCTTATCGACTCGCGGTTTCCAATAAAATTAATTATAAAACTTTTTGAATGAAAATTTTTGAGTAAGTAAATTAGTAAAAATTTGATGCATGATGGGTGAGTCAACTTTAAACTTCTCTATCCCACCCTCTAATCAGTAAAACATAATAATTTAGTTAGAAATGGAATTTTTTTTGAAAATTTCTAAATATCTTAAAGGAAATTCTAATAATTTGAAATAGAACACAAAAAATTACTGAATCATTTTAGGAACCTAGAAGGAACATTGGCACAGTAATTGTAAAAAAAAACCTAATAAATTAAAGAGGAATTTTTGCAAAATAAAATAAGCAAACTGCTAAAAACATTTTGCAATTTATAAGAGAACTTGCTAGGAATTTATGAATCAAAATATTGCTGGAAACTTTAAACATTTCAGAGAAAATTCTCTTAACTTAAAAGTGAACACAAAAATATTGCTGGACCTAAAAAAAATTGGAAAAGAAGTGGCAAAAAAATTCTTAGTAAATTGAAGAGAAATTGATTGAAATTTTTAAAAGGAAATTTTACTGAGAAAGTCAAATTATTCAAAAGGGAACAGAAATCTGAAAAAAATTGCTGAAGAATAAAAAAAATATAATGATTTGAAATAGAACAGAAATTCAGTACTAAAATTGCTTAAATAAGGTTTTAAAAATCTTGGATGCAATTGCCTTGCAATTTGGATAAGAAACTGCTGAAAAATTCTGAAAAGTCTGGAAAAAATTGTTCAAAAAATTTATAACCTTAAAGAAAAAGACGGTGAAAATTTGTAGAAATATTAAGCAAATGTACTAACAATTTGGAAGAGAAGAGATATCCGAAAATTCACTAGAAATCTAAATGAAAATTTGAAATGAAATGGTTTAAAAAATCGCAACAAATTTAAACAGAATTTTTGGAAAAATCAAGAAATCTCAAGAAAGTTTTTGCAATTTGCAAAAATAATGAAAAAAAATGCAGAAAAATTCTTAAAACTAATTAGGAAGAGATTTAGCAATTGGTGCAGACAAAATAAATTAATAATAAACTCAAGTAAAACTGTTATAATGCAAATGTCTAATATTTATAGAAAAAATATGCAATTAACATTTAACTTTAATAACGATACAATAAATACAGTCGATTCCACAAAGTATTTGGGTGTAGTTTTAGATCAACATCTCCAATGGAATAGTCATATTGAATTTGTTTGCTCTAAATTAAATAAATCATATTACTTAATCTCAAGAATTAAGAATCAATTTCATAAAGAGTCTATTATCAATATATATTATGCAATAGTTTATTCCCACTTATCTTATAATGTGTCTTTATGGGGCCGATCCAGAGATGCCGATAGATTATTTGTATTACAAAAACGTATTATTAGACTGATGTTCAACTTACATTTTACAGAAACCTGCAAGCTTCAGCTTTTCAAAAACATCATGATATTCATAAGTACCCGACCCGAAACAAAGCAAAAATTGTGACAATTAAACATACTCACACATTCTTTGAAAATTCTCCACATCAATCGGGAATCGATCTTTATAATAGACTTCCACAACATTGGTCATCATTAAACAATAATAAATTTAAGTTACAACTAAAGTCGTTGCTTCTGCAGCAGGCTTTTTATAGCCTAACTGAGTTTAAAAACTACATAATCACGTAGCACTAAGAATAAGAGCCATCTTCTAACCTTTTTACGTTGAAATTTGTTCTGCAATTATTATATTGTGTTATGTAGTATGTTATGATTTTAGCATTTTATCGCTTTTTTACCATTTTAACTATTTTGTGTACCTGACGTGTCTAATATTGTTAAGTAACTATGTAATGGATAAAAATAAATTCTATTCTATTCTATTCTAAGAGAAATTTCTGGAGAATCAAAAATTGAAAATTTCTGTTTGAAGAAACTTCTAGGAGATAGGGCTTAAATTTGCGAGAAATATTGAAAAGGAGATAAAACATGGCTTTAAAATAATGCTAAATAAATTCTTAGAGACAGTTTTCGAAATTTGGAAGAGAAATTCTAAAAATCGAGAATAAACATTGTTAGAAAAAAAATTAAAGATTCTTTTCTAAAAAATTCTATGAATCAAGTAATAATTGTGGAAGAATTCTAGAAACCCAAAAGGAAACTTGTAAGAGAAGTTGGTAGAAAATTCTTGCCAAAAAAGAAATTCTAGGAATTTGTAGAAATATTGAAAATAATTGCTGAAAAATTCTAGATATCTTGGGGAAAATTCTAACAATGTGGAAGAGGACAGAAATGTAAAGAAAATTTTTGATAAATTCAAATAATCTAAAAGATTATTCCTAACAATTTCATTTTAAGAAAAATCAAGAAAATTTTATAAATTTTTAATGCTAGTAATTTCTAGAAATCTTACCAAAAATTAATAAAAATGCTAAATAAAATTAGAGACAAAAAATGCTACAAACCCAGAAAAAAAAAATAGCGTCCTTAAAATAATAATCTTGCAATTTTTAGTTTTTAATTCTGAAGATTTCTATAAGTACGAAAGAAAATTTAATAAAAATTCTAAAAATCTACAAAAAAAAAATGCTGAGAAATTCTTAACCAAACAAAGAGAAATTTCTGGGAATGTCTTCGCAATTTGCTTAAAATTTGTAGAAATTTTGAAACAAATTGCTGAAAAATATTTAAAATCTAGAAGAATTGTTGATAGAAAGCAGAAATTCGGAAGAAAGATTGCTACAAATTATTAAAAGAAATTTTAGCAATTCGGTAGAGAAAGAGCTGAAAAAATTGTCAAAAGCACAAAAGAAATTGTTGAAAAATTTAGAACCAGCGATATAAATCTTTAAAACTTGTTAGATTATTTTTTTTTAATTTTAGAAACCTTTAAAAAAATACTTCTAAAAAACAAATAACAAATTTAAAAAAAAATGCTTGAAATATGGAAGAAAGTTCTTGGAAATATATTTGTTTGATTTGATTGTTTTATATGCAGCAAAATAGAGTTATCATGTATTTGTAGGGCGGGTGGGTGCCCTCTATCCCACCCTCCAATCAGTAAATCATAAGCGAGGGTTTTAATTAAAAGTTGTAAAATGTAAAAATACATAAAAAAAATGGTGATGTGGCCATCATAGTGCTTTCCTTACATTTTTCTCGAAAACTATGAGATTTATATTTTTTGCAAGTTAATAACATGAAAAACATGTGTTAATTAATAAAACTTGTTCAGATTTTCATTCCCTTTAAATTTTATTTGAAAAGTTATGTAATATTTTTCAAATTTAAAAATATCGAGAAAAACAAGTAAACACTTCGAGTAATCATCAACTTTCGATTAATGAATGTTCATCAAAATCTTTTCAGTACCAGGTTTTAACGAAAAAACCTTATGTTTAAAGTTTCACCTCAAAAGGATCATTCGTTTTTGAGATACAGCACCTACAGACATTCTCATTCATGAAAACAATACTTCCCCTATATATACTATATAGGGAAAGTAAAAACATACATAAAATTTTGGACGAAAGAAGCACTGGCGAAGTTCATATATTATGTTTTCTATTTTATTTGTTTGTATATGTATTAATCAAGAAAGGAGACCAAAATTAAATATATAAATAAAATAACTCCATTTAAATTCATTTTGTTAATTTTTTTGGAAGCTAATTACTTTTTCAGATAATTATTTTAGTGAAATAATAGGAATTTCTGCTGTTAATATAATATTCTCTCGGATTTTTTCGAAATTTCTATAATTTTATTTGATTTCAACTCTTTCAAGTCATTATCAAGTTGACTTGAAAAAGTTGAAACTATAGTCGAACATAATTTATTAATGTTGTAAAATCATTCATATTCAGTGACAAAAACATAGAAAATCGTGTTTTATTTCATCCTACATTTGAAAATGAAATACCACATAGTAACAGTCACCACCATCTAATGTATTCATAATGTATTTTGATTTTTGTTAGTTACGTGCAGATACACTTGATTAATTAATAAAGCACTAAAAACCTTCACACTTTTATTTAATTTACAGATATAATATATATATATATATATTTCGGACACAACGTGATTATTATCAATATTTTAATACTAGAATTTTAGTTTTAGTGCTTTATAATGTACGTTTTATTAGTCTATTTTATTTCAACATAATTAATTTTCAAAATAGATAGTGATACCAACAAAGTTAATTGTTTATTTATTTTGAATTGTCAAAATGTATCACGAAGTGAAAGCCTCCACAATTACTTACATAATTAATTTTTTCAAAAAATAAAAATAATCACGGTTGAGGAAATCACTTCATTGTACATTTGGAATATTTAAATAAAATACTTTCTTTCCTTCACTTTATATATTGGGTTTTATTAAAAAAAATATGTCAAAACAAAAATATTTTCCATTAAAAACCGATTCCGCCGTAACGTAAAGCTATTACTTCATCCCCTACTGACAATCAATAAAATATAAACTGGTCATCCAATAATTTCTGTTTGTATATTGCTTGGCCAGATTTATGTTTTCGAATTTTTGTGTTTATTCTGCAACGAAATATTTATACACATATATTTATTATATTGTGCGCGCGGAATTTATTTGTTGTTTTTCGGTACGTATTCAGGGTGGGTTATAAATTGTTTGATTAAAGTAGTGAGAACGTTTCAATTTAGATAGAGCCGCAGCGGCAACCCTTTTCATCTCGGCGTCGGGTCGACCCCCGGGGCATATTTATAGTTTCCCGTGCACGTGAAAAACCCGTCGCGCGCTCCGCGAAAAATTAAATAAATAACGCCGGGGGCGAGTTTCCACACAGTTTTACACAATACGTATGTATATATTAAATCAACGGGTCGTTCACAACATAATTAAATGCAGCCCCGCATGTTCAATGATTTTTTCAGCGCACACATTTCAACTGCGCACTGGCGAATAAAAAAAAATAATACACACACACATAACACGGCCCGCAATAAATCCTCCGCAATATAGTGTCATATAAGCCAGGCCATAAATGCATATATGTATAATAAAATTAAATGAATAACAAAAACGACGGGCGCTCTTTGTTGGATGAATTATGGACCGATTTCGAAAAAGCGGGAAACGCAGATGTCCGAACAACAATGCCATTTCCAGGACAATTGCGAAGAAGCTCGCCCGGTAGATAATGCGTGTTGAAAAAAAAAGAGAAAGTTTTTCTAGGTAGCCGGACCACCCCCGCTAGTTTTTGCGTAATTTCAAAAATGGACTAATTTATTCCAGCCCGGAATTTGTCGCCGCTAAGCCCCGAGGCTCTGGAATGTAGCTTAAGGGACAAATAGACACATTATATATATATATTTATATAAAACGGGGGATGAATTATTCAGGAGGAGCGGCCGAAAACCGTTTTATTATAAATTGATTAGGCTGCACACACGCTCACTTATCGCGGTTTGTCCGTGTGGTCCTCTGATCCGAACACATGTTGCGCGCAATCGAAAACTATTACCGCCGCCTCTCTTATCGCCACCTTAATGTTTCATTTATGTAAATTAATCGTGCGTAAGCTACTAACATAAAAATAAATACCAATCGTAAAAACAATCTTATAAATCTCAATAAAACAGGTTGTAAAAAAATTTGAATAAAAATAGTAGTAGTGACCACGTGGTCCTTTTGCTAAATTATTTATGTATTTACATCTGCAAAAAATACCTTGTAATATTTTAAAACTTTTAACAAGCCTGTAACATGTCTGTATACATTAAAAATAAAACAAAAAATAAACTTGTTACTTTAAAGGATTTACCCATCACTCTACAGCGCCATTAAATTAGACCCCAATATGAAAGAATACTCGTCGCTCATCCGAATATAAACCCCAGGACGAATGCTTTACTTTTGCTAATGTGAAAATAAAATAGCTGCAATTGAACGATTAAAATGTAATATCAATTTTGAGAAAAAACAGATGAGAATTTCATTGGAAATTACTGTAGATAAATATCTGAATCTATTTTTTTTACAATAGTTTGTCTTTCGTAAATTCAATATTACATTAATATAGAAATTGTTAGATGCCTAATGAAAATAGTGGCTTTAAGAAATTTTCGTAAAACAATGTTAAATTAATAATTAATTATAAACTGAATTTTATATACATTCTGTATAACCCTGCAAACATTTGTTAAGTAAGTAATAAATTATTACATTGTTAAATTGAATAATAATTAAATCATTATGTATTGTCCCATTAGTTACTTTACTCTAAAACTAATCCGTTGCTGTGCTTACTGTTTTAAGTGAATTTAAAAACGCTTATTTAAAAAAGGGCTACAAATTGCTTTGGTAATTTCATTTTTGTTTAAATATTTTAAGCAATAATATGTAACGTATTTGTTTTAGCAAATATTGATTGTTTTTATTAAATTACTATTTGAAATCAAATTTTATCTTGTGTTCAACGTGTCAATTACCTTGTTATAACAAATCTCCAGTGTTTTTTTTGTAAACTATGATTTTTCAGAACGAATTTAAGAACTTTTTTGACATATATAATAATAAAATAACTCCAAGTAAATAAAAATAAAAATAGCCACTAGCAATTTGCCTCAATGGTAATAATCACCTCCTGGTCATCATCGTCTACAGGAAAAAAAGTGATTTGAGTGGAAACACTGCCATGTATGTATGTACAAAAAAATATTTGTGGGACTTGAAAAGTCAATAAACTTAACTAAACTATTCAGAAGAAACATCTTTTTTCAGTAAAATTTTACACATTTTTGAGTAAACTTATTTTTTGTAGGTTTTTAAACTGTTTTTAGTATAGTATAATTCGAACTAACAGGTTAGAGTGGAAGAACATTTTTCAATAGCGAACTCCGCCTTTCAGCTTGCTTACGAAATTATTTGTATGGTTTTGTTTACTGTTTTATGAATTTTGAATTATATATTATATTTATAAAGCAAGTCTGATAAAGTACCAATAAATAAATATTTATAGAGAAAATATTTATTGTCTGCTTTGAAAATCAAGTTTATTAAAATTCAGCTTTTTTAATTGATTTTTCGTGTTCGAAATATTACTTGTTTATTCATTGCAAATCCCAAAACTTCAATGTTTATAGCGAATTTAAGAACTGTCTTCTTTCAAATTCAGAAATTATTATTTTAAATTGTTTTAAACGATTATTTTAAACAAATGTTTTTATGTTAAATTATTACTCCAAAGCATATTTTATTTTGTAGTAAATTTCTTATCTTTTCCTAGGAAATCTTAACTCTTTTTTTGTAGGCTACAGAACTTTAACGCGAATTTAAGAATTCCTTTTTTAAAGTCATTTGTTTTCAGTAAAATTTTACATATGTTTAAATTTACATTTTCAAAGTTTTTAAACTGTATTTTTTTGGTACGGTATAATTTCTAAGTGTTTATTTTAAGTAAATTTGAAACTGTTTTTGTCTGCTTTACAATATTTTTAATGGAAATTTCAACTGTTTTTTTCAATTTTTAGAACGAGTTAAAGAACTGTTTTCTAAATCAAAAGTTAATTATTTTAAGAATAAAAAAAACCCTTTTACTTTTTTATACCACTTTAAATTTTATTTTCAGTGACTAGTTTCGACTACACGGTAATCATTATCAAACTAACTTTGAACATGATTACCGTGTAGTCGAAACTAGAGTCTGAAAATAAAATTTAAAGTGGTATAAAAAGTAAATGTGTTTTCTTTATTCTTAATATTGAAATGTACCACCAAGTGAACGCCGTTAAGATCCAAGAATTAATTATTTTAAAAGTAAAATTTCGCCTATTTAATAATATTTTCGTTGAAAAATGCTTTAGAAACTTAAATTATTTTCTTACGAATTTTTTGATAATTTTATAGATTTTTTACAAACAAATGTTTTTTAAATTGCAAAATTAAAGCAGATTTTATTTTGTGTTTAACGATGCAATTGTTTTTTTTCCTAGTAAATCTCTCGTTTTGTTTGATTTACAAACTTCAACAGATTTTTGTTTTAATTTAACAGTTTTTTAGAATTTTTCAAATTTAACAATTGGTTTTCAACTGAATTTTCTTTTTCCTTCTTTTCGAGAAATTTAAACTGTGTTTTCTTATCAAATCTCAATTATTTTATTATTGTAAAATTTTCACTTATGAACGCAAAAGTAAGAATATTTTATTTTTTACAAAATGTTCCATTGTTTTTTATCACTTTTCAATTTTATGAGCAAATTTTTATATTTTTATATGCATATGAAAGAATCTTTTTAAAAATATTTTCTTAGCATACTTTTTTTGTAATGTTACCAATACTCTTTTATTACAATTGTATTGCTCTTCTTTGAGAAGAAACTGTTTTCAAATTCTTCAGATGTTTTTGCAGATTTACAACTGTTTTTAATTTTTCAAAATTGTTTTATTTTATATATATATATATATTTATAAAATAACCAATTGAAAGTTATGATAAATTTCGATGAGTATTTTTTATTCTACATGTTTACATAATTAGTATTAGTACTGTATTATTACTCATTCGATCTTTTCAAAAAAATTAAGCAAATTTTACTTTAATACATTTTATTATTAAAATATTAATATTAAGTGTTTATTTTTATTCTAAAATAACTTTTTTACACATTAAAAATTAAATTGTTCTTTCAATATTTCAACTATATATTTTTTTAAACTAATATTCAATTATGTTTTCACGTCCAAATTTTAACAATTAAATCTTCCTGTTTTTCTCAATTTTCAATTGTTATTTTTAGAAATTTGAGAACTAAATTGTCTTTTCTTTGTAAAGTTTAAACTGGCTTAACCAATTTTAGCAATTGCATCTTTAACCGTTAATAATGCGAATATTTTTGTTTTTCCTTTAGGAGTTTTTTATAATTTCAATTGAATCTGCATTTCAAGTTTTTAATTGTTCCTTTGCGAACTAATTTAAATTATATTATTTCATACAGTTTAAAAATAAATAGAATTATATTTTATTAGCAAACCTCAATTGCTTTTTTCAAAAAGTGTTTTTTCTTAAAATCTTGAATGCTTTTCATTTTTGAAACTCATGGGGTTTTTAAAGCTTTCTGTAGTCGTTAATTTCCAAAACTTTCTACAATTTTTAACAACATTTCAAACATTTTTTTAGGTAAAATTTTAACTAAACTTAAAGTTTTTTCTTGCTTTTCTTATCACCTGTTTTCTCTTGGCTGATTTTCAACAATTTGTTAATCATTCTATTCTTTTTTAAGAATTTATTCAGTACTTTTAAACTATTTCTTAAATGTTTGCTTTTGTAAAATTATAGCTCAGTTTTAGTTTTTAATTAATTATTCATCTGTTAAACAAGTTATTTTTAAATTATTTTGGAAAAAAAAATTCTGCAATATCTAACAAAGTAAATTCAATGTTTTAAGTTTTCAACTGTTTTTTTTTCTGTTTCCATTCGACAGATTTTCAGTTGTTGAATATCCACTGTTTCATTTTCATTTTAAAGTATAGATTTTATTTTTTTAATTTTAAACTTAATAATTTTAAGCAACTTTTAAGCTGTTTTTCTTATTGTTTATTTATTATTATTATTCTTTTAAAAAAAATGGTGAAACTAATACTGTTTTTTCTATTAACTCTTCTACCGTTTTTAACAAATATTTACATATTTTGTTATACATTTTAAGTAAATTTATTGTTTTATGTTTGCAATTGCTTTTCTTATAGAAATTTACTTCATACTGTTTTTTTTATATTCTTATTGTAGATTTTATTAAATTGTTAATTATCTACTATTCTCTTTAAAATTATTTCTTTTATTTTCAACAAATTTTAGCAAGCTGAAGCAAATATATTTAAAATCATTTTTATACTGAAATTCTTAAGCATTTTTATTCTAAATTTTAAATTGATCTTTATCAACCTTTTAAGTATATGTTAAGATGTTTTCAAGGTTATAGTAGTACCTTTAATTGTTTTTGATAAAATTTCAAATATTTGGAAGAAAAAAGTTTGCCCTTTTCAATTTGTAATTGGCGTTTTAAGAAAATTTTAGTAGCTTTAGCTTTAGTTTCTTAGTTTTTTATCAACTTGTTTAAAAAGTTTTTAACCTTTTTTTTTAAAGATGATGAAATTTTTTTTAGAAAGTGTTTGCTCTCAACAAATTTAAAGTTTTGAATTGGCGTCTTCAACCTTTTTCTTAAATTGATTATAACACTTTACAAACCAGTACAAAAGAATATATCATTTATTTCATAGTTGCAACTTGAATAATTCTAAAAACAAAAATCAAAAAAGTAAAAATCTTCAAATTACAATAAACTAAAAATATCGTTAGAAAATTATATATTAAAAATAGAAAAAATATTCACATTCTAATAAAGTATTTAAGTAAAACTGCGAATTTTAGCGATTCAAGCTATGCTAGCTTACCTACCCTTACATAACTGATTTTGCCCAGAAACTGCTGATGTGTAGTAAAACAAGAAATATACTATTATAGTATAAATCTTTATATAAATGTATAATGTGTTGTTTACCACAACTTCATCCTCTATTTAATATACTATAAACAAATGATTTGAGAAAAAAATTGACTAAAAATGAATACTAATAATAATAATTTTATTTGGTGACCTTAAAACGCAATTTACACAAGTTATAACAAAAACAGAGTGGACAACAAACAGATCTTTAAAGATTGAGTAAAAACTGAATCGTAGAAATAATAAATTTTTGGTTCGAATGCACACTATTTTGTTTGTAAGCTGAACTGCTGGAAATAAAGAAGGTTAATAACAATAATAATAATAATCATTTATTGGAAAATAGAGACTACAAAAATAATTTAAATTATCATATATCTAATCACTAATTCGAATTGCCAAATCAAAAGGTTGGGTGACATATGCACCTTTCGTTCAACCACTTCAGGTTCCAAGAAATAATAGTGTATTTTTTTTCTTTCTTGGAAATGGTAATATACTTTTTAGGTCACGATAAACGATTTCAACCTCTTTTAAATCAATCTGTGTGTATGATTGTTTCTACACCTGGGCGTTGTTTCTGCAAATTTTATATCTTATTTCTAAAACGAAGGGTTCAGTAGTCTTTGGTAAAATTACGTTTACTGAAAGTGCCTTTCTTAGAATTTTATCAATTCTTACTTAGTAAACTAAACAACTAACATATTCATCCAAAATTGATAGAAACTTCTAAAATAATAATCTTTCCGGATTAACTACATGGTTTTGACAGAAAAGATGCCCCAGCACTATTTCATTAGTAGACTTTTTAGCTGATCTAAAGTTAAAATTAGACCAATTGAATTAAAGGAATTAAATATTTCTATCTAAAATGTGTACATGCTAGGCTAGGGGGAAATGATGGATGAACTCGACCGCGATACTAATCAAACAATATTGTTCCTCTTTCATCACATCTCCGCCCACGCCGCCACTGCGCACCTGTCGAATCTGCGTTTTACTATGACAATTAAGTTGGCATCGCTGACATAAAATATATCGGGACTACAGCAGTCGGCAGCAGGCACGAGTGCCGTTGAATAAGTGGGATTCCACAACTAGATTTACGGAAAGGAAGGAAATAAATATAGAATGTACGTATTTTACCCTTTTATTTTTATTACGTAATCAACTAAGAAGGAAAAGAAAACATTTTTCGATCTCAACAGTACTATTTATTGTTTAATAATATACATAGAGTTTATAAACTATCACCGACAATATTTACATTACTATCGTTTTAACATTTTCTAATTATTTTAAAACTTGTAAAATAAATTATTTTCATTTAAAATTGTAGAAGAGCACAAATATTAGAAGATTTTAGAAGACTTTAGTATAAGCTTTTACCTGTAATTTGTTAAATTAGTATCATATGCATGATGAAGCCATTGTTGCAGTGTTCAAAAATAGATGTAAAACCCTCTCCACTGTACTGTTTTATTTCAATGTGTTATGGAGTTTCATCATGTATCCACCTCGTCAATTCAATATCTTTAGTAACCTTTCGGTTTTAGAAGATGTAGGTAGTAGTACTCCATCACAGTTTATGGCTTTGAGTAATCAACCTGAGAATTTCCAATGTTTTGCAAATGTATGAAAATATGTTGAGCAAATGTGAATATTTGCTGTCTAAACTACAACAATACTAAAATAAATAGTTGGTATTATCACTGTACCAGATAACGTCCATTTCACAAGTTACCTTGAATTTTTGAATTGCGTACTTCGTGTGTAGGTATTTGTTTTTAGCAGTAAAACGATATTTAATTGAAATAATAAGCAAGTATTTATCTTTACATATCTATGTTTTATGTAATTGAAGTATATATTTTTTTACATATTTTTAGAATGTAGTAAATATGTATTATCAATTTTATTATTTTTTAAAGCAATTTAATTTTATCAGATCGATCGGCACATCATATTTTTGAAACGTGTTCCCGAGCAATTCCCCATCCGCCTTCTTCCATCCACCCCACTGCTGAATTATATAGCAGTTATCTTTCATGTCCCACGCATTGAATTCCCGCGCTATTTTAAATATAGGATCTGCCGATACCATCGCGTTTTTTTATTCCGGCTTCTATTTTTTTCGTGCGTCGCCGCGGCCCTATTAACCTAATGGAAAATTCCAATTTTCCCGAATCACGCGACATTTCCGCACGCACGCTCTCCCCCAAACACATTCGACATGTGTACGAAAAAAACATAATCAGAATTTATTCGAATTGGAAATTCCGAATGGCATGCGATGATTTCCTACACGGTTCCTTGATAATATTTTAGTTTCCGCCGTAATCTAATTTAATAGATTTGTTTTCGAACATAAAAAAATAATGGATTAAAGTTAAAGAAAATGAAGGAACAAATATCAATTTTCTTTTTAGATTCTTTTCTCAACTCACCCTATTCAATGTCCTGTAATAATTAGTACTAACTCTTTGATGACAAGCTGAAGTCAAAACTAAAGTAAGAGGTTTCATTGAGGAAGTGATACTAAAAAAGTTATTTCTTTAATTTTGCCTCATTTTACATTCTCCTTTAAATCGGATATCCAGGTTTTAGATAGGTTAAAGAAATGGAACACCACAAGAGTCTTACTTCACCCAATTTGAAAATTTGGTTCCATTAAGAGAGTAGCAGAACAAGTATCGATTATAGATGGATGAGTTAGATTTTGAACAATTAAAGAATTAGAAGAAAGAAAGTGGTCCCCAAGATTCTCTAATTACCTAATAATTCTTGTAATAAAAATACGTTATAAATTGTCAGTTGGTGGTCCTCCAATATATTCAAATCTTCTTTAGAAGAGTTTTAATTTCCGATGTATCATCCGCATGGCGTCATCAATTACAAATATATTGTGTACACATGCGTGCGACGGTACGTGTGACCGAATTTGCATTTCCACGTTGTGAATGCGAATTTACTGCGAGCGTTTTCAATTTCCTGCACCGTGTACGACACGCGATTAAAAAAAAAAAAAGAAGGAAAATAATAAGCGAGCTGCCTACATTATGCACCGGGTACGGGATTAATTTATGTGCTTATCGTCCGGTCGTATATGTAATGGAGTATTAATGTCGGTAATGGGAGAGATAATTCCCGTTTACAATCAGTCTCATTCAGAATTAATTCGTAATATGATTGGAATGTTTTTCTTTCGAATTAATTAAATGGAATTGTGTCAGGCTAGTACTGTTGTTAGGTGGTGGGGACGTTGAGTTCTGGATCAATTTGTATTCCGGTTTATTTTTCTTCTTTTCTCGTCTGCGCTGGATTTATTCTACTTGGGCCTCGCTTCTTTCCCGTTGAAGTCGAGTAATTATGGTCGCTTCTAGATCACGTGTAGATTACCTTCAAATGAACATGCCCGTGTTGTCCTCACGCCTGTAATTCTTGATTACGTCACACTTACCTCTAAAAGATGCTTACAATGCTAACATTTTCCATTTTACAGGTTTCATATACGAAATATAGAAGTTTGTTTAAAACAATTTAGAAACTGTTTTTATGGTAAACCATGTATTTGAATGATAAAGATCATATTTTAGGCTTTAGTGCGAAAACTTAAAAGCATTACATTTTAGTTTAGAGATAACTTACGGACATGTTTTTTTCTTTAATGCAAACATCTGAAGACTATCCCAAGTTCTACAATATGGAATAAATTAACAATAAACAAATAAAATGACGAGCTATGAGTTTTCAAAAGTTTTACTTACAATCCTTACAAGGTCTAACAGGCTTTAGTAAAAATATTTTCTTTCAGTAGACTCTAACATAAAAATATCTTCTTCCATACATGCTATCCCATTGGAACATTGACCAAACCTTTCACCTTTGCCTAAAAAAGAAATTTCTAATTTCTGTTGCAAACGGATTGTACAGTTATTAGAGAGAACAGAGTTAACTGTGCTACAAATATTTTATACGTTTAGGAAGGAAAATTATTACCAGTTCAAGCAAGTATCAAAAGACCATAAATTAAATAAAACCATCCAGTTGAATTATGTTTCTGTTCAACATCCTCCAGCACACAAATATTGTGACAATTATAAAAGCCATGCAGTTTACTCAGAAATATTCTAATAAATTGCTAATACAATAAATTGTTGCAGACATTTCACACAACACTTATAGATTCCTAATAAAGAGCAAACCATTTTTTTGTTTATTATTGCCTAAATCTTTGAGGACTAGTCCAAAACCGTATTCAGAATTGATGTAAAATTATCGCTAACACATACAATGTTTGTCATCACAGTTCCCCTCCTTTCAAAACAGGGAAGAGTTATTTACCAGTGGTTCATTTTTTATTTATTTCATTTGTTTTGATAATAAGGTGATACAAGAAGAAACAGAAACAGAAATTAAATATTCCTGATGTGGAGGAGGACCCTTGCTGCCTTAACATCATGGTCATGGTTTGAGTGGAAGAACATATTTAATTGTGTACTCCGCCTTTGCTCCGGCTAGAATTTTATGTATAGCTTTTTTAATACTTTGGTTTAAAGTGTATTTTTTTTAAGAAAGAAGACCAAAAACAAATAAATAAATAAATAAAAGGAAATGAAATACATCATATACACTACTATAAGACGATCCTATCGACTAAACCACTTATTCAAGATTGCTGTTGTGATCAGAGCTTGTTGTTAAGGTTTTGAAGATCCGATCGTTATGCGACAACTCTGGATAAGTGGATTGCGGTAGCTTTTAAGTCTAAATCGTTTCTTTAAGTGCCACTAATTGAATATATACCCTACCAACAAGACAAAGCAACTGTCAGTAGCGACATCTAGAGTAATAATATTCAATTTAAAAAAAAATAGACACTCCTAATAATAAGTTAACAAATTAGTTGTTTATTGGTGCCTAATGTGCTTTTTTGTAAGAGGAGAGAAAATCCAAATAGATACCCTTATAGGATAATAAGATAGTGTACCGACTGAAACCACTCTTTAACAATCAGTTTTAGTACGAGTCTAAAAACATAGATCCTTTATAAAATCTTAAAGACTTAGGAATCTTGTTGTCACAGTGACATGGTTTCAAATGAAGCAACGCTACGGCAGCAGCGGTTAAATAATTTATTATATTTCTTTCTTATAATAGAGGAAATCGTGGATACTCTTATCGTAGAGTAGTGACGAACTCTTAACGACTGAAATCACTTCTCCCAGATCATTTTTTGACCAGCCTAGGATCATAGGTCATTTCAAATGAATTTTTTTTCAAGTTTTCGAGTATCCGGCTGTCCATGTGACGCTTTTCCCGAAACGAGCAGATTGTGGTGGCTTACGCTTAAGGACTTAAGTCCCAAGTGTTGTTTTAAATGCCACTAATTGAACAGATACTCCACCAACAAGTAATAGGAACTGCTAAAAGCATAATCTGGGTAATAAAATTCTGTTTACCCGTTTTAAACTTTTACCCTCATGAGATTAAAAATTTAGCGGTTCTTCGACGTCATCTACAATTATTATCAGTAGCTATACGTGAAGCAATAAAACTCCATAATAAAATTGAGATTTCTTGTCTTTAAGTAAACTGTCCTGTTATATTCAAGAAAATCGAAATTGAACCTTGTTTCTTGTTAGCAACAAAATTTTTATATTTCTAAAAAAAAATACAGAAGAAAAAGTTTACTAAAAGCTAGATTTTAGAGGCTTTGATTTTGTGATACATTTTTTGTATGTTGCTTTGTAAACACAATAAAACTTCACCTAAAAACCTTCTTTAATTTTTAATCAATCTTCTCTGGGGCATCATATAATAATATCAATCTATACAATGAAGTACAAAACATATTCATTTAGTTCTTTTCATCGAAATGCATTTAAAAATATACTAATTATGACTTGTTTTTTTTATGACACCTTGAAATAAAGAATTGATTTGATATTACAATACAAGAATGTTCTATATATACTTAATTTCAGTTTCTTTTCTATCTTTGAGGAGATTTTTGCCTCGAAGTAATTGTCATCAAAGCCCCAAGCATTCATGAATACCTTCAAGTTTAGAAATCTGATGGTTGAAGGATCAAGGGTCGATCGTTCTTCTAGATTCTTTCTCTCGATAAATATGTTGTAGCTCTGTCTCAAGCTTAAAGGTCAAGGTATATGAAAAAAGAGGTAAGTAATGTTTTATATAAATGTTAAGTAATTAAGAATTTGGAAAATGTCTAGTGAGAAAAAAGAGTTCATTTTTCTGCATTTCTTATAGAATCCGCCCTTTTATTTTCTTCGATGAAATTATTAAATGCCTTTTTGTTGGCAGCTTCCTTCAAGTTATTCTTTGAAAAATCCCTTTTAAAATCCTTGGCTTTGGCCAAAAACTAGTTTAGCGCAGAATTTTTTACTAATTTTTATGAATCGACCATATTAGTTCAAATTATTTGCTTGGTTTTTGCTTCTTGTAATCTTGTACGTCTGTAAATAACCCAAAATAATACATTTTTCTTGGAAAATGAAAAAATATTCATTAAAGCTTGGAAAATGACATGGCTAAAGGATCACAGGTCGATTGTTCTTTTAGACTCCTTTTTTTTGGTATATGTGTTGTACCTCTGTCTCAGACCATATTGGTTAAAATTATTTGCTTAGTTTTAGCTTCTTCCTTTCCTTTTAGTAGTTTTATGTCTGTAAGTTACCTTTTATTAAAACCACAAGCAATTATAATAATCTAAAGTTCTGCGTCTAATAATCCAAAATAATAGAATTTATTGGATAAATTATACATTAAAGTTTAGAAATTGAAATCTGATGGTTGAAGGATTACAGGTCGATTGTTCTTTTAGATTCCTTTTTTTTCGATAAATGTGTTGTATGTCTGCCTCAACCCTTATATGAAGGTTAAAGGTCAAGGCATATGAATAAGACAAAAGTAATACTGATAAAAATATTAAGTAAATTAAAAATTGGAAAATATCTAGAGAGATAAAAGAGTAAATATTTCTGCATTTCTTCCATAATCCGCCACCTTCTTTTTTCAATGATAATATCACATGCCTCTTTGTTTTGTAGCTTTTTTAAGTTAATGTTTGAGAAATCAGTAATTTGAAGATTCTTAGCTTTTGTCAAAACTAGCTTGGCATTGAATGTTGTACTATTTGCATTTATTTTCTTTTTGGAAAGCAAATTAAGATCAACAATAAATAGCATTAAGCCAAAACTAGCTTATAACAGAATTTTGTACTTTTTTTCTTTAAATTGACAATGTTGGTTAATATAATTTATAACTTGTAACATTCCATCTCTGGTTAATACCAGTAGCGTACTAAATTAAAGATAACTGTTTCAATTAATCATTAAAGATTTTGATACGTCCTCTCTGGGTTAACCTTCACAATCACGTTATTTTGAACATGTTTTGATAATTATTTAGTTTGTAGGTACGCTTTCAATCGGTTTAAGAATCTGAAGATTATTTTGATATTGACATTTGATATTCAGATATTGACTTTAAAAACGCTTCTATTTTTTCTTCTTTCTTGATAAGTTGATTATTTTGAAGTTGTATTGATAATTATTATTGCTTAAGTTTGTAGCAACGTTATTAAGGTTAGTTAAAGAATCTGAAGATTTTTTTGAGTTTATTTTAATAATTATTTTTTGGTTAAGTTTTTAACAGCGTCTTCAGGCTCAATTTAATAATCTGAAGAGGAAGTTGAAGCTAAATAAAGGTTACTTTAGAAACCAGCCTCCACCTCAGATTGTTTAATTGATTTTAAAAACGCTTCTTTGTTGATAAGTTGATTAATTTGAACTCGATTTGGTAATTATTAATCAAGGTTAATTAAAGAATCTAAAGAGGAAATTTAAAGCTAAAAAAGGCTAGTTTAAAAACTAGCATCCTTCTTCGAATCTTTAATTGGCTATGAAACGCTTCTTTTTTCTTCTTTGTTATTGATTAGTTTGAACTTACTTTGTGTTGGTTAATAAGATTAAAAAATTCAAACATTCTATCTCTGGTTAATACCAGTAGCATAATGAACTAAAGATAACTGTTTCAATTAATTGAAAATTGAAGATTATCAAATGTCCACTCTGGATTAACCCTCACAACCACGTTATTTTGAACTTGTTTTGATAATTTAAATTTTTTGCATAAGTTTGTAACAACGCTTTCAAGGTCAGTTAAAGAATATGAAAATTATTTGAAGCTTGTTTTGCTAGGTAACTTTTTGGTTAAGTTTGTAACGGCGTCTTCAAGGTCAATTAAAAAATTTGAAGAGGAATTTGAAACTTCCTTTAAAAAACAGCTTCCACCTCAGATTTTTAAATTGACTTTAAAAACGTTTCTTTTTTTCTGTTTTATTGATAAGTTGGTTATTTTGAACTTGTTTTGTTAATTATTATCCAGGGTTAATTAAGAATATAAAGAAGAAGTTGAAGCTAAAAAAGGATAGTTTAAAAACTAGCCTCCTTCTCCGATTTTTTAATTGGGTATAAAACGCTTCTTTTCTTTCTTGCTAACTTGATTATTTTGAACTTGTTTTGATAATTATTATTTCTTCCTTAAGTTTGGTTGAGGTTTTGAGCTCGTTTCGGTAAATATTTTTTGGTTAGGTTTTTTACAGCGTCTTCAAGGTCAATTCAAGAATCGAAGGGGAATTTGAAGCTCAAAAAAGGCTAGTTCAAAAACTAACCTCCTCCTCCAATTCTTTAATTGGCGATAAAACGCTTCTTTTTTCATCTTTGTTGTTAAGATGATTATATTGAACTTGTTTTGATAATTATTATCTTTTGCTTGAGTTTGTAACAACGCTCTCAAGGTCGGTTGAAGATTATTTATAGCTTATTTTGATAATTATTTTTTGTTTTTAACAGTGTCTTTAAGGTCAAATCAAAATATCTAAAGAGGAAGTTGAAGCTAAATAAAGGTTACTTTAAAATCCAGCCTCCACCTCAGATTTTTTAATTTTTTCCCTCTTTGTTGATAAGTTGATTATTTTGAACTTGTTTTGATAATTATTATTTTTCATTTGAGTTTGTAACAAGGTCAGTTAAATATTATTTTTAACTTGTTTGATTATTTTTTGGTTAAGTTTTTAACAGCGTCTTAAAGGTCAAATAAAAATATCACAAGAGGGAATTGAAGCTAAATAAATGTTACATTAAAATCCAGCCTCAACCTCTGATTTTATAATTTACTCTGAAAACGCTTAAATCTTCTTTGTTGACAAGTTGATTATTTTGAACATGTTTTGTTAAATAATATTTTTTGCTTAAGTTTGTAACAACGTTTTCAAGGAAAAGGAAGTTGAAGCTTAACCAGATTTTTTAATTGACTTCCTTTTTTTTTGTTTACAAACTAGCCTTTTTTGAGCTTTAACTTTCTCTTCAGATTCTTTTTAAAGTTTTAAAAGCACTGTTTGTAACAGCATTTTGAAGGTCAATTAAAGAATCTGAAAAGGCAGTTGAAGCTTAAAAAGGCTAGTTTACAAACCAGCCTGTTTCCAGATTCTTCAATTGACTTTAAAACGCTTCTATTTTTCTTCTTTATTGGCAAAATGATAGTTTACAAACCAGGCTTTTGAGCTTTAACTTTCTCCTCAGATTCCTTTTAATGCCTTAAAAGCATTATTTTTCTATTATTCGTAATAATTCTAATTCTCATGCTGGTGAAGCCTCTCTAATTTTCTCTTATGCAGAGTAGTCTGAAGTTGTTCATATAATGATACTAGTTCTGCTACTCTCTTGATGGAATCAAATTTTCAAATTGCCTGAAGTAAAACTCTTGTTATTTATCATTTCTTTATTCTCAGGTAACTGTCGCGTGTTTCGGTGCTTATAGATCATTGTCAAAGGTAGAGAATAAAGAATTGGATCAAATAAAGCGTTTAACTTCTCCCAATTTAAAGTTATTCACACTGAACAAAATCTAGCCCTATTTTTTTTTTAGATATTTTACTATTTGATGATGATTCCTGCAGTCTAGTTAAAGGCACAGCAAATTTATTGCAATTTTTCAATTTTTCAGTATGTTGTAATTGCATCTAACTAACACACATTTGCCCAATTATAGAAATACCATTGAATAATCATAAATCTATGCTATATAGCAATGCCTCGAAGAAAGAAATCGTACTTAAATATAATGCAGCTCTCCTTTCGTAATCCCGACAATAAGTATAATTCTCCAATTTATCGTTTGCGCGATAAAGCCGGTGGAACACGCAGCACATCAATTGTTTCCACTTAATCTTACGGACGCACCTGCTAGTTCTCGTTTTGCTCTTATCTTCAATTGTTTTATTTATTCACCTCTTTTGTTCCAGCGCGGGCCACACCGCTCGGTGCGTTCCCATCTGGAATATTTTTAACGGTCCGGTTGGCAGCCTTGGCTTAGCCTAATACGACATAATAAGGGGGTAATAACGCAACATTACGTTGCGAGCGTAGTAATTTCAATGGAGTACATGTTTATTTATCGCCGCCATCTTCAATTATTTTGTGGAAAATTGAAATACTAGGGGGGAGCGGATAATTACCGGTTATTAAATTATGCTATATATGGATTAGTACCGCAAGTTACTGGTATTATATAATTTGACACCGAGCTATAAGTAGAATGTGAAGATATTAATAATTGATTAAACAGCACTAACACATGTCATAAAAGTTTAAAATATGCTTTAATTAAGCCTTTAATAACTAATGACCTTTTGAAATAGTATTGATGGTGTATATTCATGTATTTGAGTGGAAGTCTTTAAAGGAGCGAATTTTGAGTGTATTTTTATATTCACTTATATCATTTTTGTGTTATAATGTTAGAAAGAAGTGTTGTTAATGAATGAATATTTAGTGCGTAAAAGTTGTTGAAAAACAGCTGACAAACATAAAACGATGTTCAACTGTTGATAAATTCCAGTACCGCTCGTTTGACCGAACGCGATGTTTGCATATCAATGCTACCAACTTAACTTAATAGACCGCCTGTTATCCGCACGGCGTACACACAATGTAAACCCGTAACCACCGTTAATTTTCGCGTTGTGCAAAAGACCAGTTGCCGCCGGGGGCCGTCATTACCGCGGGTGAAACACGGTCGTCGGCGGCGTCGATTTACGGTAAAATCTGTAATCGCACCATTAAAAATTAATGAAGGCGCGCTCCGATAAAATCGAAAGCGAAGATCGAATTAAAGGGGAGTCGAAAATTGATATCGATCGCCGGTGGCGGTGGTGGCGGCGGTGCGAGGGGCGGGCGAGGGTGGTCGGGTCGACCCTGTCCCGTTAATTGGCGGTTGCCATGGGGAAACAAAACCGACGCGTACGATTCGCGTGTTTCGGTTTTTTTTCGGTGCCTTAAAGTTTTTCGTTTGTTTTTCTATTCAGTGGTGAAATTAAGAAACAAGATGGCTTCATTTAAAAATTTCTCTAATGTACGGACATTGTATTATTGAATTAAAAAAGAAATACGGAAGGTGAATAGGTCTAATTGTAGATATTAACATCTTTATACCATGTATAAGAAAAGTGTTTAAATTGTTAATTAATAATCCAAAAGAATAAATACATGATTATATTTTTTTATTAAAATCCATCTAAAAAATACCTTTTTTTAATTTTCTGGGTTATCTAAAGAACAATTATTTAGTATTTTTATTTGCTTTATTATCAGAAATATTTAATCAATCCAATTTAAGAATTGGTTTCCTTGCACTGTACTGCGCTGATGAGACTCAAGTAGGTCGAGACTGGTCTGTAGCGGTTAGTGACAGGGAAACAATAACACCAATTGATTGAGTGGCTTGTCATCACCAGTACTTTTGTTTAAACTATGAATGCATGCTGTCTCTCTTTTTTCAAAATGATAACCCTAAATGATGAACGCGGTGACATTATCCTAATAAATGAGTGCTATGAGATGATTCATTACTAAAATCTACTTAGGAATTTACAGTTTTCACTTAATGGACCACCTACGTTGAGGTCTTATTAGGTTTGGAGTTACTTCTTACTTCTTTCATTGAGTAGAAGAAAACTTTGTGATTGTGAACTCCGCCCGTTCTTCTTTCACCCAAAATTTGAAGTACGTTTTTTTGAATTGATTTATTGTATATAAGATGTATAATAGATAAATAAATATCTTCGATGAAGACTTAATAATGAGAATCTATTTCAATTACCTGACATTCATTAATTTGTTTTCTTTCTTTCTTACGAGGTTCAACAGAAAATTAATTAGGAATTCTTGTTTATGGTCTGGTTTAAAGGCGAAAAAAGTAAATAATTTGATTAATTGGTTGACAATATTTGGTCAGTAGCGTATAACCTTGACCCATATTTTGGTCAATACCTCAAACTATTCTAATAGCTTAGCTTTGATGTAAGTAACCACTTTTTAGCAGGCAAAGTTTTACAGTAAGCGCAACAATAAAAAGAAGCGTCGTCTGCTGTTTTAGTTTACGTTGTGACATATATCGAATATATAGCAGCTTACCTCTACTGATACAAGCTCGATTGCGGAGGTACAATAATAGTGTATACATTGAATTCGGCTCACAAAATAATTTCATTCAGATGAGATTCCAATGTCTTAGAATTAATTTAAAATAATTAGCTCAAACATGCGCTTCTTTGCTTCATAGTTCATTGGAGTACGTCCGGAGTAAGCTAGATCGTATCTAGAAAATTCCTGGGACAGGATTATGTTGAATATACAGTGGTAAAAAACATAGAAAATCGTGTTCTATTTCTTCCTGCATTTGAAGAATATTTTAGTCTAAAGTAAAATGTATTGTGATAGGTCAAAAGTACGCTAAAAAAGTCTAAAGTAAATTGTATTGAGATAGGTCAAAAACACGCTAGACTACTTACATTTATTGATTATGGATGTTTGAGAGTTTTGCTTTATTTGTAGAGACACTGCCACAATTGTTTCACCACACAATGGCTTAATAAGGTAGACGACTAATGATTTTCACAATTACAAATGCAATTTAAATACTAGCCTGGATGTAGGGGCTGTGTTACATTAATTAGTAAAAAAAATGCAAATCAAACTTCACTTGAAATATTTGTAATGATGATATCATTGATGTTTACTTTGAGCCTCTTGCTAAAGTTCGTAGTCTAAAATTCAACAACTTCAATTGTCTTCTGTATTCTTGGTTTATGCTCTGAGTAAAAATCTCTGGAATGAAATAAAGAAATTGCTTGAATCAAATGTCTTTTGTATTTTAGGTACTTGCCATTATTGTGATGCGAAGGTTCTTCAATTTTTTAAGCGCCCTCGCTTATATGTTACTGTTAGAAGGAGTTTGAGGCCACCTATCTAGCCTACAGATTCACTTCACTTTAATTCAATTATTAACAGTCGGTTATTTGTTTCGTTAAAACTATAATTTTTCTTTCGACTTTGTTGAACCTCTTAAATTCAGATTCACTTCCTTTAATTTAATTATTGACAGTCGGTTAGTTGTCCCGTTAAAACTATAAATTTTCTTTGTTGAACCTCTTGTCCTTCATCGTTTGGGTTAAGGGTAAAAGCTTTTTGAGCATAGTTAAAAACTTTTGTAAACTTCTTTCAACTGGAAAATTGAATTTTCTAATAAAACGTCTTTTGTAGTCTTGCTTTATAATCTGACCAAAAGCTTCGGAAACGAAGTAAAATACTTATGCAAGTTTAAACATTTTCCGTTTGTATGTTTTGTTCATTTAATTCAAATTTAGTTCTTATTGTCGTTTATGGTCTGAATCAAGAACACAGTAAAATGATTTTCAAATTCAACTTCATTTGGCTTTGAGTCAGTTGTATTTTTGTGATGTTCATATTATTGGTATTCAAAAATTTAACCTCCTCATACATTGTCATCCCTAGTCAAGTTTAAGCATTTACAGTTTTTGTAATGTTGTTGATGTACGACGAATTAAATCTCACTCTTAAATAGTGAAGCAAAACCAAGTGTTTTAATTAATCTTCTAATTAGTTGTTGAAATAATTGTAATTTAGTTCATAAATTGTCTTTTGAGATCAGGACCAAGAACACACTAAATATTTTTCATAAAGTCAACTTCTTTTGGTGTTGAGCCACCTGCCTTGGTGTGGTGATAATATGATGATATTTTGATTTTTGCTATTTGCTCTTTTTCACACTCAAAAATTGATTGTCATCATAATCTGGGTTAATGATCTGATCAAAAACTTTTGGAACGGAGTAAAACAGTTTACCAAATAGAACATTGTATGTTTTGATAATGGCACGTTGAGATGCCGAAACTATAAACAGAAAATAAATAGTGTTGTAAACAAAGTTACAAAGTGTTTTTTATTTATAAATAGAACTTCATTTGGCGTTTAGCGTTTACCGTTTTTTTGTAATGATGTTGATATTGACATTAAACTTGAAGAAGGACCTTCTTTAAACTCATCCGTACTCAAAAAGTTTACGTCTTGAATTGCCTTTTATAAACGCTGTATATTATCAAAGTAAAAATTTCTGGACCGATACAAAAGAAAAATTGTTATAATTGTCGCTGTTGACAGTTATCCTCCCTTACCTCAAAAAGGGATTTAGTGCAACGCTTAGACAATAAATGGCATCTTTATGGTAATATCTTGATTGACGATTTACCTTTAAAGTTAAATACACTAAAATAAAACTTGTTTCCCTGTCTTCAACTGCACTACGCTGATAAGATCCAAAATAGATCGACACAGGTCCGTGACAGGGAACAATCCTAAGAAAAGTTGTCTAAATCAAATTTGATTTGGATTTTTTTAAACCTTCAAATTGAAATATGCAAATGACTTTTGTACAATGATAATATTCGGTATTAGGTAGTAGTATTATTTATTTAATCAAAGATTCTAATATTCTTACATATAAAAAAGTAAATGCAAGTATTTATAGAAGAATCCTGTTGTCCAAGAAGATATTTGCTCCCTTAGCATCATGGACAAACAAGGGTTAGAGTGGAAGATCATTGCAGCTGCATGAACTCCGCCCAGCTTCATCTATATAAAATTTTTGTATATATTCATATGTATTTTTTGGAAAGGAAGCAAAAGACTAATAAACATAAACATAATAATTTTTCACAGAAATTTTGATCCCATTTGGAAAGGCTTGAATTCACAAAATATGTATTCTTCTATCCTCGCCCTCTATTCTTCTGGTAACAGTTGCTCTACGAACACTCTATTGACGATGACGATTCATTAAATATTTTGCCAAATATGGCCCTTTTGCCTTAAAATGGGATATTTATTATTGAAATTTAGCTTTTTGCCGTTTGCTCTTTATCATATTTAAGAATTTAACTTCTTAAATTGTCGAACATATAGTCTAGATGTAAACAATCTCTTAAACGGTTGTTTACAGTTTAGGTTTAGGGCAACCATTTCTTGGAACATAATAAATGGTATCTAATTCAATTATTTTGGATTTTTAGTCACTTTGTCCTTTTGTGATAATAATATCATTGATTTTGCCTGTAGCTATTTAACCTTCTACCTGCTTAAAAGTTACTAATAAATTGTTTATGATCTGAAAAAAAAAAACTCCTGAAACGGAGTTTTCCAAATCAAACTTCATTTGGCTGATGTTGATATCATTAAAATTTAGCTTCTATAGCTTCTAACCGTTTGTTGTTCATTGTATTCAAAAATTTAACTTAAATCAGAAATATATAAACGTGGGTGTTTTAACACTTTAAAATCTTCTCGAACGAGATAAAAAGTTGTCTAAACCAATTTCACTTTGGATTTTTGAACCTTTTTATGCTGTAATTTTTTTTTAATTTGTCTTTTATAATCTTACTTCTGGGCAAAATCTTCTACAACGAGATAAAAAGTTGTCTAGAGCAAACTTCACTTTGGATTTTAGCACCTTATTGTGATCTGATTTTGAAATTTGAAATTTTTTAAAGCGTCTCTTTTATATATTCCTGGTTGAAGGTTGAATTGCATAAGCGACGATGGTCTAAAAAAATCAAAGAACCCTGACTATGTATTTATGGTTGAAAGGTGAGTTAAAAAAATGAATGACTTTTAAATTCATGATGGTTGTGACCGTTACTAAGTGGTAATCCAAATTTAAACACATATTGAAACACTTACTATGTTTTTACCACAATTAATTTATTGTAATATGGTTTACATATATACAAAAATAATAATAACTGTAACAGGTCGAAACTTAAGTCGTGATTTTTGTATATATGTAAACCATATTACAATAAATTAATTGTGGTAAAAACATAGTAAGTGTTTCAATATGTGAATGACTTTTATTACACTGTATTTTTAATAAACAGTTTTACTTTTTATAAAATAAAGCACTAAAAACATTTCTTCGCACAGTTTATTTCAAATACTAAATATATATTTCGGACACAAAGGTTTAATACTACTTATAATTTCAAATAAACTGTGTGAAGAAAGGTTTTTATTAATTAATTTACTGCTTTACATTTGCTTTTTAATTTTTATTCCCTTCTTTTATTTATACCTTAATGAATTTACCATTGCTCTAACGAATTTCTGGCCTACCTCAACATTTTTTATTGTTCTAGCGTATTTCTAACCTACCTCAATAAATTATTTATAACCCATACATTCTGCAATGATTTAATTTTTTTATTCGTGCCTTTTATATTTACTTCAATCAAGTTTTCTTTGTTCTAGCGTATTCCCAACTTACCTCAATTACTTATTTATAACCCATACATTTTACAATGATTTAAATATTTTATTCATGCCTTTTATATTTGCCACTGCCTTAACAAACTCTTGGCTTATCTCAATAATTTTTTTATTTGTTTTAGCATACTCTTAACATACCTCAATAAATATCCATTGCCCTACTGTACTCTTAACCTACCTCAATAATTTATTCACTATAGAAAATTTTTGAATCTATTTCTAATTAAAGATGATAAAATGAACAATTTTCGTTACATTGCAATTGCAGTTTTGCTGCAAACTAAACGAGCGTTTGCATTTGAAGTGAAGCATATATGTAGGGTGAGTGGGTGGTCTCTAACCCACCCTCCAATCATAAATATATACGCAAGAGTTCCTTGAATAATTTCTACACATATTAAATAGTCTGTACATAGATTTATATAATGTAAGCATACTTTGTGTCTTTAGAAAATTTTAGAATATTATTCAAATTAAAGTAAACGATTTTAAAATTAAACCACTTTTAATACATTGCAATTATGGAAAACTGTTTTAATTTTCCTTTTTTTTAAAATTTTATTCACTTCTTTTGTACCTTAATTAATTTCCCATTGCCTTAACGAATTTTTGGCCTACCTCAATATTTTTTTTATTATTCTAGCTTACTCCTAACCTACCTCAATAAATTTTTCATTATCCTAGCTTACTCCTAACCTACCTCAATAAATATTTATTGATCTTCTGTACTTGACCTAGCTCAATAATTTATTTCTTAGCCATACATTCTACAATGGAGGAGGTTTTTTGTCTTTAAAAAATTTAATGATTATAAAACTGAAAAATTAATAAAAAATAAATAACTAGCAATAACTAAAGCAAACCACCTACTTAGGGTGGGTGTGTGGCCTAAACCCATCTTCCAATCATGAATATATACGCGTCGGATCTTAGACAAATTCCTGCACATAATACATAAAATTATACAATGTGCGCAGTTTTTTGTTTCAGAAAATTTTTGAAAATGTTTCAAGTTGAATCATAAGGATGGTGGCGACCGTTACTACGTGGTAATTCATGATAAACACTAAACTAACGCGCTTATTATGTTTTTTAGTGGTAAAAACATAGGAAGTGCGTTAGTTTAGTGTTTTAAGTTGAAGTTAAAAATAATAAAAATAAAGAAATTTTATTTTAGTGGTTACAAACTGTTGTAATTTAGTTTTTGTTTGGTTTTATTCATTTAAATTATACTTTTAAAGTATGTCATTGTCCTAACGTATTCTTGGCCTATCTCAACTAACATTTTTCTCTAAATTGATAGATTGAGTTACATGAAGATCAAAATAATTTGACGAATTAAGCACTACTGAACTTTCTTCACACTTTTATTTGGATTACCAAATTTACATTTCGGACACAAAGTGACAGTGCTAATTCATTCATAATGGTCAGTTTGTGTCCGAAATGTACATTTGGTAATCTAAATAAAAGTGTGAAGAAAGGTTATTATTGCTTTATTCGTCAAACATGTTCCTCTGTTCTAGCGTACTTTTAACCTACCTCAATAGAAATTCATTGCCATGCCGCACTCTTAACCTACCTCAATAAGTTATTTATGACTCTAGCGTACCTTTGATCTATCCCAATAAATTATTAATTGCCTAAGCTTTTGTTTTTTGTTTTTCGGAAGATCTGAACAATTTTTGTGCAGTGAAAGTAGGATATGGGACACTAATAATAGAAAAGTCAGTTAATTTGCAGAAATGTTAAGTCTGAATGCTACAAATATAAATATATTTTAACCTTGACTGTTGATATCATTTAGGCTTTAAAAAATTAATGTTTTGAACCGTGGTTATGTTATTTTGAACTCAGTATCAAATTTGAAAATTATATTTCGATCTATGTTTATATCCAGTGGTTTAAGAGATTTCATATCTTTAATGTTAAGGAATTGTGAGTTAAAATTTGTATCGATTAATTTTGAGCCATTTAGCTTACTTCCTTTTAAGGAAGTCAGCAAACTATTGTGGGTATTGTATGGGGCTTTATTAGGGTATTGGTAGAAGTTATTACTGACATTAGTATATTCAATAATAACGTCTCCAAAATAATATTTATGTTTAAATCTATTTTTCAAGTTCTAATATATTTTTTTTCTTTTGTTTCAGGTATGTAGAAAATTTGTCTTCTTCTAAGTAATCGTAAGTAATAAAAACATTGACAGCACGCGAATGATGTCATCATACAAGTGACGACTTCTGCTCTTAGTTAAATTTATTGCACTTAGTTATACTCTTATCACTTAGATAATACGTAAATCTGATCATTACAATAACAAATCATTGCTGTCTAAAATATCAGCATCTTCATCATCACGTTAAATACTTTTGCTCATCACTTGCCTTATTTGTTACACGTTACATGGGTCCTTAAATGTTTGTACCCTATTTAAAATTAAGACAATGAAAACGGTGAATTCTTGTATTTCTGTCACCAACAACCTTTTGGACAGTTTTTGATCAATTTTTGATCAGCGTTGCGCAGTTGAAGACAGAAAAACAGAGTTTTATGGTAGTATCGAGTTTCATAACGCCTTGTTTCCATATATATGGAAAAGGCAATAAGTTGTTTAACCAACGACAATTGTCTTAAATTTAGTGGAACGCTTTAAACAATAGATGTTACCCAAATGATTTCAAACAATAGAAGTTTTTATATAAAAGCATATTTCTTTAAATAAGTAGTCATATTGAAAATTTGTAATTAAAATTTATTCTATATGAACTACCGTATTTTAATTCGGAATACGTATAAGTACTATATTTTGAAGTTTGCCTTTGTCTAAAATTTAAAAAAAGATAAAAATCAAGGGTATAATTAATAGCCTAACGATAAACTATTATTTAACCTGATACTGTAACAAGTGCCGTTATTCCCAAGGCACCCTGCGGTGCGCAAAATTCGCACTCAATTACTTTCCCAAGAAGTCCCGTTAGAGAAGACGGCCTCCGTATTTTTTTGCTCTTCTATTTCGCAAAAATTTCTCAAAACACGAACGATCTCCCTCTTCCTAAGTGCACCCATTGTTCCAGCGGCGCAGCGGGAGGGTGCGGCGGCACTCATAATTTTAGTTATGACAATCCCATGGTCGTACCGTTCCGCCCGAATTCACCCGGCGCGACCTTGCGCCAAAAATTTTTACCGTTACTACCCACTTTTTGGCCATTTTTCGGCGGCGATTATGAAAAAGCGCCGATTTTCCGTCGAGGGCGACTGCGGCATTGCGCAACCGTCATTTGTTCCCCTTGTTCGCGCGCTATTGTCCGTGGGGTGAGGTACAAAAAGGGAAGGAAGGTGAAAAAATGGTGTAAGCCGTATATTTCATGTTTCGCCAGTACGAGTGATGTATGTGTTGTTTACGTGCTGTCGGGGGACGGACTTTGATTAATTCCGAGTTTTGCGTTTTTTTTTGGTTCGTAATGTTTTGGTTTATTTGCATATTAGGTAAGATTTGATTTCATAAATTATAGCTTTATTGTTTTTGGTTTAATTTTGAACAGTAATTATTTTAAATGAATTGAAGTGTGTGATAACAACAAAGTGTATTTCATTTATCGTATTAATTTTTAAAAATGTGTCACAAAGTAATGGCTTCAAGCATCAACTATATGAATTGAAGTGTTTTCGCATAGGAATATTTCAACTTATTAAAATCCTCTATTACTTTTTGTAGCAAAATAGTTTAATTAAATTTAGCTTAGGGGTATAAAAACATTGTGTAATTTGTAATTGCAAATTTCATGAAAAAAATGCTATCGCTATTGTTCGTTTAGAGTTATAAAATTATTAGAACACATTTTTTAACATTACATAAATTTAGGGACCAATTAGGTTTCAAAATAGTCATCTACCAAAAACAGCAATTTCTGTATTTTTATTAACTTGTTTGCCAAATCATTGCATCAAAATATACTAAGAATTTTAGAATCTTGTCTATTTAGAAAACATTTTTTGATTCAAGTGAGTTTAGTTTAATCCATTCAATGCCATGATTTGAATAATTAAAAAAGTGACGCAATGAAATATTTGTATAATGTAAGATTATCAATTTAAAAACAGTTTTTTCAATAACATGACCAAGCATCCTTCTTTTGAGTATCAAATGTTTTTTTGCAAGAATCGAAACAGTATTGAAATTTTATTGAACTTTTTTAGGAAAGTTGCTTTTAAATTTTAAATGCTTTTTTCAATAATCAAAGTAAATGACAAGTTGGACCTTTTCAAAAATTGTCCAAAAAAGTAAGAATTCATAATAGTGTAATGAAACATTTTTTGAATTTATGTTTCTATAAAAAGGAAGATAATAAATAAACTACTTTCAAAGGAAAATATATTTGTTACAAATACACAAATAGATGATTTCAGTTTAAAATATTACTTCCATATTTCTTTCAGAGAATATCAGAGTACTTGAACCAATGAGTTAGTTTTTTATTTGTTGTGTTATAATTTACGGGTGTAATAAATTTTGCGTTTATACGCGTAACTGCACAAATATATAAGCCGTTTATTATATGTTTTGTATTTCGATTTATAGGTATTTTCACTTGCCCAAATTTTGGCGTCCGCTTTAAAGTTTACATAACATCAAAGTCAAAATTCTAAAAAAAGACCAAAACATATTCTTGGCACACTTATTATTCAGAGTGATTAACTGATACTGTTCACAATGTATTAAGGGAATCAAAACTGCTTAGTTTATAGTCTATAGCACTAGATTCATTATAGAACCTTCAGAGGAATGTTGGAATATTTTGAGAAGAAGTCATTTGTATTAAATTTACAAATAGATTCCTAGATTAGTCTATAGCACTGAACTCATTAATTAACCTTCAGATGATTTTTGGAATGCTTTGAGGAAAAGTAAAAGTCATTTGTAATAAATAAATTTACAAATAGTTCTTAGATTTTTAGAAATATTGTTTCCATATTTTATTCAAAGAAATCAAAAATACCTAAAGCAATAATAAGTTAGTTTCTCATTTGTAGTCTTATAATTCATAGGGTTCATAAATTTGGCTCTTACACGCACAAAAAATTAAGTCGTTTGTTAAAATTTCAGCCGGATCGCAATTTATGAAGCACGGCTTATTTTTATTTCAATTTATAGGTATTTTGACTTTGGCTTACGATCAAATTTTACGTAATGTCATAAGTCAAAATTCTAATTAAAGACCAAAACGTATTTTTGGCACAGTTATTATTCATACATTTTCCAATGTCTTTTTCATAAAGGAGTTTCAACAAGTAGCAGCCTTACCAATACAGTATTTTCCTATATAATGTCATACTAATAAGCAAATCAAAAATGCTTACGTCAATAGCACTGAATTTATTATCAAATTTTGTTGGTTGCATTTTATCTTAGTAAATACATTTGATATACAAAGTGTAGCAACAAAGCGGTTATAAACTTTCAGAAGATATAGCGATAGATGTCGCTGCGTAAACTAAAGCAAAAGGTGGTGAATTCCACAACTACTTCTGTCTTTATATTCATTTTTATCGCTTTGTTTTTTGCTGTATTAAGCATACTCACCTTTTTTATCATGTTCCTCGATATGTTTGATGTTTTCACTACAGCGCCAAAAAAAAGTTTCCGACCTTCTTCTAGATGTACCTCATTTCTTCTGAACATAATTGTTCTACTGATGCATCTAGTATACAAAAGGATAATAATAATAAAGTGAATACATTTTTGGTTATATATTGTAAGCTCTCTATGAATGTATTATTTTTTTTCTTTCTTCTTCCTTAAATGGTTACTCTTGCTACGTTTTTACGATCAGGATATGAACCGTAAATACTTTGAAGTTAGTGACTTTTTCTTAAAATAAATTTTTAGAACAATTTTGATGCCTTGCTTTCCTTCAAATCTTTGAAGGTTAGTCTAATTGCCTTCACTATCTATATGTTATATAGCGCGAATCAACTCCTAATTAGCTAACTCGAGATATGAAGATCATGCTAACACTCGAATAATTCCATATGGCCTTGGAGCAATTATGTTGCAGATCTTGATTAGCCGAGTTAGCCATCAAAATTTTTTATTACATTTACAAAACGCTTATTTCTCTAAACTTTCCTTAGGTACCAGTATAATCCGTCAAGATTGATGGCGCTCTTTCTAAAACTGACTACCAACTCTACACATCTCGCGATGGATAACAGTTGGCAGCAATTGATAACTGTCAATTTTGATGCTTATCCGTGGAATCGGAATCGGCCCCTTATTTATTTATCCCGAAGCTTCTTGAATAATTCAGCACCTCACTCGCCTCAATCACGATCCGGCTGACGCATGAAAATGGTCGCCGTTCGCGTTCACCCCCCTCAATTTTTTTTTTTCGCTTCTTAACGGATTATATTTTTTGGCTCTATCACTCGGGCAATGTCTTATTTATCGTTTTTTTTCCCTCCATTCCGTGCGGCTCGTGTTTATCTTGGAGGAGTTCGATTCGTCTTACACTGGCTGGCCGGGGCCCCCGAAGTGTAATTTTAGAGGACGCCATTTTTTACTCACTGTCGTCGCCCGTTTTAGACGGCCGGCTTCCGAGCACACTGCGGAATGTTTTTCTAAACATTTATTTCCTGTCGGTCTCTGCCCGTCGCGTTAATTGCGCGAAACGTCGCCATGGCGACGGCTCGTTTACTATTGACAGTTTTTGGTTATGTCGTTATTAGTAGTACGATTTTATTAAGTAATGAAGAGACAAACTTTTTCTAGCTCGTTTGGTATGAAAGATAACTTAACAGGCCATAACAATTTCGTTGTTTCTATACTATACTAAAAAAAGAACTTTGAAGTGTTGATAGATGTTGTTTTGTGAACTAAGAGAATACTAAATTTACGTAAACCTGTTCTAACTTGTTTGATATGACAGATAACATTGGTAGGACATTGCAGGTTTAAAAATTAATCTTCTATATATATTATATTAACCACCTATTGTATAAATGTTGTTTTGTGATCTAAGAGAATACAAATTTTGTGAAAACTTCTTATAGCTTGTTTAGTAGAATAGACAACACCGAATAACCTTTTCTTTGTTTCTTTTTTTATCTGATTCCCTATCTCTGTAGATATGTATTTGAGAACTAATAATTTTGAAAAAACACAAAACAAAATTTTAAAACTTAACAATAGGAACATTTAAACTATAGTCTGTTCGTTGGAACTTCCGTCGTACGTCACAAACTATCGCTTCAAAAAACGACGAAAGTTTTACAGTGCGTTCTTTTTCTAACGCATTTGGTTTACTTTATCAGACTGAATGTTTTTGCGTCGTTTCTCGAAGCGATAGTTTGTGACGTACGACGGAAGATCCAACGGACAGACTATATAACAGTTTTTATTTTCTTATTACAAGTGTAATGGGTGAAAGAGAAGATACCAAGAATGTGATTGGTTTTAATTTTAATTGTTAGACCTAATTATATTCTAATTTTTAGTAGTTTAGGACAGATTCTAAGTTTTATGATATGGATTTATTACCACTGGTTATAAAAAAATCTACCTTAATTAAGTATTTTGTTATATACTTTCTAAAGATTCTTGCCTTTTTCTGTAGGTTCCAAAAGTATCTAATTTATATCTTTGAACTTTGCCCTTTAACATAAATTTTCTCTATGATTCAGTTTCTTGGAAACGCATAAAATTCATGTTTTTGTTTCCTCGTCCATGTTATAATAAAGTGACAACGACGCGTTTTTCCTGAACCACCTGCAGTGATTTATGCGCTTGGAGTTTTAACCTAGAAATGGCAAAACCCGATTTTTTTTTATTCCTCGCCGATGTTCGCCGTGTTTATTTCTTAATTTAAGTAGCGAATTATGTAAATTTCCTCGTGCCCAATGTACAACATGGCAGATAACAGCAGGTGTTTTTTTTGTTAACGTAATACTGTTACGTAATTTTGTTAATTTTTGGACCACTAGGAGTTGATGATGTCTGCGCTAGTAGTAGCTTTATTGAATTGATTAGTAACATCTTGCGTTTATAACAATTTGAAGAATTCCAAACCTTCAAGGTTTCTCCACAATTTCGCTCTCTTTTTTTTTTTTGGGCAACGAGTTTGGCAATCGCGGGACCATACCCGTGATTGCGCAAGAGCGTGAAATGGGTCGCCGGTTAATTAACGCTCTGTGGAAATATATATCAACGCATAAAAAAAATTAAAGAAAGTGGTCCGCCAGTCGTTTATTTTTATCTAAAATTGGTATCTCTTTCACTGGGTGTTCTCCAGCGTGCGCATGTTCCACTGGAATCCGCCGGATTAGTCGATTAATTAACGGCCGTGGTATTTTACAAGATTATTTCAGGTAATCGATTAGTTAATTGGGATAATGATATTTTTTCCTGTGATTAATTAAGGATGTTTGTGTTAATCAGTAATATTTTGAATCTAATAATATGTTAATTATGTAGTTGTTGGTAGTATTATTTGATTGCAAAATCAATGTTTTGATTAGTGGATAGCAATTATATTCCAAAACTACAACTGTGTTAAAAATGTGGTAGTTATAAGGATAAGAAAATTATTATTATTAAGACCAACGTAACTATTACTACGAAAATATTGAATATTTTTGAAATTTCTTTGTGTGGAGAGAAGTAAATCATCAATATATTGTTGTAAAAAAATGTTGATCAATTTTGAAACTGATTTTTTTGCAACTAATTTGAAGCTCAAATCAGATCAAACTTTATGCAAAACCTTGTACATGCATGTGACCTAAAATAAACTTAATGCACTTAAAACCTAGGAGTATAAACACGTCAACAAGATTTTTAGATGCTTAACTAAATGACAATACCTATCCAGAAAGTTAGAGTTGGCTAAGGCTGTATATTTCGGCTTCTATTAGGTGAATTAAATCTCTAATTGAAATTTTTGACTGGTATATTCACGCTGATAAAAGATATGCATTCGTAGACCATATTTATATACACCAGTCAAAAATGCTAATTTGTTTTAGTTTAGTTTATTGACTTTACAAGTCATACATTTATAATAACTTTTGCAAGACTTGAAGGCGGAGTTCACATGGCAGTGTTCTTCCACTCAAACCATTATTTTCTATGGCTGATGATGATCAGCAGATTGTTATTACCATTGAGGCAATATTTTTGCCATTTCTAATGGCTATTTTTCTCCAATTTGCGTGGATTTATTTTATGACATGTATGTCAATGTCAACTGAAGATCCAAGAATGTTAAGGTTGAGTTTCCTTTACTTCTTGAAGAAGCTCGTTCTTATATGAAATTGATCATGACCTCAGTTTTACTTCTTCGAAGCTCGATCTTATATGAAATTGATCATGGCCTTAGTTTTACTTCTTGAAAAAGCTCATTCTTATATGAAATTGATCACGGGCTTAGTTTGATGGTTTTTGGTAAGCAAGAAACTGTCCTATATCTTTTCAGAAATGATTACAACATTAATAACTTGTTTTTACTTGTTAACTAATTTCTGAATGTTGGAAAGACATCCATGGGAAACCATTCGTATACCTCACCAGCCGATGGCTTTCAAGTTGTCTCGCCAAGGTGATGAATCACGTTTAATTTCAGATGTTCCGGCCAAAAAATTTGTGTGACGTGTAATTTTTGTTCCGTCATTATTCCGTGTTATTCCGACTGCCCCCTTCGACGTGTAATTACGAAAATTGTAGGCTAGACGGCGATGGCGCGGCCCCTCGGAATCCGGGAGGACGGTGACGACCCGTCCATTAATTAAATTTTTGTCAAAATTGTTTTCACGTGCTCTCCGGGCCCCCGGATGATTTATAACGCGACGTTTCCCCGTTTCCGAAGAGCGGAGCCGCACAAGAACGGTGGGCACCCATATAATTATTAAAATAAAACATTTTAAATCGAGGCCGTAATTTATGGCCTTTGTTGTCCGCCAGTGTGCTCCCCGTCCCCGGGGACCGTTTTCGTTGTTTTTCCGACGCGCCGCATTATTGAATAGATAAATGCCGTCCGGTGGCGGCGGCGGCGGCGGCGGCCGCCGCGGAGGTGGGGGGCGGCGCGCGCCTCCGCAACAATCGAAAAACGAAACAATTGCGCGCCGCGCGGTAATTGCGTTAATTGCGCTCTGTACTTGTTGCTCGGGCCGCCGACGACGATTTGTTTATGTAATCCGAGGGGGCGCTGCGGCAAAGTGGCGGTCGTAAAAATGCGCTTTACGACCGCCGGGTTATCTTTGTACACTTGGTGGATCTTGGGTGGCGGTCTCTACCGCTTCGCACGTTTTATCTTAATAATTGAGCCGCTATTACACTTTCGCGGTCGTTTATTCCGCCAGTAAACACTGCCCCCGGACGCACTTGTCGCTGAGGTCGCAATTATATTAATTACGGATCTGCGTAAGCACGGCCGGGATACATATGGGCGATGATTGTTACTTCTTATTAGATGATTATTAATCTAGTCTACAGAATGCATCATCAAAATAATCAAAACCTATTCATATGACGTAAATCATCTAAATTTTCCAAGATTGCTGATGGCTATTATGTGGTGGTCTAGTCCAAATCTTCGAAAACAGAAAAAATAAAAGAATTTTAAAGATGAAGAAACAATTTTGGCAAATTATAGGATAACCTTTTGAAGCCAGTAATGAGTAAGCTTTTTAATATCTACCCAAGATTTTCTTAAAGCAATTCTAAGCAAGTAAATTAGGAGGGTTGCCAAATAAATTGCTTTTGTGCAAAAAAGTCCTAAAGGTTTCTAGAAGAAACAAGACTTTTAGCCAATATTTGGTGGTCGCTAAGGACGCACTGTATTTCGTAAAATCAAACTACCTTAAAACTTTTCCCCTACTCATATTCATCTTCATTTCCACCTCCAAATCTTACAGGTGATGAATCATTAATTAACTAAACAATCTTTAAATCCTGTTTATTTTCATACTTGGTTAATATTGTTTTTGAAAACCATATACTGTGTCAGTTTTTTATTGAGTAAAATCTTGTTGTATTTGACGCAAGTTTGATCATCATACGTCTCATCTCTATGTTCAAAATATCTATTTCATGATTAATTTTAACGCCACCGGATTTAGCCCAAAAAATGATTTTAGAAAATCTTTGTTGCTTGTAAAAGTCGTGGTATTAATAGGCATTGCGTTTTGGTTATTCGTCAGTGTTAATATATGATAATGTATGTATATAACGTGGGTGGCACCGTCACTCGTAAACGCCATTAATTCTCCTAGCGACTATTTTGGAATTCGATGGAAATGATTAAGTCCTATAAAAACACGGCATTAATTGATCTCGGAATTGTGATAATTAATCATTTATCACGAACGTTACGATAAACCAGTAGTAAATGAATAATAAAATAATATTTATTAATCATTTTTTGGTTTATTGTATTACTTCAAAATTTTTGATAATATAAGAAAACAAACATAACATTGTCATTTTTTGTTTATTGTATTACTTCAAAATTTTTGACCAATTTACTACAACTAGATGGATTTTGAGTTAAATGTTTGGATTATTTTGCTTTTGACTCAACAATCTAATGACTTGAATGCTTCGGTCCATAAAAGTCCTTGCTGGTTTTTTGGTCACGAGACGCGCGGATTGATGAATGGTCCCGATTAATTGCGAAGACGAATGACCCCTCTAGACATAGATGATTCAAGGAATGATTTAATCATTGGGTGATTGAGTTTAATTGGGCAATTTAGAATCCAATCATTTTGGCCGAACGTCTACTCCGGATGACGGCGATCTCAATGTTTGAATGCCACGATACAATTTAATAATTCCGAATGACAATAAATTCACTTTATAACTGAACACAATTAAAACCTTATATACAACTCATGTTCTATTCGTAAATAACTGCAAAAAAAATTGTGATGTGACCATCAGAGTACTTTCCATATATTTTTCTCGAAAACTATAAGGTAATTCTCAACAATTTGCTCAATTTTAGATACTTTACAATTACTTCTTATATAAATTTCGTGTAACTGCTATAGTTTATTAGCAAGAGGTAAAAATGTCAAATAACTTATTAATGTTTATTTACAACTTTTAATTAAAACCTTATGTTTTTCTGGTTGGAAGGTAGGATAGAGGCCACCCACCCACCCTACATATACATATAAACTTTAATTCCTTATCGTCTCTCGGTTTCCAATAAAATTAATTACAAAACTTTTTGAATAAAAAAGAAATTAAAAAGGTAAAATTTTCGAGTGAGAAAATTAGCAAAAATTCGATGCATGATGGGTGGGCAGACTTTAAATCTAAATTAGATAAGATTAGCTATAGAAATTCATTTATATTTAAACTAAAATTTTGATTTTGTTTTATTTTGTATTACATAAAGGGTTTGATTGTTTTTAGCACCAAAATCATCAACGATTAGCAATTAAAGTTATGTATATGTAGGGTGGGTGGGTGGCCTCTATCTCACTCTCCAATCAGTAAAACACAAGCGAGGGTTTTGATTAAAAGTTGTAAAATGTAAACAAACACAAAATAATTGCATTTTTTAATTGATGTATTCATACAAATTTTTCAAATAATTTTTGATGATGTTTTACTGATTAAAGGGTGGGATAGAGGCCACCCACCCTACATATACATATAAACTATAATTCCTAATCGCCTTGCAGTTTCCAATAAAATAAGTTACAAAACTTTTCGAATAAAAGTGAAATTAAAAAAGTAAAATTTTTGAGTTAGTAAATTAATAAAAATTTGATGCTTGATGGGTGGGCAGACTTTAAATCTAAATTAGATAAGATTAGCTATAGAAATTCATTTATATTTAAACCTAAATTTTGATTTTGTTTTATTTTTTATTACATAAAGGGTTTTATTGTTTTTAGCAATTATAGTTATCATGCATATGTAGGGTGGGTGGGTGAACTCTATCCACCCTCAAATCAGTAAGACATAAGAGAGAGTGTAATTAGAAGTTGTAAAATTTAAATAAACATAAATTAATTGTATTGTTTAATTGATGTATTTATACAAATATTTCAAATAATGTTTGATGATGTTTTACTGGTTAAAGGGTGGGATAGAGGCCACCCACCCACCCTACATATACATATAAACTATAATTCCTCAGCGCCTCGCAGTTTCCAATAAAATAAGTTTCGAATTTTGAGTGAGTAAATTATTAAAAATTTGAATCATAATGGGTGGGCAGACTAAATCTAAATTAGATAAGATTAGTTATAGAAAATGATTTATATTTAAATTTTGATTTTGTATTATTTTATATTACATAAAGGGTTTTATTGTTTTTAGCAGCAAAATCATCAACGATTAGCAATCAAAGTTATCATGTATATGTAGGGTGGGTGGGTGGCCTCTATCCACCCTCCAATCAGTAAAACATCAGCGAGGGTTTAATTAAAAGTTGTAAAATGTAAACAAACTTAACTGTAACTTATTTTATTGGAAACTGCGAGACGATGAGGAATTATAGTTTATATGTATATGTAGGGTGGGTGGGTGGCCTCTATCCCACTCTCCAATCTGTAAAACATTAGCGGGGGTTTTGATTAAAAGTTGTAAAATGTAAACAACCACAAAATAATTACATTTTTTAATTGATGTATTTATGAAAGTGTTTCAAATAATTTTTGATGATGTTTTACTGATTCAAGGGTGGGATAGAGGCCACCCACCCGCCCTACATATACATATAAACTATAATTCCTCATCGTCTCGCGGTTTCCAATAAAATAAATTACATAACTTTTTGAATAAAAAAAAATTAAAAAGGTAAATTTTTGATTGAGTAAATTACAAAAAATTTGATGCATGGTGGGTGGGCAGACCTTAAATCTAAATCAGATAAGGTTAGTTATAGAAAATCATTTATATTTGAACTTAAATTTTGATTTTGTTTTATTTTTTATTACATAAAGGGTTTTATTGTTTTTAGCAGCAAAATCATCAACGATTAGCAATTATAGTTATCATGTATGTGTAGGGTGGGTGGGTGGCCTCTATCCACCCTCCAATTAGTAAAACATAAGCTAGGGTTTAATTATAAGTATAAAATGTAAACAAACACAAAATAACTGCATTTTTTAATTGATTTATTCATACAAATATTTCAAATAATGTTTGATGATGTTTTACTGATGAAAGGGTGGGATAGAGGCCACCCACCCACCCTACATATACATATAAACTATAATTCCTCATCGCCTCGCAGTTTCCAATAAAATAATTTACAAAACTTTTCGAATAAAAAAGAAATTTAAAGGTAAAATTTTTGAATGACTAAATTAGCAAAAATTCGATACATGATGGGTGGGCAGACTTTCAATCTAAATTAGTTAAGATTAGATATAGAAAGTCATTTATATTTAAACTAAAATTTTGATTTTGTTTTATTTTATATTACATAAAGGGTTTTATTGTTTTAGCCACAAAATCATCAACGATTAGCAATTAAAGTTATTATGTACATGTAGGGTGGGTGGGTGGCCTCTATCCACCCTCCAATGAGTAAAACATAAGAGAGGGTTTTAATTAAAATTTAATTTTTTATTCATACAAATATTGCAAATAAATTTTGATGATGTTTTACTGATTGGAGGGTGGGACTGAGGCCACCCACCCACCCTACATATACATATAAACTATAATTACTTATCGTCTTGCGGTTTCCAATAAAATAAATTACAAAACTTTTTGAATAAAAAAAATAAAACGGTAAAATGTTGAGTGAGTAAATTAGTAAAAATTTGATGCATGATGGGTGGGCAGACTTCAAATATCAATTAGATAAAATTAGCTAGAAAGAAAGTGATTTATATTTACCCTTAAGTTTTGATTTTGTTTGAATTTTATTGCATAAGGGTTTTACTGTTTATTAAGCAGCAAAATCATCAACGATTAGCAATTAAAATTATCATGTATTAGTAGGGTAGGTGGGTGGCCTCTATTCCACCCTCCAATTAGTAAAACATAAGCGAGGGTTTTGATTAAAAGTTATAAAATGTAAACAAACACAAAATAATTGCATGCTTTAATTGATGTATACATACAAATATTTCAAATAATTTCTGATGATGTTTTACTGATTAAAGGGTGGGATAGAGGCCACCCGCCCACCCTACATATACATATAAACTATAATTCCTCATCGTCTCGCGGTTTCCAATAAAATAAATTACATAACATTTTGAATAAAAAAAAATTAAAAAGGTAAATTTTTGATTGAGTAAATTACTAAAAATTTGATGCAGGGTGGGTGGGCAGACCTTAAATCTAAATCAGATAAGGTTAGCTATAGAAAATCATTTATATTTAAACTTAAATTTTGATTTTGTTTTATTTTTTTATTGAATAAAGGGTTTTATTGTATTTTTAGCAGCAAAATCATCAACGATTAGCAATTAAAGTTTTCATGTATATGTAGGGTGGGTGGGTGGCCTCTATCCACCCTCAAACCAGTAAAACATAAGAGACGGTTTTAATTAAAAGTTGTAAAATGCAAACAAACACAAAATAATTGTATTTTTAATTGATGTATTCATACAAATATTCCAAATATTTTTTGATGATGTTTTACTGATTGAAGGGTGGGATAGAGGCCACCCACCCACCCTACATATACATATAAACTATAATTCCTCATCGTCTCGCGGTTTCCAATAAAATAAATTACATAACTTTTTGAATAAAAAAAAATTAAAAAGGTAAATTTTTGATTGAGTAAATTACTAAAAATTTGATGCAGGGTGGGTGGGCAGACCTTAAATCTAAATCAGATAAGGTTAGCTATAGAAAATCATTTATATTTAAACTTAAATTTTGATTTTGTTTTATTTTTTATTACATACAGAGTTTTATTGATTTTAGCAGCAAAATCATCAACGATTAGCAATTATAGTTATCATGTATTTGTAGGGTGGGTGAGTGGCCTCTATCCCACCCTCCAATCAGTAAAACATAAGCGAGGGTTTTGATGAAAAGTTGTAAAATGCTAAGAAACAAAAAAATGGGGATGTGGCCATCATATAAATTTCCTGAAAACTATGAGGTTTATGAAAAATGGCTATTCTTAGCAATTTTCTCAATTTTGGATTCTTAACAATTACTTGTTATATAAATATTCTATATAGGGAATGTAAAATGATGAGTTAGTTTTTGGTGCCCAATCTTTTGATTGATAGAAAGAAACCGTGGACGCCCCAATTAAAATTTAATTGACGAATGGCAATTAAAGTTTCGTGAAGAAAGGCAACGTCCTGAATTATTACGGTTTTGGCCTAACCTAGCGGCGGCAGATGTTTGATCGGATCGCGCGCGACCCTCTTTAATTAATATTTAAATGGGCTTCCGCCGTTACATTTTTTCCCTTTCCTGCCGGCATAAATCTCTCGAAATACCAAATTATTTAATAAGTGAAAAATTAATCGGCCCATTTGCGTCCGGGCCTCTATGGCGAAAGTGCAGGTGGCGCCATCGAAACGACATTTGTCATCGCGATGTCATCGAAGTAGTGAAGATCCTTGTAGATCCGAGAGATATACACGTGATTATGCAGCCGAAATTGTTGGCAGCAACAACGGACAAAGTCAACGACAGATATTAAGTTATAACCGCAAGAGGGATATTAATTTAGATGTTTTTTTTAGAGTCTATAGCAGGTGCGTTGAATTTTGTAATTGATTTTTTTAAATTGCTATATTTAATTTCTATATAATAAAGTTTTTTATCTTGATGATGGTTGTGACCGTTATTATTTGTAATTCATAATTCATAAATAAAGTTTTTATTTACCTAATGACATTTCTTCATACTTTTCTTTAGTCAAATTATAAGATCAAAATAATTTGACTAAAGAAAAGTATGAAGAAATGTCATTAGTAACTAAATCAATCAATTTAAAGTTCAAAATAAATAAACAAATAACTTTGTTGGTATCACTTTTTATATAAAAATAATTGTTTATTTATTTTGAATTATCAAAATGTATCACGAAGTGAAAGCCTCCACAATTACTTATTCAATTTTAAGTTGTTATTTGTTAGCTTAGTGTCTAGTTTTTTTCTTTTCATAACCAACAGAGTATATACACACCCTCTCGATTATGAATTTCGTTCACCCTCCCTCCATCAAGCCAATTGCCATCCACCCCCGTTGCCCTTTCCAGCGTTTTCTCGCTAATTTTTCCGCTCGACTTCAGTCTTCAAAGACCTCGACCCTGCGGGGGTTGAAGGGTTGTGCTCCGGCTAGGCTCGGCCCCGCACATCACGGATCCCCCGTGGATCCAATAGCTGACGATCCGCATCCCCTCGCCGAACCCCGCTGGGTACGAATACGGGGGTACGTCCCCTGTTCCCTCGCACACAGGGACGAAAAAAAGCGAGCGGGGTTTTGTCTCGGCGGAAATAAATTTTGATGTGTTAATCTTTTTGTTTGGTCGGTTTTGTGTGTGTGTGTGTGCGCGAGGGGTAGTCATGGGAAGCCCGAACGCCAGTGTTGTTGTTCTTTTGTTCGGTTAGCGACGGAGCCATTTGCAATTTTTTTCCATTGAGTCATCTCGCTACTGAATGGCGTGCAAAATTTCTAACAAACCAGAGTTCGCCACTTCAATTTAATTTAATTATATTCAAGGACACTAATGGCCTCGACGATGATTTATGTCGTATAGAAAACTTGTATTCATTTTGAGCTAATTGAAGTGTATGGCTTTCGGGTTGATGTCTTGATTTGGATCGTGATGGTTATAAATTTAAATACCTTACGGGAAAAATATCCAAAGAAACACAAGATTCAAAAGATCAAAACTTGAAAAATAGAACGCTGTCGTAAATTTGGTCAGCAAGAGGGTGACAACAATGTAGTAAGACAGTAGATTTTTAAGGAATACAACTATTTTTTCATTCAATTTTCGGATTTATAACAACCTACCAAAAATTTTAGATTAAAGCTTTCAAAAAAAATTTCTCTTGGAAATGTAATAAATTGAAAAACTTTTCCTTGACATTTGAAGTAAATTTTTCCTAATTCAAGTTTTAAGCTATCTGCTTTTTTTTCGTTTGACATATATATGTCCCTACTATATTTACCTTGACGAGACGGACTTATAACACCGAATTAAAAATATTAGATTAACGCTTTCAAAAAATGTTTCTGTTGGAAATATAACAAATTGAAAAACTTTTCCTTCTGAAGTAAAAACTTTCCCTAATTCAAGTTTTAAGCTATTTGCTTTTTTCCGTTTGTCTTCTAACTATAATAAATTGAAAAACTTTTCTTTTGACTTTAGAAACAAATTTTTCCCAATTAATCTAATTCAAGTTTTAAGCCATTTATTTTTGTTTGTTTGTTTGTCTGTGCATTTTAATGGGTTAAATGTATTCCGAGCAGTGAAATAAATGACGAAACAAAAGACAGGCAACATACAAATGGGGAATAATTACGCCGACAAGATATTTAATGATATAATCCGATGAAATATGCATGAGCCGCAGTTCTAAACAAAAACTAAGCCAGCCATGATTTATGACGGGCGAAATTATAATTGCGAGTATCGTGCTCGGCCCAAACGCAAAATAATTAACAAACACGCCACATCGAGAGCGATGCAAAAAGTGAGAACATCGTGATTCTCCCCACCACCACCATCGGATCATTATTATCGGAGGATCAAAAATTGAAACAATTTCAAGGTCATATTGTTTTTTAATAGATGATTGATTAAAGTCATCACGAAATATTTAATATTGCAGGAATAAATAACATTTCAAGGTCATTTTGGTGTTTATAGATAATTGGATGAAATTGCTTAGTAGATTAGAAGGATCTCAAAAACACCAACGCTCAGATAAATAATATTTGAGGATTAAGAAACAAATTTAAGGTCATATTTTAGAAAATAATAAAGAATAAGAAAGAATTTCAAAGTCATATTTAGGGTTTTCCAAAATTATTTAATATTTACGACTATCTCAGCAAGAATAATTTATGGGTTTATCTAAAATCAAAAATTATTCACATAAAAATTTTATATATAATATTGTAATAATTCTATCTACTTAATTATTATAGTTAATTCTAATTATTATTGAAGGGGGCAAGAAAAGACTTTAGGCTTTCTTTTGAAATATTGTCTTCAGGCAAATTTCTGCATCATCTACGTATTTAATTTTTTTTTGTAAAATTCATTTCACCCAGGCCCATTATTCCAATTAAACCAAAATTACCATAAAACTTTTACGATCCACTTCCTTCCCACCAATTAAAAAACAACTGTTACAATTGATTATACAAATTATACCTACACCAACCGATCATAAATTATCGATTGCGCCGAAGGAAGGAAATTACAAGTTGGCGTTTCCTCGTGCTCGAAATTGCTTCCTCGACTCTTCACTTCATTGTAATTAACCGGAGGGAATCGGGCGCCTAATTTCGGTGCGGTTTTAATTGATTTTTTTATTTTCACGTTTCGGTTAATTCGATTAGAACGAAAGCAAAGCTGGGCGTGCTTGGAGGAAATCGTGAAGGAACGGTTTCGGATGGTGAAATTTATGAAGGCGGCGGCGCGAGGGGTGTGCGAGGAAATGTTAATGGATCGGTTTTCGATTTTTTTTTCTTCGTCTTCGTTTTCTTCTCGCCGTAAATTGGTGGTTAGGTGTGGATTTATGGCTCGACGGCGGGGTTGGTTGATGGCCGGAAATTTGAAAGTTGGATATTTTATTGGCTATCTTACTACTAAGCTGATTTTTATTAATAATATGGAGACATTTCTACCAATATAAATAATTTTATCTATTTGGGTTATAAGCTTACAGTATTTCTACCCTTTCTTGAACTTAATTATTTGTTAGCTACCTTAATTATCATGATTTGTACTATTGATGAATTGTTATTATATATAATTTTTAATATAAACCGTTTATTGCATTTATACACAATTTCCTGTTACAGTTTTACTAATAAACAATATGCATAGTTCTTGTCAAACCTATACCAGGAAATTGAAACAATGAGATGAACAATTTCAAAATTATTATTATTTCTAATACCTATTCACCATTTAAGATTTCACACCAATATTTTATATAATTATTTGCTTAACTTCACTAAATAATATCTAAAATGAGTTATAAAAAACACCTGCCTCACTATTTCAATTTGATATAATTATGGACTACCATATATTGACATTCCTTATAATTAATAATATGTAATTAAGTATCTTATAAGGCCCTAGTCTCATTAAAATTATATTACAAAATTGATTGCTTAATTGATAATAAAATAAAAGTCTAATATCAATTAAAATGCCCAACCCATTATCAATAATTTATTGAAAACTTAATTTGTGTAACCTTTGTTACTATATTAACATCACATATTGATGTAAATATTAATTATGTTAGAATTATTATATGTTTAGTAATGATTCCATTTCAATTATAAAATAATTAATTTAAACAAAAGATATAATCGCCTTGATAACGAGTGATCAATAAAATTTGGCGATGATTGGCGTTCGATATCTAAAGATCACACTCGTTAAATGCTGGTTGTGGTTAAACATTGTGATCTGACGTTACTTTTGGAATTGAACGGCGTGTATGTTATTTTAACCTTTTGCAACAACGAACAAGAGTTTAAGTTTAAAGATTCAGTTCAAAGTCTTTCGTTTTTGAGATATAACGCTTACGTAATAAAAATGTCTGTCAAATTCGACTCAAAATTATTGTTGTAGTTGTGATTTTGTTAAAGGGTGTCATCTGACATATCTACTACAACTTAAATGCTTAGCTTAACATGACTTTTCAACCCCAAAATCGCCATCGTCTAATTTTGTTGAACGTTTCCTATAAACTGAAAAACTTTTTGAAAAATTCATCAAATACTTATCAAACCACTGGAAACATTTCTTTAATTGAATGTACAGTTATGAATTTTTTTAGTTTATCTGGGCTATTAACCACAAGTATTTTAAATATTTTTGGGAAATACAAAATAGGTTAAATGTTTCTTCTTATTTTTTTCATTGCCATTTGCATAATGAAACTGTTGTCCCGGCTTTAACTTTTTATGATGGTTGTTAGAGACAATAAATCTGGAGATACTTTTTCTTACTTACATCAGAAGCTATGAGCGTTTGACTTTGTTTAAAATTTAAATAATTACAGGTAATATTAAATAATTTTCTAACGCATTAATTGATTTAACAAAAATTCTATATAATTTAAAAGATATTTTACTCTCTTCTACTTCCAAAAAGTTAAAAATGTTGATCAAGCAAAAAAAAATCGAAACCGGTTGTGATTTGGTATTTTTGATGTTGAAGATTCCAGAACAAAACTTGAAATATAAACTCAATGAGTTTGCCACGTGTATTTCCATCAACCGTATCTGGCCTTCTAGATACGGTTGATGGAAATACACGTGGCAAACGCATTGAGTCTATATTTCAAGTTTTGTATTTTGAGTTATCCGCAAACAAATTCCGGCTCTGAACGATTGGTAATATTATGGAAGTTATTTTACCTGAACCATATACGATAAAGGCGTGAGATTGCTAAGAGATTTTATTTATCGAATTCAGCCATTTATGATCTTTAATACATTTAATTCAAATCTCAAAACTTAACGTATGTGCTCCTCGTATGCTAACGAAAACATTTCTTTATACTTCTGCTGGTCAACACATTTATCAATTTTAAAGTCATGTACTGAATCACAGAAAAGGCCAGAATTTATTAATATAGAAGGTGTTTCGCCAAGATATTAGAAGACAAGTTTGTCAACGCGCCAAAGTTTTGAATGGATTACACTGCCATGTCCAAAATATTCTCCAGATCCTTTTGATTATTATTTGTGACGAGAAGGTCAAAATTCAGAATTGATCATTAAAATAGGTGTTCCACCAAAATGATACGAATCCTTAGCCAAAATGTTTTTACAGATTGTATGGAAAATACTGCCATATTCGCACTTTTTTTCAGCTCTGATACCTTCTGAATATTATTTGCTTTGACCTCTGCAAAATTTTAGTACGGTAAAATCTGTACTTCAAATGAGGAGGCAAATTTTATAAACGTCAAATTGTGCTACAGCCAGCAAGATGGCAAAATATATGCAATCAAAAAATCTCTATATAAGAAAGCCGTTTTTTAACATTCCCTAAAAACAAATTACTTCCTGAACCAACCAATAATTGGATATTGATGTTGAATGTCATCTAAATTAAAATGTTAACCATATCTGGATATTTCTACGTTATAAAAAGTGGTTGGGAAAATTAGGTGGAGGCTATGTTAGAACAATTAAAAAACTATTCTTTACAAAAAAAGATTGTTTACGATTATCTAAAGAATTATGATATTTGCACATTTTCTGTCGCCTAAAACAAAGATTTTTTAAGTTCTAAACTAAAGTACAAGTTAGAGTGGAAGAACATTGTTCAAGAGAGAACTCCGCCTTTCAGCTTGCTCACGAAATTGTTTGTATGGTTTTGTTTACTGTTTTGAATTATATTAATAAAGCAAGTCTGATAAAGTGCCAATAAATAAATAAATATATTTCGTACAAAAATCAACATAACAAAGCAACGTGCCTATTTATTGTTACATCAAGTACAATTTCTGTCTTGTTCAATTTATTCCAAACAGAAAAAATCTTGCCTAAAACATCTAATTCCAATGTACAATAGTTTTTGCTGTGGAAACTATTTTGATAGTTTGAGACGACATTTCGTTATATTCAATTGATTTATCTGAGAGTTGAAAGACTAATATGGAATCGTTAAACCGGGTGTTTCTAAATGATTATCGGGATTCTAACGCTTTGTAGTACTTATTACGTAAAACTCATCATAATTTATACATGAAATATAAGTGCAACTCAAACATTACTGTTTTTTATTACGCGAATACGCTAGAGAGCGCTAGTATAAAAAATAATCAAATAATCATTACGAGGTGGTATAATTGGAATGAAACGCCCTTAAATTTAATGATTTTTTGAGCCATATCTCGACGGAGTTAAGGGCCTTTTTTGTTTGAAAAAGCAACTGTAACTGGTACTTCCTATTTTGATGCTCTACAACACCGATATTCATTTAGAAACATTTGGTATTATGGTTGTGTAATTAAAACACTATGTTTTTTTTTACAAATAATAGGTTGATATTAAAATATTACTTTATATTATATTTTATTGGTATAAGTTTCCTACCACAAAAAACTATAACATATACATGGAACGCCAGTGAAATGGGAAAATAATTTTGTTGACTTATTTTTAACAATTTATAAAATATTAACGGAACATACAAGAGTAGCCATTTGTTTTACAATATGAAAATTAAAAGTTTTTTAAACTAAATGTCCTCTGTTGACTCTCGTTGATTGTTGAGGCACTTATATTTTGAAAATCCATTATCACTTAATATAATAATAATAGTAAACTATTGATGATTTTCAACTTTTTATTTTACTCACTACAATTGTTTCGCTACACTGTAGCTTCTTCAGGTGAAGAAATATAATATATATATAGTATTATATTTCTTCACCTGAAGAAGCTACAGTGTAGCGAAACAATTGTAGTGAGTAAAATAAAAAGTTGAAAATCATCAATAGTTTACTATTATTATTATATCCTCTGTTGACATTTAAACATTCTTGGAGTCGAGACTTAAAGTTTTGCATAACCCTTCTCAGCATGTTAACAGGTATTGCTCCAATCTCGTCGCAAAACTGTTCTTTGAGGGCTGGGATTGTCCGGGGTGGATCAATTTGGAAACTTGTATTTTCAGGTATCCTCATAAAAAGAAGTCGGTAGGCTGAGGGGGGCAATGGATCTCCCTGTTTCGAAAAATCACACACCACTGGGAACAAAGCATTAACATTAATTGAAATATGGGCAGTCTGGCTTGTTGCTCCGTCTTGTTGGAACACCGTGTATTCATTCACTAGAAAGCGGACGAGTTGTTGTATGAGAAAGTTCCGAAGAATTGCTACGTAGCTCTGCGAATTAACTGTCACTGTATTTTCTCCCTTATCCCAGAAAATAATAAGGACTTATAATTCCATTGCTTTTATATACTGTGACTCTTTGAACGCTTTTTTATCCACTTTTTTTTATAGTATTTATGTTAAAATGCCGCCAAAAATCAGGTGGCTTTTGCACTAAACTCTCGCCATTTTGACAAAACGCTTCATATGCCTTGTTCACCCGTCCAACGATTGTAAACTAAATGGCAGACCATACAGGTTATCGTTTCCACTATTTCGCCACGAGCTGCTACCTCCACCTCAAATCTTCCCGTTTCACAGGCGGACCGTTTGTAAGTTCTTATACCTGAGCCTCATACTAGTGAAACAAAACCAAGTTTTTAATTAATTTTCTGATTCTCATAATATAATCTGACAATTTTCTTCTTCGTTTTCTTTAACTTCTTCTATTGCTTTAATCAGCGCTAAAATGTTATTATCAAAGTCGTTGAAATTCTACTTGTTTACAGGCAAAAAGGCTCAGCTCAAATGAGTTTAATTAATGCTCTATTTGTATATAGTTGCTCAGGTAAAAACAAACTTTTTGAGCAAATATAACGAAAGCACGAATATTTTCAAATTAAAACATCTTTATAACTTCTATATAAGCGTAAAGATACAGAAATGTAGTTTCTAACTCTTCAATTAAGTCTTGAAAGTCTAAGAATTTTTCATAATCTTCAATCTTCTAAAACAGAATTGTAATTTCGGTTAAGAAATTGATTTCTCAATATGATATTTTAAATATTTTTTAATTACTCTGCATTATGTGTTTCCGCATCAACAGATTATATTTCTGAACATAACCCATAAATTATAAGCCTGCGTTTAGTAAAAACTTTATCATTTCTACAAATTTTTGAAGGGGAATATCCATTTTGAGGTAACAAATTTAGACATATAATTTCTGTGTCTGTATTTGTGGTTTCTGTATCTGTGTTTGTGATTTCTATGCCTTTTTGTGTGTGTCTTTGCTCGCTGGAGCACCTGCGCCTAACCTATAAATGTTTTTCTCCTTTTGAAGATCTGAAAAGCTCTTGGTGCAATTATGCCTATCGGAATTTTGGATTTACGTTAACAAATAAGGTAAAAATTGTTCTTTTCAAATAATAACTTAAGATAATAATAAATTACACAACTTTCATTAAAACAAAATTTTCATTTACTTTTGGTTTTTGAGGAAAAAAAGTGGAGTTTAGAATTGTGACGTCCTTAGTATTTTATTCGAATATTATAAGAGCCTTATGAGAACTAGATATAATACAATTGATTGTAAAGGCGTTTACTTCCTGATACATTTTTTAATAATTTAAATAAAATTGTTACTTTGAAAGTATCACACAAAAATTTTTACTCTCGCAGTTCCGAGAAGTTCAGCTTGTTTGTTTGACAATGACAATCTGAACTGGTTGAAACTGCAGAGTAAATATTTTTGTATGATACTTAATTACTCAATTGGATTTGACGAATAAATTTGACTTATCTTTCTTCACAATTTTATTTGATTTACCAAATGTACATTTTGGACACAAAGTTACCATTACCAATGAGTATTTAGTAAATCAAATAAAATTGTGAAGAAAGATCATTAGTTAGTGCTTTATTCGTCAAATTAATTTGATCTTCACGAAACTCAATCAACCAATTTACTTAATTGGAATTAGAAAATAACTGCAGGAAACATTAATATGAGTAATTTATAAAAAAAATGTTTTAGGTATAAAGTAGGATTAATAAAAAATGCAGAAAACATTAGATGATCAATTATCAATATTTTTGTTGCTAAAAATTGGTATACTAACATTAAAATTGGTTATCAAATTAGGATTATATCATCTAAAATCTGTAGATTTGCTTTTTCTAAAATATGCTTTGTTTTTACTTCAGAATATAAAAAGTATTTTTTATTATTTTATCAAAAAATAATATTGTCAAGTTTATATTTATTGATTCTGACCTTTGTTGAACCATATTGTTGTCAATGTAAATCAAAGAGAAGTTAGGCAACAACCTCCATGATTTTCTTACATAGTTTCGACATTTTTCTTGAAAATCTTGCACCATGTCTAAAAAGATGTGTTGTTGACAGATGCCTATAAGTTATTCGGTTTATTAATCTCTCC